>JAJOZX010001235.1:240000-445000 GCA_023014485.1 Bathynomus jamesi | reverse complement strand
ATCATTACATGATAATTACGGCATCACGACAACTTTAAAGAGAGAATGTCTATTACTTAAAATTACCTTGTTTAATCTTATTATCTATCTGTTTAGGTAAAAGCCATAGATGATGACTTAGACGAATATGGGATCATTCATTATGAGTTAAAGGACACGAATGATTTTGAAATCGATGAAGGAGGAGTTGTTTACACTAAAAATCATTTAGATTATGAATCTACAGGAGGAACCTATAGGTTTAGCGTCGTAGCCACAAATCCCTGTAAGATATTTTTATTTATTTTATGGTACTCGCGGTGAAGAAAATTATTTACTTTTAATTTAAGTAAAAATAACGGGTCAGAAGGGCCGGAAACTGGTACAACAATGGTTAGGCCAGAAGAACGCGGCCCATTACGCTAACTTTTGGATTATTATTCTTAAACAATACCATTGAGATTCGAAACGTTGACTTCAGAGCGTCTTCACTTCGCTTATAGGAAATGGTGTTATCCATGGTGCTGTTCTTAAATTAAGTGCTTTCAAATTTTTAAATATAATTAATATAGAGATGTTAGAGTACTCGTTCCTTCATCAGACAAACGCGTGAAAACCTATCTAATTCTTCTCGCTTTTACTGGCATCTAGCCAAAAACCTCTCCAACAACTTCACTTCTTCTTTCCCTCATCTTTTCCATTCTGACGACTCAATTGTCTCTTCTCCTGATAAGGTCGAACTCTTCGCTCAAACTTTCGGCTTCAACTGAACCTTGGAGGATTCCGGTGATGTTCCTCTCTTTACTATCGCTATTATAACGGACACTGCTCTTCTGAACTCTCTAACTGCATGCCTCCTCCTATAAGGAGGAGGCATGCCGTATATTTGCATGCAGTACCGGACTATCGACACTTCTTTTTCTGTTCAGTTCTAACGCAACGGTTAATCAGTATTCTCAATCTTTCGTTTACTCAACCGGTGTACTTTGAACACTCTTCTTCAATCCATCTTTCCCCCTGTTTATGACCTCCAATCTTTTAAACGCAGTGTGTCCAGACAGCTCGAAAACTCTGGACCTTGATTTTGGCACTCTCCTTCTCATTCTGTGGCGGGAGAGGTGCATTTTTGCGGGCGCTTGCCCTTGGCCCCTCCTTCCCGCATAAAAAAATACTAATTTATATACATTAGAGCAGTGGTTCTTAACCTTTTTACTACCATGCCCCCTCTAGGAATTGGTCCTTCCCTCCACGCCCCCCTTCGATCAAAATAACATTCTCAATAACTTCTCAATATTAGCCCATGCTCTCGTTAAGAGAATAACAAATACAATTAGAGAAATTCCTGTTTCTAGGGGGGCGCGCCCCCCCGGTTAAGAACCACTGCATTAGAGCATTACCATAAAAATAAAGGCCCTCTTGATAGTCTCAGCATAAAACATATTATAAGATAATGAAGCACTCAGCATTTCTTTATGAAACATTTTATATTGTCATTAATCAATTTTTTTTTCTAATTTAGCCTCGAATAGCGATGGAGCAAGAGTCCCTATTACAATACAGATCAGGGATAACCCAGACGCCCCAGTGTTCGATTCTTCTGTATATTATTGCAATATATCAGAATTTGCAGAATTCGGTAAGTTAACCGCTTTCATTGTTGAGAGTCAATACGTTAATATTTTTAAATACTACTACTACTACTGCTACTACTACTACTACTAATAATAATAATAATAATACTACTAATATAATAATAATAATATATTTTCTGGAAATACATTGTATGGATACCAAAATAAAGGGCTTAATTTTGCATGTAAATATAATAAGGTAGCAGAGAAATTTCGGCCGCTTTGTTACATGCTCGTAGAGCAGACCTGATTTTTTTATGTTAATAGGATTCTCTTCAACCGATTGAGATTTAGAAATTGACAAAACGAATGTCTCTCGGGATTTTTCCTTCAGTTTTCCTTTAACTTTATCAGACACGTTATGATTTCTTCATCCTCTTACGCTCCAAACAAACAGCACAAAGGCAATACTGGAACAAGGAATTGTAGAGTCGGAGCGTGTACATATTTAGATTTAATATATGTACAGTAAGCGCTTTAACGGGCTTTATAAGAAATAATACTGCTTTTACGTTCCATTCAAATTTCATTTCATTTATAATTGTACAGGATTCCACATATATATATATATATATATATATATATATATATATATATATATATATATATATATATATAGTTACAGTGAAGCTTTTGATTTGTATTTAAAACTTAATCTATTAACACACTATATATATATATATATATATATATATATATATATATATATATATATATTATATATATATATATATATACACAAACTCAGAATGGTCCCCCTGAGAAACTTATATGTTAAACACAGACCGTGCATGGAACAAGGAACTCTTCTGGGAAAATTAAATCCACTATAGTCCGAATAAGCAGAGCTGGGCACTTGCGGTTTTTTTTGCGGTACTGCGGTACTACCGCACTACCAAACCGGTACCGCATAACGCAGTACCGCAAAGGATCGCTGAAAGTACAGACTGTACTTTCAGCGATCCTTTGCGGTACTGCGTTATGCGATACCGGTTTGGTAGTGCGGTAGTACTGCAGTACCGCAGTACCGCAAAAAAACCGCAAGTGCCCAGCTTTGCGAATAAGTAATGGTAAATGACAAATACCATAGTTTTTTTTTCATGATGCTAGCCCGACGTGGGCAACGGGTCTCTCGCAAAGAGGTCCCATAAATATAGCTTCCCTCACCAGCTATCTGCAAAGCAGACAGAAAAACTATGGTATTTGTCATTTACCATTACTTATTCGGACTATAGTGGATTTAATTTTCCCAGAAGAGTTCCTTGTTCCATGCACGGTCCGTGTTTAACACATATATATATATATATATATACCTAATTTATTAAAAGCTTTGTTAAACTTAAAGGTCTTTCGTTTGAATGCTAAACAATATGTTTCCATATTGAAATGTTGTACAGTCGTTTGGATTCATTTCACAGATTAAAACTTAAGTAAACAATGAGAGAAAAAATATTTTTATATAAATAAAAGAAAGTGCCGTTTTCTATTCTGTAAAAATAATAAAATATAT
The DNA here is from genome assembly GCA_023014485.1 of Bathynomus jamesi. Taxonomy (NCBI): domain Eukaryota; kingdom Metazoa; phylum Arthropoda; class Malacostraca; order Isopoda; family Cirolanidae; genus Bathynomus; species Bathynomus jamesi. Next base: position 441,880 of record JAJOZX010001235.1, on the reverse strand, counting down.
TATTTATGTATGAATGAATTCTCTGCTAAATATAATCGCATTGTGGAATTTGTTATTTAATAAAGTGAATGCGCGCGATAGTGCTTTCTGCAGCAATGTTCATTTGAAAAAAGAATGAATATTTGTTATTATATAAATGTGTAAACCAAGTATTTACTGATAAATTAACATATTAAGAATATATATATATATATATATATATATATATATATATATATATGTGTAAAGAACGACGCTTGTGTAGAAGAGCGTTCCGCAGAAGATGAGGAGGGAGAACGAGCAAATGAAAAATGAGGTGCCTCCCAGAAATCGAACCCGGGATCATCCAATTGCCGGTCGGATATGCTAACCACTGCACCAAGGACCCCGATTAGTCAGTATTCGTAATTCTCCTACATACGAGCGGAATCAAATGCCCTGAGGGGGCACCTTCGCATGCCGTACATATATACATTTTAACTGCAAACAACACACAGTATAATTAATGTAAAGAACGACGACGCGGAACGCTCTTCTACACAAGCGTCGTTCTTTACATTAATTATACTGTGTGTTGTTTGCAGCTAAAATATATATATATATATATATATGCGCCTCGGTGGTGTAGTGGTTAGCGTCGCTGACTACGAAACCATCGGCCCCGGGTTCGAGACTCAACGGCCGGCGCGCAGCAAAACCCAGCTGTTCATCCTTCCACACAATAAAGAAAGTGGTTGGTTGATAAATGGGTACCCTAGGTGGCCTAGTTGTTAAAACACTGGGCTGCTGATCGGGCGTGGTTCGGATTCCACGTTAAACTGTAGGTCTAAGGTGGAGTGAAAAGCTTGACCTTCGTCAGAATGAACAATTCGGGCGGAAGCTAACCAAAAGTTTTACCAAAGGTATATATATATATATATATATATAAGTTTCCCCTTAATCATAATTGCAAATACTTTGACATTAACTATCCTACTAACTATTTGAGCGTTGGAATGTAAGAGCATAAAAAAATGTTTTTAGGTAGAGGTCTTTAAGAATGTACAGTAGACATTCAGTAATTCGATCAGATAAGGATTCCCCCCCCCCCCCCCTCAAAAAAAGTTGGAATACTTGAATCATTAGAATCTGATTTGATTCCGAATTATCAGTAACATTATATGCAAATAAAATGCTATTAAAGGCTCAATAAATTATTAAATACAGTAAGTGTAAAATTAGGAAAAAGAGTGTTTTCGATTTTCGCTCGAAGAAAGTCTGTTGTTTGCGCGATCGTCGGATTAAGCGTTGAGGCGTCGGACTAAGCGATAAATGGTATCAATTAGTAGTCGACTGAATAAGTGAAATTGGTATACCCGTACATCGTATTAATATATGTACTGTATATTCTATAAAATTACTAATAAAGTACTACAATTAATTCTCTCTCTCTCTCTCTCTCTCTCTCTCTCTCTCTCTCTCTCCTCTCTCTCTCTCTCTCTCATTATTATAACGATAAGCGCAATTAAAAGTCTGTACGAAATGATACCTTCAATTTGGATTTCTCTTACAAATGCATTTTAGTTTTCGGAGTTCATCTGAAATAAGTTTATAAAGTAAGTGAAATGGGAGTAGGGATTTCCGTAGAGTTTATCAGAAATATCTTTTATTTTCAAGATACTTCAGTTGAAAGTTACACTACTTCCTGTATCATTAATTATATCACAGGCCTGCGAATGAGAACTTTGTAAGAGTTGTTTTTTTACTAATAACTGGTTTTATATAATTCAAATACGCTAATTTCGAATAAGGTGTCCATTTTTTCCTATCACGTAAGGATTTTCTGCAAACTGGAAGGGAAAAACAACAACATAAATAAATATTAATTATTTATTTCAATTTACATTAGGTACCTATTTCGCTTTGTTATACTAATTACAAATGCAAACAACTTTAAAAGGAAAGAAGACTATTAACGTCAATTACATATTCATCTTTATTTGTCCTGAGTTTTCTTGTGAGATCTACTATGCCTTTTAGTCTCGAATGTACGCGCTGTTCCTTTTCTTTTATGTAATAATTCTGGAGTATCCCGTTGCAACATCCAGCAGTAATCAGCCATCATGCTGATGTCCCACCTTCCCTGATATCTCTTCTCCATTTCTTTGATGTCTTGGTGAAACCGTTCTCCTTATTCTTCGCTGAGTGCTACGAGATTCTCAGGGAAGTAATCCAAGTGTGAATGTAAGAAATGTAATTTTAAACTCATATTACAACCCAACTCTTTGAACTTATTTAGCATGTTGTTCACAATGTTTTGGTAATTTGGGTCCTTGTTGTTCCCCAAAAATTTGCTGATAACACCCTTAAAAGCAATCCACGCTTCTTTTTCAAGATTGTTCATTGTTCTTTCAAAGTGTTCATCCAAAGTCAGTTTTCTAATCTGGGGACCAACAAAAATTCCTTCTTTCAATTTTGCTTCCGAAAGAGTTGGGAATTTACCACACAGATACTTAAAACAATCTCCATCTTCGTCCAAGGCCTTAACAAATTGCTTCATCAAGCCCATTTTTATGTGAAGCGGAGGTAAAAGGACTTTCTTCGTGTCAACCAAACTTTCACGTTGAATGTTTTTAGAACCAGGTGTCAGGTTGACTGCGTGGCCATTCCTTTTTTATCCAGTGCTGAGTTCTTGTTCGGCTATCCCATTCACACAAAAAAACATGGAAACTTCGTATAACCTGGTTGTTGACCTAACAACATACAAATCACTTTTAAGTCTCCACAAAGTAGCCAACCGTGTTCTTTGTATTTAACCTTAGCTAGAAGAAGCTCAAGATTTTCGTACGTTTCCTTCAAGTGAACCGAATGAGCCACAGGAACGGATGCATACAAGTTACCGTTGTGAAGGAGACGCCTTTTAGACTTCTTCTGGAGGAATCAATGAAAAGTCTCCACTCATTTGGGTCATAGACTGCAGCGCCTAGCTTAAATATTAGTTCCGAAACATTGTTGCAATATACCAGTGAATTTTCTTGAGAAAAATACTGGATGAATTCTTTTTCTCGATTTCTGTGCCAGTAAAATGACGTCCCGGGAGAAAGCAAGTTCTTTGCACGAAGTCTGGATCCCAAAATCTCTGAAGAATCCTTCGGGAGACACAAATCTCTTACCAAATCATTAAGTTCACTTTGTGTAAACAATTGGGGTTCACCAGATGTTTCGGTTTGAAAACAGTCAATATCATCGTTTCCATCGTCATCAGACACCGAATCAGATGAAGTTATATCAGGAGTATTTGGCTTAGTAGGTACAGGTATACCAGGTCCATGAGCAACAGGTCTTATAGCAGACTGAAAAATTGGATAAGAAATTTCCTTTTTATTTTTAGTATTGTAGCTTTGCATGTTACATGAACAAAAATAGCAGTCATTGCTGTGATTTCTAGGCTCACGCCAGACCATTGGAATCCAAAAAGGTAAAGAATCCTTTTTACCTTTACTCCACAGTCTACGTTGTTCAACACAAACACTGCAAACTTCATGTGGAACCCATGATTTGTCTTGATCCCCAAGTTTCATTCCGAAGTACGCATAGTATGCTTTCTTGACGAAGTCTATAATATCTCGCCTTTGTTTTTTCACAGTAAATTTTCCACAAATATAACAGAAAATGTTGGGGCTATTTACATACCCTCTGGTTGCCATAGCGACAAATAAACACATTTCAAAAGAGAAATATAGTCACCGCGCACCTTTGAATAGTAAAGAACTATAACCTCCCACGCACTAGACAGACTGACTCATCTCGTGGCTTGTCAATCACTTATGTAGTAGCGGTGCGTTTCTCGAATGTTCTAGAAGACGCTATGACGTCACTTCTGATCTGGAGGCATTTATAGGCAGTAGTTTTTAATCAAAACTTAATTGAGTCAATTTTAATGAAAATTACTTACATATATAATATGAAATATGACATTTTGTGAAAAATCTACACGTGATGGCGAAAAATGAATATTATTTTCGGAATCAGCGTGCAAAAATTCCTATATAAGTGATAAAATATTTCGGACAACAAAACTATCCCAGGCCTGTGAATTATTAATTAATTATTAATAATTAATATATAGTATATAAACGGCATATTACTTACCATTTGCCTTTTTCGACTGATAAAAAATTCAAGAATAGAAAAGGAGAGATTTATAAAATGTGACAAAAGCATATTAACTTCATTATTTATTAAATAATAATTAATTAAAAAATAGAGGCATAATAGATATTTCTATGATCTCTCATTTGACATTTCCAGTGAAAGAATTTTATTTTTCTGAATAGTTTATGTAATTTTGTAATTACAAAGCGTGTATTTCTTTATGCATGGAAGGTTATTATTATTATTATTATTATTATTATTATTATTATTATTATTATTATATGTATATGAGAAATAAAATGACCCAATTGACCCATACCTTCATAACTCCCAACGTTTCGAGAATGGCTTTCCTCATCTTCAGGAGATATTTAAAAAAAAATAATACAGTTATAAACGTAGTCAAAAACCAAGATAAAATAACGTACATTAAGAAGAAAAATGCAACGAAAGTATATTAATAAATTCATTTGTAGAATGAATACAACTGTAGTTAAAATTTTATGAGATTTGTTTTATTTACTTCAACTTTTCTCATGAAAAACGTGATTGGAAACGGATCATTTTCATATTGATCTAAACTGTATAGTTACGGTTACGGTACATTTACGGATCGTCAAACAGTTGTTGATGCTAAACACATTTTTATTCCTTAATGTGTAGCATTTTAGCGTTTTAAAGGTGAACCCTTCAAACAGCATTTGAATTATTCATCAATATGCATAGAATTTGGTGAAAAATACGGGTTAAAAACGCTTTAATTCAAACCAATAATTATACCGGTAACTAATAGTTTTGAACTTTAAAACTATTCGATTGATAGTAAGCCAAAGTATTTGAACATGAGGTACCATCTGTTGGAGGATATGTCATATTTCGCTTAATCTTCACTTACAGCGCTATTACATGCAGGTTAATTTAGATATGTTAATAAAGAAAATGCGACTTAAATTTTCGTAGTATGTTACAAATAAAATGAAATAAGTTTTCGTAGTATGTTACAAATAAAATGCAATAAGTTTTCGTTTCTACCTTGGTGGGATTCGAACCGCTATCTCTGCTGAAGATATAAATTTTGCGAGCCACCACGTTATCCACACGGTCATGAGACGAGAACGTGAGAGGGCAAAGAGTTTTTTTAATTTAGTATAATTATTATTTTCACTCGTAAACACTTTTATTTAGTATTTTTCACCAAAATTTCTGTATTTACTCATTCCTTCTTCTCGCATTCGTCCTTCTGTTTGGAGTACATCAAATTTACTCGTAAACTTTTCCAGTTATGATTGGCTGGATCACTTTGTCAATTTTCATCTTTATTTAATTTTTACAGGAAACTACGTGGGCACCGTTGTAGCGAGAGACGGCGACAATGACCTCGATTACTATTCTTTGCGAAATGTTACCCCCGCAGAACTGGTATGTGACCTTCTCCAAACAGTTTTTTAATATTAAACTTGAAGTATTTCTAATTAATATTTATTAGACTTTTTGAGAAAATTTTATTAGTTTTTTTCTTCCTTCGATTAAATCTGTACATTTTTACGGTAAGAAAGTAATGCCTTTGTTTTTGCTATTGATTCTCTTCTTACTTTGTTCATGAAAAAGAGTATTTATTATGTAGGAAATCAATAAAAAATTGTTAGGAATTTTTACAAACCAAAGTAGTTAAAGTGTAGTGGTTCACCATGGAAATTGATGTTGAGGTGTAAACTACTCTCTTATTTTAATTAGAAACATGTTTATAAGTAGTAAACTAATATAATAATAATTATAATAATAATTATAATTATAATTATAGAGTTCAATAAAAATTTGAAGGGGTTCATAAAATTTATTCATATACCAAAAGGGTCCTTGGAAGGAAAGAAAAAGTTGGGGGAAGACCAATGCTGAAGTAGGACTTTCCCTAGATTACAGACAGTAGTGCTGACATTGATATTTCGAAGTGAAGTGTTGTTTTATGAACTTAAATAATCCGTGTATGAGATTTTTTATGTACAGTTCATTAATAAAATGCTCGCACTCAAACAGTTCGTGATTGACGGTCAAAATGGGATAATCACAGTGGGGACCAAGAACGGCGCTTTCGAGTACGTTTACAATTTCAACGCAGTTGCCACTGACAAGACGTTAGCAGAAACAACGGTACCTGTAGTTGTAAATGTTATAGGTAAGTTCAGGCCTTAAATTCAGTATACACGAAGAACATGACTCATTAAATACAGTAAATTGCTTATAAATTATTTTAGCATGGTTTGTACAGTATGTAAATGATTTCCTTTACTCCATTAACAGTTTATTTGTACGTAAAGTATAGCAAATAAAAGGGCCTACCTATGCGCGCCGCGCGCAACCGCGCACACACATCACACACACACACACACACACACACATATATATATATATATTATACACACACACACACACACACACACACACACATATATATATATATATATATATATATATATATATATATATAATATATAGGGTGTCCTATAAATCCGGTCTCATAGGAAAATTTATGTTAAATTAAATTCACAAAAGTAACATTTAGAACTAAAACAAATGTTCAAATTGATGTCTTGTTTTGGGATCTTTTTTGGGTGCAGGTCAAAGAGATCAATTTGAACATTTGTTTTAGTTCTAATGTATTACTTTGGTAATTTAATTTAAAATAAATTTTCTTACGAGACCGGACTTATGGGACACCCTGTAAATAAACCTATTGTACTTTTGTCGGGTTTGAACATCTATTCAAGAGCGACGCGTGTTCGCTCTTTTGTAGCATTCCGCCTTATATGGGGTATATGATGAAGGAGAGTTGCTTTCAACTTTCATCATGCCTTCATAGCCAGCTACCATGGCTGGTCAGTAGCGTGTAGCGTCATTGGGCAAAGTGTAACAGATCAAGAGGCACATTTCAGGTTTTGTACGATTGACCTCCTTAAATTCAAAAATGAAAACAAAATTTTTTTGTGACAAGTGCAACACCTCCTTTTTCGCATGTGAAAATCGTGAAAATTGCTAGTTACCCATAACTTTTGGACACTTGCTTTCCTAGGGTTTGAGCTATCATTTGACCCCTTACAATGTACTGCTTTTCAGGAAAAATAGAAAAATTTATTTTTGGAATAAACATATACACTGTAGGTAGGAAGGTAGGTAGACTAGACAGTTTTATTTAGTAAATGATACATTAAAATCTTGTTTAGTTTTGAATGACGGCATAAAGTCACGGGATTTAAGTACTGCTCTAATGTAACCATCTCTTGAATCCTTTCCATACACTGCCCCAGACGCTTTAGTTACCATCCTAACACAGCGTTCTACACCTTGGGAGTGACATGGTATCCGGACAACAAGGGGCTCTTCAGCGATCTTATCGAGTTGTTCGACAGAGAACTTCTTCGTGAGTGGTGGTTCTGTTGTGCACTCCTCCACTGGTGGAAGTAAATCTTTCAAATTCTGAGCACTTTGTTTGATCTTTGGTGGCCGAAATTCTCTGACTTGCTGTTGAGCAGGTTTGGGAGCTCGTCGAATGGTCTTGATTACACCGATGGCCAATTTCCGGTTTGCTTGATTTGCATCTGCAAGCATTGCCAGTATAACATTTTCAGGGTGAGCCCAATATGTATTTCTTTGGATCACAGGCAATGTGACAGTCTTGCTAGCTGGTGGCAATAATCGTAGCAGCTTGATTTGCTCCAGGAAATGTTTTGGGCCATCTGTGCACCTTGGATGGCACTTGATGCTAAACCACATGGGTCCATAGTGGCACACGACAAACTGTGAGTGAAACAGTTCATCATTTGGCTGCGCCATCGCTACATATAGCCGACAAATTCTGCTGGCAGTTGTAACCCATCTTGCATGGGAGATTGGTCCAGGCTTCTCTCGTAGAAGATCTTCATTAATGACACCAGTCCTTATCGCTTTCATCATTCTGTAGAGGTAGGCTTGGTCACGACTCAATTCAGTAAGGTCAACATCCGGGAGAGTGTGGCCATCAGCAATACATTGAATTCCTCTAGAGGAAAGTGGCAAACTTTCACATGTGGCCAAAGCTTTGGCAATTGGTCCTTTCCATTGAATTGCAGATTCTGTTGGGCCGATGAGTTCCTTGCACAAGTGGCGCAGTGGGAGTTCATTTAAATGCAGACTACAGATGAACCAGTGCAAAGGGCGACCCAGGCGGCACTCTAGCAGGTGTATTGCTCCACTTCTGTGCCCTGTGTTTGTGGCTGTGCTGTCGGCTCCCACTCAATTATCTTGTCTGCAATACCCATTTCTTCAATCGCATTTTGAAGTCCATCCGCAATGACAGTGCCAGTTCTTCGTTCCAGTGTCAGATGGCTTAGATAGAAGGTTCCAGGCTCTCCGACCAGCACATAGTGGTCCTCAACTTTCTTTGTGCTGTACCATTTGTTCCCCTTTTTCTCTTTGACAAGTGTCATGTCTTTCCGCCCATCAAAAAATAAAGCAGTGACTTCCACATCGTGGTAAGTTACTGCTTCCTTCAGATCCCTCCGTACCTTCTGCCGTGCTCTCCATACTTTGTGGTGGTCAATTACGTTTATCTGATCATCAGCACTAATGATACCATAGTCAACCAATGTTGCAGTGCTAATAGCTGCAGCAGCCCTGTTCGATACACCATACCGGTCAGCTTCCAAAGCAACAGTGGGAATCGGTGTGATGTTCCTGTCCTCCTGGGCACTATCACCCATCCACTCATCACCAACACTTTCACCACTGGAGTCTGCTTCTGCTTGAGCTGATTCGACCACATCTGCAGAGGATGCTACCTCTTGCCGTTCTGTTTTTTTCTATTCTCTTCTTCTTGTCTTTCTTGCATCCGATCCTCTCTTGACTTCTTCTTCTCTCCATCATCTGAGTCACATTCGTATCCACCCGACTGATCTGCATGATCCGCGTGGTTCTCTGGTCGATCAGAAAGGCATGCTCTCGTCGTGGAACTTTCATTTCTTTTTCACAGTGGCATGCAGACAGATCATCGCATTGGCAGACAGCTATGTCAAACAATTGATTCAGGCTTTCCTCGAACTTCTTGGTTTTTTGGCCTGCTTGCCTTGCTTCGATGCTTGTGAGCCTTTTTCCATCATCGGAGCAGCTTGGTCTTCACATTCTTGATTGGCTGTGATGGAATGTTAGCACGATTCCAAAGGTCAATGAGTGTTTGGCATACTTCCGGAAGAATCTCCCTGTTGCTGGTGTACTTGTTCTCCTTCAAGAAGAGGAAATGCCTTGCAACTTGTATACGGGTTGGAAGTTCAGACAGAGGAAGCTCTGATAGTGGAGAACCAAAACAATGTGGCTGGCAGATCCCCGTGTTCTTTGCGTGCTCATTGTACCAGCAAAACTCAACAAGTATCACACAGGAACACTGAAACAAAAACACAAACGTATAAATAAAAAATATATATGATTATGAGTATATACATATATATAAGGCTTGATTTATTGGTAAACAATAAGTTTACCAATATATATATAAAAATATACTGCACACACATATGTATTATGTATATAAATATCCATAGGTATATATATATATACACGCTAAGACATATAACAAACTTATAAACAATGTAAAACACAACAAAACAAAGAAATGTGTATAATGTATATATCACAAAACGCACCTTTCGTTAGTACCTTGGGGTTTTTGAACACCCCATCCACAAGAAAAAACACTTGTTTCTCTCAAGCGAGCTAGCGTAGAACTAAGAAATTCCAGGGGATGACTCACTGAGAATAATTAGAAAGCTGCCAGAAGTACCATGTCAGTCAGTGTTGCCAACTGTAATTAATAAGAATTTTGTATTTTTTACATGCGAAAATGGTGTTCTGCTTGTTGCAGAATTTTTTTTATTTCTTTTCTGAAATCAGCAAGGTTGATTGTACAAAACCTGAAATGTGCCTCCAGATCGCTCATGACGCTACACGCTACTGGTCAGAGACTTTACACAGCAACCTGTTAATTTTGTATATATATATATATATATAGTGTATAACCAGCCAAAGAAATTTAAAAACAAAAACTAATATAATTTTGATCGAATAACTTTCGACCCTCTTCGGAGTAAAATTAAGAGATTAAAAATGAGATCCATTCCCATAAGGGTGAAAACAGACTAAATTGTAAAGGACGAGGTGAGACTCACAGCACAGCCTGTAACTTCGTACCTCAAGCAGAAAAAGACTGTTATTTTATGGCCGGTCTTAAAACACTGGAAGAAAATCATGCAGTTGATATGACCCTGTATTTGAATTAAAAGAATAAAAAGTTGTATAGATATAATGATGATTCCAAAATCGTACACTTTTCCAAGTCGGTCGCCTTTTTAATAGCTTAAATATTATCGTTATTTACTCTTGATTAAAAGCTTTCCTGCGTTTAACCAAACCAGTTATTATTATTATTATTATTGTTATTATTATTATTATTATTATTATTATTATTATTATCAGTACGAAGATTATAATTATATAAATAAACTCTTTTATAAATTACATGGGAAAACTTAAATATAAATTTTCCAGTAGTATTCTTCCACGATTTTCATCTCTTTGGGTAAGAATGTATCGTCAATGGATACAAGAACTTAAGAAATATATTGTTTTTAACTTGTTTATTTTGTCTTCCTCCATTATAAAAAGACCGTCTCATTTTATCAAAACTACAAAGTAATTAAGAATCAAGCTTTCTTCAACTGTTGTTGTTACGTACCGTAGAGGCAATTAAAAATCCGAAGAGGAATGGTGATGGTCTCCTTCCGAAGGCGGATGGATGAAGTCCATAATAAAGTGGTTTCGATGAATGAAATTAAAACGTATATTAATAATAAGATGGGACTCGTCCTGAATGATGAGCAAAATAAAAGAATAAAAGAATTAAAGAATTTATGAACATACTGTAAATATAACCTTTGTATTAGTGATAATAATTATAATAGATGCTTTGGTTAACACGGAAAGATTTTAATCACAGACTAGATACTGATAATACACAGATTGTTAAAAAGACAACCGACGAGGAAAGAACGTTTAATTTTGAAATCATTATTTTATATAAAATATTTTATTCTTTGAATTCAAATACGGAGTCGTATCGAATGGATGATTTTGCTTTTAGCGTTTTTAAGATCGGCCATAAAATAATAGTCTTTTTCTGCCTGAGGCACGAAGTTTCGGGCTGAGCTGTGGGGTCTCACCTCGTCTTTTAGAATATACAGTAATTCTTTTTACCCTCCGTGGGGGTTGGCCTAGTTTTTATTCTCTTACATTTTTACTTCGAACAAAGTCGAAAGTTATTCGATCGAAATTATTAGTTTTTCTTTTTAAAGCTTCTTGCTTCATTTTTAGGCTAATGATTTTCACAGGTACTGTGATTATATTATATATATATATATATATATATATATATATATATATATATATATATATATATATATATATTATATATATATATATAATATATATATGGGAATGAACTCAGAATGGTCCCTGAGTTTTTATGATACACACAGACAGTGCATGGAACAAGGAACTCTTCTGGGATAATTAAATCCACTATAGTCCGAATAAGTAATGGTAAATGAAAATACCATAGTTTTTCTTTTTCATGATGCTAGCCCGACGTGGGCAACGGGTCACTCGCAAAGAGGTCCCATAAATATAGCTTCCCTCACCAGCTATCTGCAAAGCAGACAGGATCCAGCTTTGGGACATGGATCTAGGGTTTAAAGCACCTAGCCATGCTTATTCGGACTATAATGGATTTAATTATCCCAGAAGAGTTCCTTGTTCCATGCACTGTCTGTATGTATCATAAAAAACTCAGGGGACCATTCTGAGTTCATTCCCATCTTGAAACGGACATGTTATGTGCCTTGAAAAGTGGACGCTCAATTCTGCCAGTTGAGGTTTAAGTTTTGGTTTTTGGCTAAAAATATAATAGTTACCCCTTTTTCTTTTCTTTGATGCATTCAATCTGACGTGAAGGCAGCGAGTCTTTTGCTTATATTGAGGTTCTAAATGTAGCATGGCTAGGTGCTTTAAACCTAGATCCATGTCCCAAAGCTGGATCCTGTCTGCTTTGCAGATAACTGGTGAGGGAAGCTATATTTATGGGACCTCTTTGCGAGTGACCCGTTGCCCACGTCGGGCTTGCATCATGAAAAAGAAAAACTATGGTATTTGTCATTTACCATTACTTATTCGGACTATAGTGGATTTAATTATCCCAGAAGAGTTCCTTGTTCCATGCACTGTCTGTGTGTATCATATATATATATATATATGTGTGTGTGTGTGTGTGCGTACGTGTGCGTGTGTGTGTGTGTGTGTGTGTGTGTGTGTGTGTGTGTGTGGTACTCCGAGAAAAGAAAATTAAGAGAAATACTTACAGAAAGACCCTTATGTTATGCCTTCGGTTTTAATGATTGTTTACCACTTACACTGGTTTTCTGAGAACCGCCCCATTGCGTGCGCAGACACACACACACATACACACACATACACACACACACACACAAAGAAAACTTCCACGCATCTCTCACTCCCAGCGAATGTATGTAAAATTTTACATTTCAGATTGCTCACGTATTGTATAAGCGAAATAAAGATGCACATATGCTTTAACCTTCTGAACAAATAAACCCTCGCTTGCACATTTTCTTTTATTAATCAACAAAGATAATTCATAAACAGTAAACTAGTAAATTTTGGTTCCTTTAAACTTTAGCCCTTTTTTTTTTAAGTTCATGCTTTCTACAGTTCTGGACCTTTACCCATTTGGCCAACAGGACGTAACATCAGTACTCTAAAAACCTAACTTAACCTTATCTAACCTAACCTAAGTTAATATAAAATTACTTGTCAGTTTTATGCCAAGTCGATCAACTGTCGTTAACCCGACAGTATTTACTGACCGGGGAAGGGGGGAGGGAACTGAATTGTGTGGTGTAATATGTGGGTTTACTGAGACGTGTATAATGTACCCACTTTTATTTAATTGATTTAGCTCGCGATATTTCAATTAATTTACATTTATTATATTACAGTTTATTATAGTATAGGTTTTCGCTTAACTTCGTTATTTTTATATCTTTACAAAAGCGGTAACAAACAGAAAATGTATTCTTTTTGTTTGAAGAAATGTTGCTGTTACGTTTTACTAAAGCTATTTTGCTACACTGATTTCTTATATTAACGAGTATAATGTTTATCATAGATTAAATGATTAACACTGCTGTAAAGAATATTTGTATAAATTTCCATACAGTAGTGTAGAATGTAGATATAAAATGCATTGATTTCTGGAAATTGGAAATGAGAGGAGGATTGGGAGGCTGAAGAACAAAACATCACTATACTCGTATAGCTTACGATTATCTTTATTTATTAATTATTGTTAATAATAAAAGAAAAAAATTCAAGATTTATTTGTTCAGAAGGTTAAAGCATATTTAAAATTGTATTCTATTAATAAATTACATCGGAAAACTTAAATATAAATTTTCACATTCTCTGGGAATGACGTATTGCGAAATCTGTTTTTTCCATTTTCATTTGTGTGTGCGCGCGACTGCGCGTGTATAGAAAGAGGCTTGTCTCAGAAATCAACGTAGGTATTTCGTAGCCAATCATAGATCAAGCAAAATCGTTGCATAAGGTTATTTCTCCACCAATGATATTTTTATTTTAGTTTTCGCCTAACTTTTTTTCGCAACTCTATATATATACACAGGGTGGGTAAAAAAAAAGTGACCCCTTAGAGGTAAACTGTCATATTAAAAAAAAGTAAGGGGACTAGAGCTCCCAAACTTCATAGATGCTTACCTTAGCATGTTGTTCGTCTTAATTGAGAAGTTGCTCGATGTGTCCCGCTTTCTGCTTAACGCAGGCCCCCAAACGTGGACGCCACTAATCAATGCACCTGTTTACATATCGTTGAGACACCTTCTCCCAGCCGAGCAGAATTCTTTCGCGTAGTTAAAACTATGTCTCTTATATTGGTACCAGGGATGTAAACTTTGGAATTCAGGGCTTCCCAAACACCATAATCTAGTAGTGAAAGATCGGGGCTACTAGCCGGCCACATATTGGGTTCGATAAAATCCGGTGTTTCGTTCTCAAGGAATGTGACAGTTTGGCGTGCTCTGTGAGCAGGGGCTCCATCTTGTTGGAAAGTATATCTTTCACTCTATCCAACTGATATTCGACGAATTAGTAGTGAAAGATATGAGGGGTCCCGCGTCTTAAGGTACCTAAGCGCCAAAACTAAAATTCGCCTCCAAAGTTCAGCACTATTCTGGCAATAGTATCTGTTATTAATTGAGCTAGAACGTTCATTTTTGGCTAAATTAGAGTTCTAAGTATGCTAATGAAGATGTTGATGAGCTTTTGGAATAGATTTTCATATTTTATATTTTATATATACAGTACACGTATATATTTTTTAATTTTTTGATTTTCTTATTATGCCGAACTTTGGGTGAACTTTTGGCTGGCGATAGAGGTGAAAAAAGTAGTTCGCTTCATAAGGTTTTCAACCATACTTCTAGTGTCGTAAGGTCATTATAACCCAAACCACGCGATAGAGGAAGGGTGAAAAGAGTGATATCCATCAAAAACACAATTTCGCCTGTGGTGGCGCTTAGGTACCTTAAGACGCCCGACCCCTCAATTATACTTTCCAACAAGATGGAGCCCCTGCTCACAGAGCACGCCAAACTGTCAAATTCCTCGAGAACGAAACACCGGATTTTATCGAACCCAATATGCGGCCGGCTAGTAGCCCCGATCTTTCACCACTAGATTATGGTGTTTGGGAAGCCCTGAAATCCAAAGTTTACATCCCTGGTACCAATATAAGAGACATAGATGAACTACGCGAAAGAATTCTGCTCGGATGGGAGAAGGTGTCTCAACGATATGTAAACAGGGGTATTGATCAGTGGCGTCCACATTTGAAGGCCTGCGCTGAGCAGGAACGGGGACACATCGAGCAACTTTCCAATTAAGACGAACAACATGCTAAGGTAAGCGTCTATGAAGTTTGGGAGCTCTAGTCCCCTTACTTTTTTAATATGAGTTTACCTCTAAGGGGTCACTTTTTTTTTTACCCACCCTATATATATATATATATATATATATATATATATATATATAAAATAAAAATAAGATGTTATTGTTTAAAACTCTAAATAATACATTTCTAAATCACATTAAGAGATTAGTGAAGCTTGAAAATTTATAACACCAAATTTAATTAAAAAGAAAAAACAAAACGCCAATATTATAACGTAATAAAATATAAGAGTGCAATTGCTAATTGGAAATAAAGCTTTGAAAATAGAATAATTTATTTATAATCTCTCATTATAACGCTCTTTCTTTATCAAAGAGTTTTCATAATAATATATTAATAATGATGATAATAAAAATAATAAAAAATATAATTATTATTATTATTTCCAATTGTAACATAACTTACTTTCAATTAATTAATTAATTATACACACACACACACACACACACACACACACACACACAGTCACACACGCTGTATATTATTTGTGGTAGCCTTCTGGCTGTAATTAATTGTTCAAGTTCTAAAGCAAAAGAAAATTTTTCTGTCTGTGAACATAATTACTGTAATTATTATGAATATAACTTCAGCATTCTGAAGTTAATTCTCAGGTAAATGTTCACGTATACACTATTACTTAAAACAAAAAGATTGTAAACACACACACACACACAGACACACACACATACGAATATAAATAATCATACTTCATAATTAACTGCTTTTCATATACTTCATCAGAGAAATGGAGGGAAATGAAACAGTACATAAAAAGCGAACGTTTCGTTATAATCACTCGAACTTCTTCAGGGAAATACAAGTGATAGTGATTATAATGAAAGGTCGGCTTTTTCTACTATTTTACTTCTGTACGTACATTGTATGGACATAGGGCTAACAAAAGTAAATGGACGCCATGATTATTCTCCTCATCATCAAATGGCAAAGCTCAACACTGACATGCCAGAACGTGTGTCAGCGTTACGTAATGCAAAGGGGGGAAACCAACATGATTCTAGATATATTAATTCAATAAATATGTCATTATTAATTGACTTCTACTATCAAATAAAAAAATATGGAAAAAAAGGTGTCTATTTACTTTTGTCAATCCTCTGTGTGTATATACTATTCGTGTATGTATATACATATAAATTTTTTTGCACAATGTAGATTAAAAGCTTGTTTCTACTTTCTTCCTTGCTGATGGCAAGTCCACTTCGATAAACCAACCGTGATTGGCCAGTATAAGCCAATCATGGCTCTTCTTTTATATATATATGTCTACGTCGTAGCCACTATCGTAACACCGCTTCCATTGATCAGAGAAGTTGGGCGACAGTGGGTTGGATAATGGTGGATGGGAGACTGTCTTCTGCGTTCAGACTATGTAGCGACCTGTGGTTCGGATCCCACGTAAAGTTGTAGGTTCCCCCATCGTATGACTTTAGATGTTGCGAAGAGGATTAAACATTCCCCCATCATTTTATATATATATATATATATATATATATATATATATATATATAATATATATATATAATACAGTGGTGTAGTGCTAAATAAAGAAGTGAGGGAACGCATTTTGAAAGTGTTACTCAGATGCGGGGGGGACAATGGCGAGCGCGGCGAGCCCATACAGCTGGGGGTCCGGGGGCACTGTAAGCCCCCCGGGAAATCTTTTGAAATCTGACCAATTTCAGGGATATTTTGAGGTCATACGCACTGGATATTGGGATATATTCCAAGGTTGAAGATGCAGTATTTCCAGTGTCATTAGATATACGACATCCAGTACGATCAATAAAAATAGCTAACAACTGGAATGATTAACTAAAAAAAAGTTAACAACTGGTACGCCGTGGTGACTGTTTCACCAGATCTTTATAGGCTAGCATTGCCTCAGTCGAAGCTAAAAGAAATGAAGCAGTTAATGATTCTTTCTCATATTTCTTCTAGGGGTGGGAATTAAAATTTCATGACGTTAAGAGATTTGTAAGTTCGGATTTATTTGAAATAGTGAGGGAACGCCGTTCCGTCTACCAAAAAAGTAAGGGAACGCCGTTCCCACGCGTTCCCACAGCACTACACCACTGTATATATATATATATATATATATATATATATATACAGGGTGTCCCGTAAGTCTGGACCCATAGGGAAAAATAATAAAATTACAAAATAGTCCAAAAATTTATTACATAATCTGTTCAAAGTGTCCGCCGTTGTGTCGCACACATAGTTGAAGACGCAATCTCCACTGCGACAGCACTTTCTGAATCACGGTCGCAGAAATTTCTTGACACGCCTCCACAATGCGTGCTTTAAGGTGGAAAATGTTCTGAAGTTTGACCTCGTACACTTTGGCTTTCAAGTGGCCCCACAAATAAAACTCCAGCGGAGTAAGATCATAATAAAAAAAAATAAAAATAATAAAAAAATAATAAAAAAATATATTATAAATAAATTTTTAGACTATTTTGTAATTTTATTTTTCCCTATGGGTCCAGACTTACGGGACACCTGTATATATATATATATATATATAAAATTGTGCTTACAATTAATAGTGAAATCAGTATATGAACTTATGAATTTTCATACACCCGAAACTGATAGATAAATGAAGCCATAAAAAACTGTGAAAAATAATAAATTTATTATTCGTTTAAATTACGCTTCTTTTTCTCTTTGTAAAAAGGGTTCATTAAAGATATTTTCTAGTTTGGAACGCATTAACCCGTAGCTTCTCAGGTGTCTTTGGATACGATAGGCAGTAAAATAAATTAAAATAAATGGCTTATTTTTTCCAAAGCTATATTTCATTCCAGTTAACACTAGAAGGCGACGCTCACCTTCTTCGGTTAAAAGAATTTCTGTCCTGTGGAGACTTTATAGTTTAGAATTTAGGTTATTATAAGACGATTACGGGTTCGGAGATTTGTTAGGTTTTGTATCGCTAGCTCCCGTGATTTAGTGGGGTAACAACATCGTTTCTCTATAAGTGAAGTATAGTCACTAAGCCGAAGGAGGGAGGGAGACTGGGGATTTCCCGAAGGTGCTGGGTAATAATAATAGTAGTAATAATAATAATAATAATAATACAGAAATTAGCGCAATGGCCCGCATTACTTAGCCTGAGCATTGTGCCAGTTTTTGGCATTCCTGAATTATTATTAGGTTTTGCATCGCCATCTTTGTCGTAATCGTTCCCGAAGTGGATTAAATATTTCATCTACCATTATAGTTTTTCATTTTCTGAAAGGCTATGCAATGGAGAACAACCACGCAAAGTATTATAAAAATCGAAGGTCGCACATTATCTGCAACTTCATTTATTTTTTGTGTCAGATTTTGTAATTTTTTGTGTGTACTTTTGCATTTGTTCGTTGTGTGGGTTTCTTTGTTTCTTTATGTGTGTGTGTGTGTGTGTGTGTGTGTGTGTGTGTGTGTGTGTGGCTTTTTTTATTTATTAGTGTGTTTGTGTGTGTGCGTGCGTGTGGGTGTTTATTTATATTTGTTTATGTTTGTTTTATTATTTGAGGGGATGCTCGAGAATGAAGTATATAAAATCATTAAGATGTCATTTAATTGTAATTCTTACAGTTGGTGGAAACACGTACTTGTAGTGCAAAATTTATACTGAAACTCGTTCGGATCCCGTTTGTTTACAGTTTTCTAGTATTTTAGGAGTTTTGTTATACACATAGTGGTGGGAGGGGAGAAAAAGCTGTATAGATAAGTAAGCACCACAATGAAAGTGTTGTTCAATGTCAGCGTAATTCAGAAATAACAGTAAATATTTTTGAAACCTTATAACAGTATAAATTTGAAAAACAAAAGCATTTATTTTTTATTAAAGGGTTAATTACTATATATGGTATCCAAAGTAAATGTAGAGGTAACAGGTGAATGTGTGATAGAATAAAAATATATTTAATAAATCCCTTAAAACGATAAAACAAAAAATTCAAAAGATTTTTACATCAACAAAATTTATACGATGCTTCAAAGGTTTGTACCATTTCGACATGCTATCTATATATATATATAATATGCGCCTCGGTGGTGTAGTGGTTAGCGTCGCTGACTACGAATCCATCGGCCCCGGGTTCGAGACCCGACGGCAGCCGGCGCGCATCAAAACCCAGCTGTTCATCCTTCCACACAATAAAAGAAAGTGGTTGGTAGATAAATGGGTACCCTAAGTGGCCTAGTGGTTAAGACGCCGGGCTGCTGATGGGGCGTGGTTCGGATTCCACGTTAAACTGTAGGTCTAAGGTGGAGTGAAAAGCTTGACCTTCGTCAGAATGAACAATTCGGGCGGAAGCTAACCAAAGGTTATATATATATATACAACCATGGATCTTCTTACTCCTCGTAGATATGTTTGCGCACTGTCTGTGAGTAATATTACATTTTGAAATTGATTGAAACTCATTTTTTAGACAACAACAACTTATATACTGTATATATATATATATATATATAAAGTTGTTGTTGTCTAAAAAATGAGTTTCAATCAATTTCAAAATGTAATATTACTCACAGACAGTGCGCAAACATATCTACGAGGAGTAAGAAGATCCATGGGTGGTTGAGACTAGCCAATCACAGTTGGTTTTTCAAAGGTTTACGATCTGTACGGCCCTGCCATGGACATAAAAAACTTTTAATCTATACTGTACCTCTGAATATTAAAACTGACCGATATCTTTTATTTATTCCTTTATAACAGTCAGCAGACCAGTTTTTGGTAAGAATTTTATAAAAAAATCACTATCTCATTAATAATAAATTATTCAAAAAAATATATGGTAGTTCTGTAGTTTAGTAAATGTGTAATATACGACAATAGTTAAATTAATGACCAATAATGTATTAGATGTATTTAATATATTATGAACTATATATATATATATATATATATATATATATATATATATATATATATATATATATATATATAATGCAAGCCCACAAGGAAAAAGAAAAATTATTTGAAGGTTTTTCGTGTATTCAGAAGTACACCTCGTCAGGGAATGAAGGGAGAAGGCGAGATGACAAAAATATATACAACAGGACAGAAAAACAAAAATTAGCACATGATTAACAAGAGTTGATTAGAGGCAAAAGATATTTTAACAGGATATTGTCAATTTTATACATTCCCGCCCTGTTATTGAAATTATTCTCAAAATGGATAAATGCACATTCTAGAATATTCCTTTCAATTATATCTCTGTTTTTAACAAGCGCTTTAGAACTATCCCACTTGATACTTTGATTACATCTATACATATGGTTAAACAATGCATTACAATTATTTGCTGTTCTAAACGCATATTTGCTGTTTTACCCTAATATCTAACGTTTTACCGGTTTGGCCTATATATACTGAGTAACAATGTGTACATCCGATCGAATACACACAACCAACCACATTATCCGGGCTATTCTTTATTAGGCGTGATTTAACAGTATTATTATACTGTGGTTTAAGACTACATTGATACCAATTGCTTTAAGTAAAGTCGGAAGATAATGAAAATTAACATGGTAAGGTAAGCTAAGGATATTTTTACGCTCAAATTCCTTTACAGTTATACTATTATAATACCTAATCGTAGCTTTCCTAAGGCAGTCATCTGGAAATGAAATAGGATAACATAATTTAGTACCAATATTCATGATATTGCATAACTCGGAATCTAAAAATTCAGGACTGACAACTCTCAATGCTCTAAGAAACATAGCAGAGAAACTAAAAGATTTAATCGAGGGATGATAGTCAGAATAAAAATGCATGTAAGAGTTATTATTAGTAGGCTTACGATAAACTTCGAATTTGAACTGATTAAAGCATCTCCAAATTTCTAGATCCAGAAAAGATAAGCTTCCATCATTTCTTTTTCAACCGTGAACTTAATAGATGAGACTAAATTGTTGAGCCTACCAAGAAATAAGTCAACATCCAAATTATTAGGCCAAAGGCATAAAATATCATCTACATACCTGTACCTAACAAGGTTAAAATTAATTTTAACCTTGTTTGATACAGGTATATATGATAGATGACATTTTATGCCTTTGGCCTAATAATTTGGATGTTGACTTATTTCTTGGTAGGCTCAACAATTTAGTCTCATCTATTAAGTTCACGGTTGAAAAAGAAAATGATGGAAGCTTATCTTTTCTGGATCTAGAAATTTGGAGATGCTTTAATCAGTTCAAATTCGAAGTTTATCGTAAGCCTACTAATAATAACTCTTACATGCATTTTTATTCTGACTATCATCCCTCGATTAAATCTTTTAGTTTCTCTGCTATGTTTCTTAGAGCATTGAGAGTTGTCAGTCCTGAATTTTTAGATTCCGAGTTTGCAATATCATGATATTGGTACTAAATTATGTTATCCTATTTCATTTCCAGATGACTGCCTTAGGAAAGCTACGATTAGGTATTATAATAGTATAACTGTAAAGGAATTTGAGCGTAAAAATATCCTTAGTTTACCTTACCATGTTAATTTTCAATATCTTCCGACTTTACTTAAAGCAATTGGTATCAATGTAGTCTTTAACTATAATAATACTGTTAAATCACGCCTAATAAAGAATAGCCCGGATAATGTGGTTGGTTGTGTGTATCCGATCGGATGTACACAGTGTTACTCAGTATATATAGGCCAAACGGGTAAAACGTTAAACATTAGGGTAAAACAGCATAAATATGCGTTTAGAACAGCAAATAATTGTAATGCATTGTTTAACCATATGAATAGATGTAATCATAGTATCAAGTGAGATAGTTCTAAAGCGCTCGTTAAAAACACAGATATAATTGAAAGGAATATTCTAGAATGTGCATTTATCCATTTAAAAATAATTTCAAACAGTGCGGGAATGTATAAAATTGGCAATATCCTTTTAAAATACCTTTGCCTCTAATTAACTCTTGTTAATCATGTGCTAATCTTTTTGTTTATCTGTCCCGTTGTATATATTTTGTCATTTCGCCTTCTCCCTTCATTCCCTGACGAGGTGTACTTCTGAATACACGAAATACCTTGGAATCATTTTTCTGTTTTCTTGTGGGTTTGCATCATTCATTCATTTCACGTGTTTAATTATAAAATTCATCCCATATATATATATATATATATATATATCTTTCCCGACATTTCCCTTCTAGCGCGGCTGGTATATAAAACAAATGGTACGTCATATTCAGACATTGTTCTTGCATGATTTCCTAATCATGAAATGGCTTCCGCCAAGCAGTTTATTTATTAATTAGGTGACAAATATGCATGATTTCTCTCACTTCTTTATTCTTTTTCCACAAAGTATTAAATTTCTTTGTTTAGCTCTCGCGTATATGAAGGCCAATTGTATTACATTTTGAATGCATGTCGTATTTGACGTTTCTTTAGTGACGTATAGCCGTAAAGAGGATTTTAATTAGGCTTATGGAAGCTATGCTATTTACACTCGCTTAAAAATGGAGATATACGAGGACGTATCTTCGTAGTTATTTTGGATATTACACCTTTCTATGTAGTAAATCGGAAAACAAACAGTGGATTTATCGTATTTGACAGACGCGTAATGTTGATGCATTTCTTCACTCGTAATCCCTTTAATAACAAATTTCATCGCGTATATCCTTAAGATGTAAATGTTAAACATACAGTGCATTATATTATTCATCGTAAGCACCCCTTTTTTATGGGGGGGGGGCAGCACCCTCCCCCACTGCCACTCAGCTCCCCTAAAAAAAAAAAATGGTTATGAATTTCGAAGTTAATATATTTACTTATTTAGAACACAAATCGATAGAAATTCTATTCATAGCAATTGAATTTGACTTATTGTCGCGTTTTTACGTTTCTTTTTCTTCCGTCATATCATTATTTCATGTTTGAGGCACGTCATATCCGCATAAATCATTATAGCTGTAGTAGAATTGATTTACCGTTGAAGTGAGTTGGTAGAATCTTCTGGAATTGGAATGA
Organism: Bathynomus jamesi; assembly: GCA_023014485.1. Taxonomy (NCBI): domain Eukaryota; kingdom Metazoa; phylum Arthropoda; class Malacostraca; order Isopoda; family Cirolanidae; genus Bathynomus; species Bathynomus jamesi. The sequence continues at coordinate 418,628 of JAJOZX010001235.1, read as the reverse complement.
TTATATTGTTACGATTAATTATTATTATTATTAAAATTTTATTTAATTTAGGTTGTTTTTTTTGTCATTGAGTGTCTCCGGTTTAGTCTTTTTTCTTTTTTTTCTTTTTTTTAGCATAAGCTGTTTTTAATTTTTTGGTTTGGACATTGTTTTCATTAATTTAACGAGTGAGAGATTGAAACGTATAAAATTTGATTTAATTTCTTCTGAGCCAATATTGCATCTTAAACATTTTTTAAAAATATTTTAGTCTTGGTTTTTTTTTTAATAGCCATATCGTTGTTGCACGTATAATACAATTGAAGTTTATTTTTCTTTATTACTATTTACTATGTATAGTAATTTGCTATAAATATCACATTTTAATTTTTATATTAATTTAAATGCGTATTTATCTTATATTTTCCTTTTTTTTATTATTTACTTTTAGATGAAAATACCAACAAACCAATTTTCGAAAATTGCTCAGGGTATAACAATTTCCCTGTGACCGAAAATCAAACAGTGCCTCAAGATATCCTCATCGTAAGTTGAATTTTCATCCGAGTCAGATCGAAAAGTTTGTCTAAAATTAACCTTTAATTTATTTTTCACGTAAATCCAATATTTTCATTCAATTTTTAAACGAAAGTAAGAATTTTTATTGAATATCTTCGCTCTTCTCACCTTTAAGATTCGAGTAACCAATCTTTCCAATTTCGCTTTGGAGGATAAAGTGCTTTACTGTTTAAATCTCTTCAGGTAAAAGCTACGGACGCTGACTACGGTAAAAATGGTGACGTGAGTACAGCCTTTTAACGGACGACCCGGAATTTTCCATCCATGCAAATTCTGGACAACTCAGCGTAATAGAGGTATTCACTGCACATTTTCTGAACCTCCTCAGAATACAAATGGGATAAGGAGTACAATATTTACTCTAATGCGTGTTATTTACCATATACAATAAAATGACTACATTTAACATTTATAGAAGTATAGAATCTTTAACTCTGCTTCAAGTCATAGCAAATGTTTAGTAATTATAGCTTCTGTATCCTGCCAATAAAATTTATCATTATCATTAATTTATTGTACTGATAATATAAACATAACTTAACAAATGTAATTTACTTTTGATATAGCAAATCCTATCTCTTTCTGCTTCAGCCTTTAGACAGAGACAGAGGGCAAAAGGATCATTTCCTCACAGTGATTGCAAGACAAAGCAAAAGATCCACTTCAGAGCTCTTGTTCCTTTACGATACAGGTTCAGGATATAAACGACAATCCACCTGTGTTTCGACAAGAGGTTAGAACAGTGCTGAAATTATTTTATAGTTTAACAACAACCCACGTAGCTTATTAAGAAACACGATAATTTACACTTGCATGGTAGTTTTGAGCATGTTTTATTATTATTATTATTATATATATATATATATATATATATATATATATATATATATATATATATATATATACAGGGTGTCCCGTAAGTCTGGACCCATAGGAAAAATAATAAAATTACAAAATAGTCCAAAAATTTATTTATAATATATTTTTTTATTATTTTTATTATTATTTTTATTATTTTTTTATTATGATCTTACTCCGCTGGAGTTTTATTTGTGGGGCCACTTGAAAGCCAAAGTGTACGAGGTCAAACTTCAGAACATTTTCCACCTTAAAGCACGCATTGTGGAGGCGTGTCAAGAAATTTCTGCGACTGTGATTCAGAAAGTGCTGTCGCAGTGAGATTGCGTCTTCAACTATGTGTGCGACACAACGGCGGACACTTTGAACAGATTATGTAATAAATTTTTGGACTATTTTTAATTTTATTATTTTTCCCTATGGGTCCAGACTTACGGACACCCTGTATATATATATTATATAGAGAGAGAGAGAGTTACAAGGAAAAGAAGTACCTCAAAGGCTTGCGGCCCATACCGAGGAGGTACCAATGGCAACGGGTGCCAGGGAAAATTTTCTACACCCTCAAATAGTGTGCAAGATTTGGTCTAACCTTTTCTTGAACTGATCCACAGAGGAACTGTTCACAAACTTCTGAAGGTAACCTGTTCCACGTGTCACAGATCTTATACGTAAAGTAATTCCCACACATACTAGTCCTAAACCGTTTCAAATCAAACTTCCAACTATTGTTGCGAGTTGGGTTCATTTAAACTAAACATGCTTCTAAAATCGACATCTTTGAACCCGCGTCACGTAAGCGTCGATTGTAGCCCATATGCCTAATGGAAGGGATTAACTTTGTGGCATTTTTCAGCCAGTTTTTCAATCCACCCCCTACTTCCCCACCATACCCAGCACGCGCACTTTAGCCATTAGCCGGCGGTGAGGTACCTTATCAAAGGCTTTCTAATCAATCGCTCTACTCTTACCATACTCACTCAACATGACGTGGAAAAACTCGAGCATGTTGGTGAGACACGACCTATGCCGTCTAAACCCATGTTGGAGTCCCCAAGTAGCTTGTAGGAATCCAAATGGTCAACAATCCTACCCGCTATTATCCCTCTAATTATTTACCTCAACTGAAGTGAAATGGTGTTATTTATAGAGCTTCCAAAGCCTCTTCCCACGCATGAGTAGCAATTGGGTCCTAATCGTAAGAGTAGAGAAAAGAGTTAATACTAAGTTTTTTTTTGTTTTTTTTTCCTCCTGCAGTCAGAGGAGAACATCATTAACCTAAGCTAAAAGGACAGAGTAGGGATGGGAAGGGGTCTTAGTAACCCATGGGACAGGTTTGTACAACAGACTTCACCCGCCCTCCCGAAAGAGAGAGAACCTAAAGGAATTGGCAGCCAATTTCTCTAGAATCCCACGACTCGGGACCGGAGGGCTGTCACACCCCAAGTATAAAGTTTACTACACCCAGAAGGAACGTGCATAACCTTTATACCCCCTGCGGGGGTAATTGCTTCTACATAATAATTAATAATTAAAACCTAATGAAGATAATTCTCTCTCTCTCTCTCTCTCTCTCTGTATATATATATATATATATATATATATATATATATATATATATATATATATATATATATATATATATATATATATGTGTGTGTGTGTGTGTGTGTGTGTGGTGTGTATACAGTATACTTATGCATAAGTAAGTAATGTTGTTTATGGTGCTGAATTAACTATCACATAGTTATCACATACTCTGTAAATATTCCCTTAACCACATATATTCACAAAACAGAAATACACTCGAAAAGTGCCTTCAGACACTGTAGTAAACGCGCCCATCCTTCGCGCGACGGCGTCTGACGTTGATGCGGGAAATAATGCGGAGATTGTCTACACTCTCGAAGGAGAGGACGATGATGATCTTCAATATTTCGGAATGGATGCAAATTCCGGATACATCACCCTTAAAAAAGAGCTCACGCAAAGTATGGTAAGTGAAGAGTTGTCCCATTAAATATCGTTATTTTGTTCAATTGAATATAACGTGAAATGATACAACGTCGCAGCACCGTTTCTCATTCGATCAGCGAAGTTAAGCGTCGTTAATTGGGTCTGTTCAAGTATTTGGCTGGGTGGTTCGACACAGTTAAAACTTTTGGTCTCCTTCATCAGATGACATTACGAAAGAGGATAAAAAAAAAATCCTACAATATTATTATTATTATTATTATTATTATTTATTATACTGTTGACGATCTTAAAAGGAATCGACGTTTCGTCAGGAACACACGCTTGTCTTCCTCAAGACTGAACAAAATATTTTATATTCGTCATCTTGTTCCTTATTCGTTGTTGTTAGTGTTTATGTTAATGCCCAAATGATATATTGTCTTCTAGCGTACATCTCCATATTATTTTTCTAAAGAATTGGACGATGAAAGCCAGCTAGAGTGATCTTGAAATTCTTATTTTTTTCGCAGGTAACCAATATACGCTTTGAGTAACGCGTTGAGTGATCGAGTAATTATTCCTGAGCGATACTGAAGCGTAACTACTCGTTCATTCACCACGTTACAAATTGATCATTATACAATGTACAAAAAAATAATAAATAAATAAATAAAAGCAAGATTTTTAATATTTATGGAAATAAATCATTCTTGTTTTTAACCATCCAATTCTGTAAACGTATTTACGTCATTCTTTAACAGATCTCGGTTATTATTTATTTTGTTTAAGTCATAATTATAGTTTATTCTGAATATTGCTTATTTAAACAATTTTCATATATATATATATATATATATGATACACACAGACCGTGCATGGAACAAGGAACTCTTCTAGGATAATTAATGTGAGTGACCCGTTGCCCACGTCGGGCTAGCATCATGAAAAAGGAAAAACTATAGTATTTGTCATTTACCATTACTTATTCGGACTATAGTGGATTTAATTTTCCTAGAAGAGTTCCTTGTTCCATGCATGGTCTGTGTGTATCATAAAAAACCTCAGGGAACCATTCTGAGTTCATTCCCATATTATATATATATATATATATATATATATATATATATCACAATCTCGGGGTATAAAAACAGTTCAGTCGCTAATAAAATCTAAAGCAAATAAGCTGAAAAGACAGCGCGTCCTGTAATATAAAAATAATCATTGGTTTCGGTAATATAAAACTGTAATCTTGAACCTCGAAGAGTGAAGTGTTTAGGAAAGGAAGAGAAGGGCGATCGTTTGTTTTCTCTTCCTTTTCTAAACACTTCACTCAGGATTACATTTTTTCCTACCGAGAACCTTTTCCCATTGATTGTTTTAACCTTTTTATTACTAAATTAGATTTTTCCCTCTATTTCTCTCTCTCTCTCTCTCTCTCTCTCTCTATATATATATATATATATAAAGCTTTTCACTCCACCTTAGACCTACAGTTTAACGTGGAATCCGAACCACGCCCCACCAGCAGCCCAGCGTCTTAACCACTAGGCCACCCAGGGTACCCATTTATCTACGAACCACTTTCTTTATTGTGTGGAAGGATGAACAGCTGGGTTTTGCGGCGCGCCGGCTGCCATCACCGGGTCTCGAACCCGGGGCCGATGGATTCGTAGTGAGCGATGCTAACCACTACACCACCGAAGCGCATTATATATATATATATATATATGCTAGAGCTCCGCCTATTTTATGACGTGTCTATGATAGAGCTCCGCCCATTTTATGTCACTATCTTTTATGACGTGTTTATGATGTCATTCTCTTTCAACCAATCCGGAATACAGAGGCTCCAGCGCCCTCAGATGATCTCGGCCTCAGTTACCCATATTCCCAAGTTTCATCCAAATCTGGCCAGTGGTTTGGCCGGCCATAAGAAATAAAAAACAAAGAAAGAAAGGAAGTTCCAGCAGTTCGACCGTCACAAATATATATATATATATATATATATATATATATATATATATATATTACAGTCAAAGTGTGTAACCAGCCATTTCGCGTAATGACTGAAACTTTTTGTCATTTCGCGAAATGGCTGTTTCACTTGGTCATTTCGTGAAATAACTAAAATCTTCAGCCATTAAGCGAAATGGCTGAAATTCCACCTTGGTCATCTCATACAAGATCATTTGCCCGGTTAGGTCAACTGTATGTCCTTGACAATTAGTTAGGTTAAGTTGTGTTATTTTCGTTAGTTTAACGAAAATAACACGACTTAACGTTAAGATGGCGGACATCGGAATAACATTGAAGTCCCGGTTAGTATTTGAAAACCTCTATATTGAAAATTCAAATTCAAATGTGTCCAAATGTTCAAATGTGTTCAAATGTGTATTTGAAGAGTGTTTCTCACTTATTTGAACAGACCTGTGGATGTATGTATGTATGTTTTAGCAGATTTAGTTAGTTAAGTAAAGGTTTCCAATTTTATTGTGATGTTTGTTATTTCTATGAATTCATGACAAAGTCGTTTTAGCCATTTCACGAAATGACCAAGGTGGAATTTCAGCCATTTCGCGTAATGGCTGAAGATTTTAGTCATTTCTTGAAATGACCAAGTGAAACAGCCATTTCGCGAAATGACTAAAAGTTTCAGCCATTACGTGAAATGGCTGGTTACACACTTTGACTGTAACATATATATAATTCTAGTTTTTTCGCATATATATATATATATATATATAACGTAAAGAACGACGCTTGTATAGGAGAATATTCCGCGCAAGATGAGGAGGGAGAATGAAAAAATGATGTAACCACCCGGGAATCGAACCCGGGATCTTCCGATTGCCGGTCAGATGTGATAACCATTACACCATGGGCCTCACTCAATCAAATGCCGTAATTCTTCTACATACGCGCAGAAACCAATGCCCCAAGGGGCACCTCCCGCATGCCGTACATTATATACATTTTAACTGCAAACACGCAGTATAATTAACGTAAAGAACGACGCTTGTATCTTGCGCGGAATATTCTCCTATACAAGCGTCGTTCTTTACGTTAATTATACTGCGTGTTTGCAGTCAAAATGTATATAATGTACGGCATGCGAGGGGTGCCCCCTTGGGGCATTGGTTTCTGCGCGTATGTAGGAGAATTACGGCATTTGACTGAGTGAGGCCCATGGTGTAATGGTTATCACATCTGACCGGCAATCGGAAGATCCCGGGTTCGATTCCCGGGTGGTTACCTCATTTTTTCATTTGTTTCGTTCTCCCTCCTCATCTTGCGCGGAATATTCTCCTATACAAGCGTCGTTCTTTACGTTAATTATACTGCGTGTTTGCAGTTAAAAAAAAAAAAATATATATATATATATATATATGAAGAGTGAATTGGGCAAATTTTAATAAAATAAAACTTTGTCTAATCTCAGAAAATTAAAGCCTATTTTGTATAATTCATTCAACATTTTTTTTTAAATTAATTTTCATTCTCATGGATTTTGCCTGCAGAAATAATCCGCTTTTATATTAATCAATCAATTTAAAATAATTTATTGAAATGCGGTTAACCCTTTGCTGTTTAGAGGTCACCGCTACTAAATGTGAATAAATTTGACGTACTAAACCAGGATATGTAGTCAGTAAAATGGATAATAGGATCTTAAAAGGTATAAACACAATACAGTGCCACGAAAATGAATTGCCATTCTTATAAGAGTATTACTCTTCTTTCAGGCCAACGAGAAGGTTTCATTTACACTTCCCGTGCCAGTGACAAAGGAGTGCTGCCCCTGAGCTCCACTGTTGGGGTCACGCTCGAAATAGTGTCTCCGGGCAACATGCCGCCTTCCGTCGATCGCCAAATACCCTCCAATGCGACTGTTAGTGAAGATGCCACAAAAAACACCAATATTGTGTCCATTTGTGCGAGGTAGGAAGGTTTTTGCATTGGTTAAGAAATAGCGTTGAAAATTCTCACTTTGAATTTACTTTCAGATATTTATTTCCTTAAATTATACATTTTTTTATTAAATTAAAATGGAATTATTTCAGAATTGAGCATATTTTCATTTTCTGTACTGTACACACACACACACACACACACACACACACATATATATATATATATATATATATATGTCTTTTTATAGTGAATTATAACAATCTTCGTAATAACTGCCTAACTGGCTGCATACAGGACGGGATTTTTTTTTTTTTTAATGCAAATGCACTACATTAAGTTCACTAAATTTAACAATTATTTTTCGTTAAAGAACTTCACAATTTTGTCAACAGACATGAAATTTATAAATGCTCTCATTTTTTGTCCATATAGCTCAAACTCGGACAGTGAAGAAGTTTATATGGACATGATTAATGGGAATTTGCCAGAGACGAACAGCGAAGGAACTTTTGATATAAGGTCAGTTTGAAAACTTTAAAAATCTTCCCGTTTTTAAGATCTTTTGTTGATAAGGATTTGCTCAAGAATCTGTATTATAAAACACTAAATTTTTATTTCCTCGTTTCCACATAATTTATTTCAGTATATAAAGTTTGGATTATAAATAATGAAATTGATTTTTTTTTTTTCAGATTAATAATAATAATATAATAATAATATTATTATTATATTATTATTAGAATTATTGTTGTTGTTGTTGTTGTTGTTGTCTCCACGACATACTTCTTAATAAATTATCTTATTATGGCATGAGGAATGTCGCATTAAATTGGTTCATCATATTTGTGCAACAGAAGTCAGTACATCAAACATAATAACATTATCACAACAGAACTAAAAATTGCACTTGGAATGCCACAAGGAAGCATTCTAGGCTCCCTATTATTTTTTATCCATGTACGTGACTTTCACAACTCTCATAGCGGGAAAGCCTTCCAATATGCGGATGATACCTCCCTGATATACTCAAACAGCGATCTTACATTCCTTAATGAAATAGTAAATAGAGACACCGTTACAGCGTGTGACTGGCTGAAAGGCCCCACTAAAAAAAATAGTCTTAAATAAAAATAAAAAAAATGTTCTGCTAATCACAAAAAAGAAATTAATACCAGACTTCAATATTATTATCGAAATGCACGTGATATCGCGTGTCACTGAAGGGAAATTATTAGGAGTTGTGTTTGATGACAAACGATTCGTTCGTCAATATGTTGAAAATAGAGATCATAAACTATCAAAATTCTCGTTTATATTAACAAAATTACATTTCCTTCCCACAAATACAGTTAAAACGCTATTCTTTTTTCTCGTCTAGCCACACATCACGTACAACATTACTACACATGGAATGTATGTGATTACATCATTAACCCTTTAATCGTAAACCAAAAGAGTTATTATTGAAAAAATAAATAAGAGTGATTATCATCTTTATACATCAGAAATCTTTACGCAAATGCTTAAAGATTTCTGATGTATGAAGATGATACTCACTCTTATTTTTTTTCCAATAATAACTCTCTTTTGGTTTAAAGACACATTTGGTTTAAAGATATTAGTGATGTAGGTCACATCCGCATCCGTATCCGCGGAACATCCGCACATTTTCTCGCACCCGCATCCGCACTTTGGACTGCGGATGTCGTGCGGATGTGGACCGTTGAGATAAAATGTCATTAATAAGCGGAAATTATCAAATTCTACTATATTACTAGAACTAGTTCATTGTGCGCAAAAGTGATGCAAGCGACAAGACGAGAGGCGTTCTTGTATGAAGTTACTCTCTTGCAACCTACTTAGATCCACGTTACAAAGCTAAGTTATTTTCACCTAGTACATTAGAACGAGTTAAATCATCACTTGGCAAAGCAGTTGAAGAGCTTCAATCTCTTGAATCTGTCGCTTCGCCACCCACCAAAAGAATAAAAGTTTCAGTGACAGAACCAACACCTTCAACAAGCAAATCTATCACAGAATCTGTCTCTCAGTTTCTTGAGTCAAGCAGCAATGACGAGACCTACGCGATGTCAAAAGATGTAGTAAAAATGATAGAGAGCTATCACCAAGAAAAACGCCTGGCTGCATGTGACAATCCTATTAGTTGGTGGAAAAATACGCAGAATATCTATCCATACTTGAGTAAACTTGCAAGGAAACATTTAGCCTGTCCTCCAACAAACGTACCAAGCGAGAGATTATTTAGCAGTGCTGGATTAATATATGATGAAAAGAGAAACAGACTGGCAGCAGAAAAGGCAGAAAAATGAATGTTCCTTAAGCATAACCTTCCTATAATTAAGTTTGAACATTAAACGATGAACATCTTAGTTTACTTTATTTGAATTACTCACTTATAAATATGCCTAATAAAACTTTAAACTTAATATAAATAGTTATCAAGCTAATTAAAGATCTCTTTCTATAAGGGTGGAGGTTGGGGAAAGAGGTCGGTGGGTGCATTTGAGTTGGGTTCACGTCCCGCATCCTGGTAACACAATTATGGTTTCTAATTGTGGCTGAAACTCAACAAAATATAACGAATTTATTTGCAGACGAATTCACTAATTGATTTCTATATTAGTTAGATGCTTGATATTATTTTATATGTTCAGAGAAAAGTACAGCAATTATTGTACAATTAATCAATTATACTACATTATAGCTACAGCTCTCTCTATATAATAACTTATTATATACGTTAAACACAACAAATCTCGAATATATCCTAAAAAATAACGAAAATGTAGACATCCGCATCCGCATCCGCGGATGTTGAAATCAAACATCCTCATCCGCATCCGCATCCGCGGATGTGAAAAAAATGACATCCGCTACATCACTAAAAGATATATTTGAAGTACAGATGTGCTCCTTTACGTTCAGAGTTACAAAACAACTTGCCCGATTATAAATCGAGAAGGTACAGTTGCCCGCATATGTAATGTTCCTCGCCTCACTCACAGACTACTCCGTACATGTGGCAACGCCGCAATGATAGTCAAAGTACCCCTAACAGGGCATTCAATAATTTTACCGTAACTTTCGTTATATATATATATATATATATATATATATATATGACTTCGGAAGCCAACGCCACATAGTATGATGTATGAAGATGATACTCACTCTTATTTATTTTTCCAATAATAACACTTTTGGTTTAAAGACATATTTGGTTTAAAGATATATTTGAAGTACAGATGTGCTCCCTTACGTTCAGAGTTACAAAACAACTTGCCCCGATTATAAATCGAGAAGGTACAGTTGCCCGCATATGTAATGTTCCTCGCCTCACTCACAGACTACTCCGTACATGTGGCAACGCCGCAATGATAGTCAAAGTACCCCTAACAGGGCATTCAATAATTTTACCGTAACTTTCGATATATATATATATGACTTCGGAAGCCAACGCCACATAGTCTATATATATATATATATATATATATATATATATATATATATATATATATATATATATATATAATATATATATGACGCCACATAGCCTATGTTCTTCTCCGGCCTCAGTTACCCCTATCCCCCAAGTCTCATCCAAATCTGGCCAGTGGTTTGGCCGGCCATAAGAAACAAAGAAAGAAAGTTCGCAGGCAGTTCGACCGTCACACTTACTGTATTAGTATAGATAAGGTTCCCTTATGATTATTGCAAGTCTATATGAACAGCTACCACAATACAACTTTTTATATACAGTGAATTTGAACCAAAAATAGACATTACACAAACAACCTCCAGACTCCCTCATTCCCCTTCCCCACCCACCATTCTTCTTTCTATTACGCTTGCTTGCTTGCTCATCATCATCATATACTAATCATCCTTTTTAGATGTTTTTCGCTTCCATCCTCAACCTGTTTTGTTCTTCACATCCCCAGTTTGTGAGTGGTGAGAAAGTGTTTTGGAAACAGTAGACAATGATACTCCAGCTTTTGCAGCTATTTGTCTTTGAGTGTTGCCTTCTTTATGGAGAACAATAATTTTCAACCTAGTCTTGTATGAAATTTCTTTATTTGGAGCCATTATACTATCTTATCTGTAAAAAAAAATTAGAAGATGAGACATTTTTTGTATTAAAGTTTAACAAATAAGATGATATTTTTAAAGAAACTTGCGATTACATGAGGCTATAAACAACATGTGTGAGTCATTAAATCTATAAAACATGTTATTACATCAAACTGAATAGTATATTTACCACTAAAGAACCTGGCCCTCAAAATTAGCAAAATCAATAAAAACATAAAAACTAGTGGTGTAGTGATTCATCGGCATTGGTAGAATCGGCCATTTTTGGTACATTGGCATCGGCCAAATTTAGCTGATTCTCTTTTGCTGATTATTTGAAATTTTAAAATTATCATTACAAAACAAAATCTATATTTACAGAAAATTGAACATCAAAAAAACACTATGATAATTTATACTCATTTCAAAATGTAATTATATAAAAATATTTTACATTCACAAAAATGGTAAAGCCATTTTCTCGACTAGCTAATCTCTAAATATTATAAACTAATGTAATGTAACTGTAATTGGTTGTGTAATGTCTATTTTTGGTTCAAATTCACTAGTATATAAAAAGTTGTATTGTGGTAGCTGTTCATATAGACTTGCAGTAATCATAATGGAACCTTATTACTTATTACTGTATAAGACTAGTAAACTACATGGAGTTCAACGCTGTATACGATCATATTAACCGTTTATCTTTATGAACACAGACATTACGGTATAATTACCTGTATGTCAATGAATGCACATTCAATTGTCCTTTAGATTATATATATATATATATATATATATAGCTGTGTTATATGTTGTTGGACTCGGTTGTCCCCCTTCCGCCCCACCTTCCCCCAGTTAGGGGTACCTTGATTATCACTGCGGCGTTGCCACATGTACGGAGTCGCCTGTGAGGCGAGGAACATTACATATGCGGGCAACTGTACATCACGAACATCAAACAAAGTATAAGGAAGTTGACTCTATCTCGAAGGCAATCTATACTCTTCAATATATTAGAAATTCCTACACTTGCTTATCGGAAAATGAATGAAGGTCATTCAATGGTCACTCATCTTTTATAAAACGAATAAAATTTAAATTCCAAAGTTACTGAAGTCATATTTTCTTTATTACTGTTATTATTTATTATTAATTAATTGCTGTTGTCATCATGAGAATCCTCAATAACCTTTTAAAAAATTCTCCTATTACTTTCACCTCGTAGTCATATTGGTTTCATTATTCCTCGTATTAAGTCTCTAATATATAGTTATGTTGCCTAGTCTGTAAGTTCCTTTCAGTTATTAAGTCTTTTATACAAATTTGTATAGGATTTTATAAAATTTATAAAATGTATAAACACTTACGAATTTAAATGTTCAAAATATGATACAACGCAGTACGCCCTAGTCTGAAGTTCCCCTTTAGTTTTTAAGCCTTTCGTAAAAATTTCCAAAACTCTTATAATTATATGTGACTACTCGTAGTAAATTTCAGCCTGTAAAGCGCGTAGGGTTACGTTTTGGTTGGTGTCGTAACACCGCTTCCCGTCGATCAGCGAAGTTAAATGACACTGAGTCTGGGTAGTAATTGGATGGGAGACCGTGCTATGCGTTAAGATTACGTAGCGTGGTTCGGATCCCACGTAAAGCTGTAGGTTCCCTCCATCGTATGACCTTAGATGTTGCGAAACAGACTCTAATAGACAGAGTTTATTTCCACAACAGTTTCGACGCCCACTGGCATCCTCCTCGGGTGGATACAGAAAAACGAATGAACCAAAACAAGAGGGAAAAACAGTCCAGGGACCGACCGTTAAGAAATTCGCACCTAGGTTAGATCCCATTCTCCCGACACCGGAAGGGCATTTTCATTAAGTACATTCGCGCAAATTTAAAACTATCATCCTGTTCTAAACATACAGATTCTATTATTTTTATACATAATTATTACATTTATTATTAAATTTATTACATTTAATATTGCATAATTATTTATTACAGAAATTATAAATTTATTATTACATTGGTTATTACATTGTTGTTTATTATACAGAACTTATAAACCGAAAAACGAATGAAAAAGGCGATTAGGAAACAATCCAGAGACTATTGAGAATTCGCACCTAGGTTAGATACCGTTCTCCCGACACCGGAAGGGCATTTTATTACAGGGTCCGCTTATAAGTACATTCCCACAAATTAAAACTATCTTCTTGTTCTATACATACAGATTCTAATATTTTGACATAATTACTGCATTTATTATTGCATTTACATTTTTTAACTATTATTATTACCTTTACCCTAATTATTAAATTTATAATATTACCTTTATTATTACATCTGTTGCATTTATATTTATTTCCACATTTATTACTTCCATTATTACATTTACTAAAAGCGAGTAAGGAAACAATCCAGAGACCTTTAAGAAATTCACACTTAGGTTCGAACACGTTTCCACGACTCCGTAAGGGATTTTTTGACCAAGAATCTCATTAAAGGGTCTAACTTATAAGTACCTTCGCACAAATTAAAATTATCTACTTTTTCTACACACACACATTCTATTATTTTTCTTTTGACATAATTATTACATTTATAAAGTACCTTACTTGATTCCCAATCTATAGCATGATTATTTTGGCTGGCGTGATAAAAAATGGCATTATTAGTATTACAACTTCTGGGCGTCGAAACTGTTGTGGAAATAAACTCTGTCTATTAGAGTGGGTTTTTATTTTCATATTTTGACCTTCACGTAGAAAAAAGTGAAGTTTTTTGCATTTGTTGCGAAACAGGTTAAACAACCCCATCATTACATTTTTGTAAAGCGTGTACGTTTGCTAAAGGCAGTTTACAACTGTATACAACATCTATATTTAATAATAAAATGATACTGATCTATATAAACTCTGTATATATTTGTAAATAAACTGAATAATTATTATTATTTATTATTATTATTATTATTTGAAATATGATGGTAATAAAATTGTATAACAAGTTATGAAAATAATAATAAAAAATTTCTTTTTCACTACGAGACAAAGATGGGCGACATCTTGACATAATTTTGTCAGAAATATTAGGAACAATATTTGAAATTCAAAACTACATCCAAAAAATTATTATTTATGTTGATAGATGGATTGTCAATATTAAATTTGCATTTTTGACTGCAATCATATATATTTTTGACACATTTTTAAGGATATCATATCAGTGGCATAATAATAATATAATAATAATAATAATAATAATAATAATAATAATAATAATAAAGTGGACCACAAACTGGTTCACATCGCTCAGACCAACTTATGTGGCCAATTGTTCTAACTCCTGAATTATTATTAACCCGCACCATCGGGAGTCGAGCCCCCGACCTTGATGTCTTCACTTCGCTTATAGGAAAACGATGCTACACACTGAGTTACGGCCGCTGGGCATCGGTAGTACGGGATAAATACGTAAACGAAAGGAATTTTTGAGGAACACCGTTGGATTCTGGTTATTTGCAATTTCCAATCACAGCATGTGTTAATATTTACACGTATCTGTTTCCTCAGTTATCTTATTATCTACACGTTCCATTTACCTACAGAACGGCAACTTCGGCCGAAACCGGATGTCCGGGATCGACAACTGGAGGAAATATTTATTTAGCAACGAATAATCTCGACTTCGAAGATATTCAGTCTTATACTCTGATCATCCAATTAGCGGTAATCCTTTAACCTTTGACCTCTTAAATCGCTAGTCATTGTGGTGAATATGCTATTTTCTAAAGATATTTTAAGTTATTGAAAATAGATGTACATTTGTACAGTATTCATTCGTATATTTTATAGAGGCAATACACTAGGTTATATATACACTATATTTACTATATATATTTCAAATAAACTCCTTACGTGTATATCATTCACATGAACTAATAATAATAAGTGTGACAATCGTAATCACGTCTTATTTGTGATCAGAATGACAACGGCAGATCTGAGTATTCCCTCACGGTCAACGTAAAGGACGTGAATGATAATCCTCCAGTATTGCAAAAGCCTTACACTGCGTCCATCAGCGAAAACGTTGATTCAACGTTGGTCATGGTCGTGCAGGCAGTTGATAAGGACAGTTCTTCGGAATTCAGACAGGTGGGACTTATAGGGCAAACCTCATCAAATACTGGAGAATGTCTGTAGAAGATTTAAAGCGTATAAGTGAGATTATATAATTGACTTCAACAAAGTTCACTGAAGTGAAATAAGGATGAACACGTTTATATATATATATATATATATATATATATATATATATATATATATACACACACACACGAGAGTAGGCTGAAAAGTAATGCCTCCACTGGGATAATTCTGGATTATGTAGAGGTAGCCAGATAAACCGGTTTTGTGTTGTAACTTGATATCCCCACCCCATTCCAGATTGTGTATAAGTAACCAGATAAAACCGGTTTTTGTTATAGCCTAATATAGCCTATACTCATTCCACACGTTGGTTCAGTATCGATTACAATGGAAAGGAGTAAAGAAGTTCGCTTCAAGCAACGTGCCGTAATTGAATTTTTGACTGCGGAAAGTGTTGCTCCCATAGACATTTATCGGCGAATGAAAACTGTGTACAGCAAACAGTGTTGATGTGAGTACCGTTCGACATTGGTCGAGGCAGTGTAAAGAAGGAGAAGCAGGGCAAGAAGATTTACGAGACAAACCGCAAAGTGGAAGGCCTTAACAGCAACCGACGAGTCTCATCGGAACTACGTTGACGAAGTGATTCGTGGAAATCGTCGCATTAAACAAAATGAAATTGCTGCAATGCTCGATATCTCCAAAGAACGAGTGGGATACATTATCAGTATTCTCGGTTACCGAAAGGTCTGCGCCAGAGTGCCTCGCATGCTCACTGCTGAGATGAAAACTGAGAGACTATGCATTTGCCAAGAAATCTGCAGTGCTTCGAAAATGAAGATGAATTGCTGCACAGCATTGTGACAGGAGACGAGACGTGGGTCCACCATTATGACCCTGAAAATAAACGACAATCCATGGAATATCGGCACAAAATTCACCACAACCAAAAAATTCAAAAGTATCTGGAAAAGGGATGACTGTTTTTTTGGGGGATATCAATGGTGTTGTTCTCGAAGACTTTACGGATAGAGGGAACGTAGTCATTGTTCACCATGACAACGCACGGCCTCACACCAGTGTTCAATCGCGAGAAACAATTGAGGATCTGCAATTCATGTCTTGCCGCATCCACCATATAGCCCCGATTTAGCACCATGCGATTTTCACCTCTTCCTAAACTTAAAGAACATCTCCGTGGAAATCGCTACGAGTCTGACGAAGAAGTTAAGGCCGTTGTTAAATTTTGGTTTCGTAGTCAAAGCTCCGAGTTTTACGGGATGGATTTGAAAAACTCATTTATCACTGGCGTAAATGTATCGAGGTAGAGGGTGATTTTATGGAAAAGTAAATGTATCGTTTTGAAGAATAAACTCTAAGGTACATATCTGCTTTTGTTTCGATAAAATCCTTCAACCCATTTAAAATTTATTTGAGTGGAGGAATTACTTTTCAGCCCACCCTCTTATAGGCCTATACTGTGTGTGTGTGTGTGTGTGTGTGAAGTGACTTTATTTATTTACTTATTAGTTACTTATTAGTTACTTATTTACAGTTAAGATACTCGTTTAAAATCCCTCCATCGGACCGTAACGGACAACTTCAGGATAGAAGAAACTTCGGAGAGATTTGGACGACTAAACCTCTGGACAGGAAAAAGAAAAACAATACAGAATCCAATTCAAGTCACTGATGGAGACAATGGTAAGGACTGACACTTCAATTATTTTTAATGCATTACCGTCAATGTTTTAAAATGAGTTTGCAATTTTAAATTTCATTTCAGTTGTCAGAACGATTACTTCTCACTCAGTGTAATTTTCATTTTTTTGGAGCTATTGAAGAATAGGGACCCCAGCCTTCTTTAGTTAGCTTTATAAGGCTAACTAACGAAAATATCATGACCTAACCTAACCAATCGTCAAGGGCGTACAGTTAACCTAACGATTGGTTAGTTAGGTCGTGATATTTTCGTTAGTTAGCCTTATAAGCCTAACTAAAGAAGGCTGGGGTCCCTATTCTTCAATAGCTCCATTCTTTTTAACGGTCCCCAAGTAAGGGTGTACGAAGTGAGAAATTCAGATATGGTAAAGAGTGTCACTTATATGTACACCATTCGCATTCGTGGTAAAAGCGCGAAACGAGAATAGCTAATATTTCCTAACCTAACTGAACCTAACCTAACCTAACTTAACTTAACTTAACTTAACTTAACCTGGACCAAAGTGGGAAAGCTATGGATGTGAATGAGAATAATACGAAACGAGAAAAGATTGATTTAAGAAGTTCTCCTTTTTGGAATACCATTAAAATGATATGGATAATTTTTGTTACATTACGTATCATATCATAGAAATATCATAGAAATATCATAGAAATAATAAACAGATTGTAATCAATAAAATTTGCCTGTGAAGCGGGACTTCAAGAACATCGTATAATGTATTTATTGTATGATGTATTAATACTAGCATTATTTTTTAGTATTTCTTTTAAGTCAATTGTAAAAAATATATCGTATAACATGATAATAAATACGTCATTCAATATTTCGTCATTATAATTCCAAATTTTTATTCTAATTTTGCAAAATTACTTCTCTTGACATAAAATCTACATTGTATGCAAATTACACAATTACACAATAAAATATCGACGTTATTTTTTCAACAAGTGCGAGATCGACAGTATTGGATTATCGTAAACGATCAGAACGACGAACCTCCTAGATTCAACCTCGACAAGGGAACTTACGAGAGAGAAGTCAAAGAAGATTTAACAGTTGGGAAAGATACGGAGATCGAACTCGTCGTTGAAGACGAAGATATACGTGAGTAGATGGCAAATTCGGCCTTATGGCTTTTGAAAACGTATTAAAATGGGTCTTTGAAAGACTTTAGGAGATCGATTTCTTTAAATCACATTTTTTTTATAGCTTTTTAAATGTATTATTAGAGAAAATGCTATTTTTTATGGGTAACTATATGACACTATGCATAATTTATACCTACATACGTGGAAACACACACACACACACACACATTTTTTATTTTTATTTTTTTTCCCCTACATGAACCCCCCCCCCCCCCCCCCCCCCTCGATTTGAGGAAAAAACCGCTTCATGCTTCTTTTCATTTGTGTTTCTTTGTGTTCCTTCAGTGAATGAATTTTCGTACCAAATCATCAGTGGAAATGACGCGTCTAAATTCAAAATCCATCCTGAACTGGTGTCATCAGCGTTAACAAAGAACTCGATTATGACGCTCCTGTTAACGATCGGAACGTAAGTATCGGCATTTGGTCGAAACTTTTGTCATGATTTACAGTTTAGTTACGTTTTCAATGGTTCATATATTAATTCATAGTACATCCTTAAGATATTTATTACTATTATTATTATTATTATTATTATTTTGTGCAAACTCTTAAAATAGATATTTAACTTCTGTGTTATGTGTACAGTACTTTTTGTCCATTTTAGAACGCTGAAATAATGCTTTAAAAGATAAGCAGAGGTACAGGGTGTTCAAAAAGAAACGCAACCCAAAATAGAAAAGAAAAGAAGAAAAGAGTTAGGTTAAAATGATATATATATATTATATATATATATATATATATATATAATATATATATATATATATATATTATATATATATATATACACACACACACACACTGTGTATATATATTCCCTAGGTATGAATCGGCGGTTAAGTAAAGGAGAAAAACCCCATATATATATATATATATATATATATATATATTTATTTTTTTTAATGCGTCATGGCAACGATGGATTATGATAATAACTAAATTTAGATCAATAGAATTTCTGTAATGAAGTACTAAAGTAAAAAATGAGAAATTGTCATGAGAAAATATTACACCTATATTTACGAGAGATTTACGTTTGATAAAGAAGGCGAGTAATCCAAACTGACTTGAATGCGGAATACGATAATTATGTACGATATTATTAAACAGATAATTATGTACAACTCCTCAATTATATTTGTTTTTTACTTCATTTAGCAAAAGGAAGACACATTTTTAATTATTTCTACAAACTTTCTTTCGATTTCAAAAGATTCTAAAATTAGATTTGGGTTATTACCTCGTTTTTCTGTAAATTCCTCGCTACGCCGTCCGTTAATTGACTAAATAATTATTTATTAGTTATTAATTACAATTATTTCTGTCGTAACGACTCATTAGGTATATTTTGAAACACGAAATTTTTTTTTGGCTTTTTATTTGCGAATACCAATTAATTTGGTTAAAAATTAATAAAATACTAAATGGGATGTATACGTAAAGTGTAGAACGATAAAAAGTATTACATCGCAAAGCAATATATTTCATTGTATTAACTTCGCGTAATATACAGGGTGTTATCAAATTATGTTTCATAAATTTAGTATACATATTCAGGACGTGAAAGTGAACAAAAAATTCCTATCAACATAAATCCGCAATCGCTTCGTTTCCGAGATACATTGCTTTTTTGCGGAAGACGATCCAATTAAAATGAAAGTCATTCAAGTTTATCAAAGTTTATTTACAGTAAGTGCTGAACGTGGTTTCCCTGCGTCAGAGTACATGCTTCAATGCGTCGTTGAAAATTTTGCCGCATACGTTCGAAAACACCAACATGGTTGCGTATTGTTTCTGAACAATCTTGAACACTTTGCCACAATTCATCTGTTATTAACTTCTCTTGCATAAACAAGATTTTTTAAATATCCCCACAGAAAAAATCAATTGCATTTAGGTCCAGAGACCTGGTTGGCCAAGCGACGGGACCATGCTGCCCAATCCACCACCGCTGAGGATATTCTTCATTCAGAAAATTTCTAACAGCACCATCATGGAGTATCCACATTTGCCGTCGAACAGCAAGTGTCACGTTTTCCAATAATGACGGTAGATCTTCCCTTAGAAAATTTAAATACATATCTCCCGTAAGACGTGCTGTTAATCCGTAAGGGCCAATTAAATTATCTCAGAGAATTCCGATCCAAACGTTTATTGAAATTTGGTGTTGGTATCTTCTGTCACGGATTTCGTGTGGATTTTCATCCGCCCACGAATCCGTATTATGAAGATTTGGTACGCCACTTCTTATGAAGCATGCCTCGTCCATAAAAAGAATTTTGCTTGAGAACATTGGGTTTTCGGCAAATTTTCTGGATATCTATCGACAAAATTGAAGTCGCGCAGGGGTATCTGCTGGAAATAAATTCTCTACTGGTTGGATGTGGTATGGGTGTAACTGTTGTTCCCTTAATGTACGCCACACGAAAAAATTTGACCTATTTACTCTTGCAGCTATTCGCCTTGTACTTGTATGCGGATCTTGTCGAACAGCTAGAAGAATCTGTTCTTCTACATCTACGTATTGTCGAGAGTTCGTGGACGCCCAGCATTCGAATGTCTTGGTCGAAACATGCCTTGCTCACGTAGTCGACGGTCAATTGAAAGAAATGTAGACCTCGATGGTAATCGCCTATTAGGATACCTTACAGCATACCGGCGTTGGGCAGCAGCTGCGTTGCTTAGCATCTCTCCTTAACACGAGATGTATATCAGCAAGTTCTTCAAAAGAATACTACTCCATAACGCTCTGTAACATTACATGAGAGTGACACATGAAATGAAGGAAATAACTTTGGTTTCTAAAATGACAACTAATAAAATACTATCAAAACAAAAGAAAAATAGTTATCTAAACAACCAGACAATTTCGACTTTGATAAACTTTAATGACTTTCATTTTAATTGGATCGTCCTCTGCAAAAAGCAATGTATCTCGGAAACGAAGCGATTGCGGATTTATGTTCATAGGAACTTTTTTGTTCACTTTGACATCCTGAATATGTATACTAATTTATGAAACATAATTTGATAACACCCTGTATAAATTTTAGGAAGATGATATAGACAGATTGATTAATCGTTCAATTTTATAGTTTACGTGGTACTCATAAAATAATATAAAAAGTGAAAATAATTTAATTTTAAGTTGCTAGAAAAAAAACTATATACAGTATATACAAAAATAACCCCACAAGGATTCGAACCCACCACTTCTTGAACAGAAAATGAGGGCGCTAGCCACTATATTGCACGGGATGAAAGTTAACGCAATTTGTCACATATTTAAACATTCGAGGAAACGCATAACAATTTCGCGTCCAGAGCATTTTACATGTTAACCCTCCCGCACTCGAGCTAATGACCAACATTTAATTCAAAATTATCTGGTGCATAGTGGCTAGTGCCCTTACCTTCTATTCAAGAGGTGGTGGGTTCGAATCCTAGTGCGAGTAATTTTCCATTATGCAAAGTCGTGTGCTTTCATCCATGACTATATATATATATACACACACACTGCTGTTTAAAAGTCTCAGGCAACCTGGTACTCCATCATACAGATAACGATATGGATTCAGTAAAGTAATTTTACCGATTATAAACCATTCTCTGTTGAAATTAGACCCAAATTACGCGCCATTGAAAGAACATCTCCGTAAATTGGATGTAATTATGCCTTAACCCACCTCAGTTCAATTTTAGCGAAGTGAACTCAAACTTTCTCTCTGATTTTACGTTGTTGAAAACATGTTAAATACAATTCATAATTAGGAAAGTTTTGTACGCGCTAAATTTTGTCCTTTTTATAGATCTGTTTTAAGGCGTGTAAAACTTTTGTTTAATTATATGATTTTGGCACCTAAAGTACATTTGCTGCACTTTCATTATATATATATATATATATATATATATATATATATATATATATACATTTTAACTGCAAACACGCAGTATAATTAACGTTCTCCCTCCTCATCTTGCGCGGAATATTCTCC
This sequence comes from Bathynomus jamesi, assembly GCA_023014485.1. Classification (NCBI taxonomy): domain Eukaryota; kingdom Metazoa; phylum Arthropoda; class Malacostraca; order Isopoda; family Cirolanidae; genus Bathynomus; species Bathynomus jamesi. Next base: position 396,227 of record JAJOZX010001235.1, on the reverse strand, counting down.
TATACAAGCGTCGTTCTTTACGTTATATATATATTTTTTTTTTCAGTCAGTATGTAAAATTAGGCAATTTATAAATTGATTGAAATTCAGGCAATGTGTCAAATTGATGATGCACACCTAACCTAATCTAACTTAACCTAAAATGCTGCATATACATGCCCACTGGTATTTCCCACTATGTTACCTAAAAATTCATGGCTAAGTTAGGTTTAATTAGGTATTAAGTAAATCGATCATTTAACAAATTGCCTAAAATTTCAGTCAATTTATAAATTGCCTGATTTTAGACATTACCTGTAACGTATACGTATGCAGTATAGCGGAATACTTTACATACGTAAAATAATGAATGTACTATTTGGGAGAAAAGTTCGCCTAGGAACATAAAAAAAAATCTAAAAAAAACATAAAAATTACTAATTTGTAATATTTTGTTTTATTTTGGGAGGCGACAGTATATTAAATTTTGAAACAAAAAACTCAATCATAACTAATTAGTAATTTTTATGCCCTTTGTAAATGTTATGTTTCTAGGCGAACTTTTTTCTGAAACTATATTTTAGGTGCCAAGAGTACAATTAGACAAAAAAAGAATGATGTATTATTTAAGTATATAATTCTAAAGGACCAAATTTAGAACGTGTAAATGTACCAATATTTTTTTGTAAATTTATATACGGAAGTAAGCCTTCAATCGTTGACTGAAGGCTATGTTTTACTCAAACGAAATAGTGGGTCACGTTTCCCTACTTATGAACTTTAGTACAGTAATTACTTTTTTTGTACTTCCTCTAATGACATACGACTCTAAGGGCCACTGTTTCTGATAAGGTGAATCGTGCTCTGATAAAGTCATACAAACAAGACTACATTATAAGCGAAATTAAAGGGAAAAAACCCTGAAGGTTTTTAAAATAAGTGTTGAAAAAGTAATAAAAAATACAATAAAATTGGGCAGATCTGGAAGACCATCAAAACTTTTAGGATCTGGTACCAAATACCTGACGATTGGATCACTTAAAAGACAGATGTAAATCCAGAAATTGCTTTGCTACAGAAATGCAGCAAACTGTATATGTTGTGAAAGTTGACCCATCCACAGTCAGACATAAACTGCGTCACGAATGGTTAAAAGAATGCGTTGCAGTAACAAAAAATAATGTTAAAAGAGAGAAATCTCATTACGAAACACCCTCTCAGCCTTCCATGACGCAGCTCATATCTGATTGACGATATGTCAGCTTTGACAAGTTCCTGCGTTTTTCTAGCACAGCAGACAATGCGCAAAAAAACTTTTGTTTTTGATGTAACTTTCTGAAATGGCGTCATATCAACTAAACTTTCACACACACACACACACACACACACACACACACACACACACACACACATATATATATATATATATATATATATATATTATATATAATATATATATATATATACTTCGACATTTATTGTCTCATTAATATTAAAATGAGCTAAAATTTGACGTGTACTGTTTAAATGTTTCAATTTGTTACTGTTAAAGCTAACCAAAACATAAGCCATTAATTTACGTTAAATTGATGTGTTTTTAACATGTTATACATACAGGATAATGGTTTAAACCTTAGCTTAAATAAATCACATGCAATAATTAAAGCAAGCAATAATTTCTCGTCCATTGAAAACAGTATTTCACTCGTGAATGAGAATTACTACGCTCGCTCTAATTCCTAAAGGGATTATATTAAGGGGATCGTTTATATAACAATAGTCCTAACGTTACGTAGTCACTCTTATTATGGTCTGCGCGCCGTAGCATTAAAAATGAAAGTTGATCGTTCTGTTTTCCTTCCTTCGTCCATCTGAAAACAATTAGACGTATGGTATAACGCCACCAAACGGGACACGTAAGAACCGTTTGAAAGGAGAACTGGGTTGGGCCGAATACATTACGCGCACCACACTCCCCATTTCTCAGACTGGCATAGGACAGTCTATGGCTGAGTTAATGATGAACGTTTCTTATCTCTCTCCCTTCCTCAGTTTACTATGAGCGTAAGGGTTTCTGATGGGAAGAGCTATGACACGACAGAGGTAAAGATCTCCGTCACGAATATAAACGACCAGCCACCCGTCTTCGAACCTACGAATTACTTTGCCTCTGTTAAGGAAAACTTTTATTGCGACCAGAATATCACCCAGGTAAACAAAGCCTCCATTAAAAGAACGACGTGTTCCAGCAACATTGAGGCGCACTTTGTTTTATTTCGCCATTTTATTCTGTATTTTAAAATAAAAAACCTTATTTGCTCGTTGAAACTACTACTACTACTACTACTACTACTACTACTACTACTACTACTACTACTACTACTACTTCAAAGGGTCTTGTTTCATCTTTTTCCTCTTATACAACTTTTCCACTGACCCGAACTATCTTAACCAAATTTAAAAGAAAGATACGACCTTTTAAAGTGATTTCAGGATTAATTAATACCCACGCTATTCATCAAACTATTTCCTTCGTATTATACGAAGCATGAAGCATATGATGAATTGTAAACTACTTTTTTACCTTTACTTCATATTTCACGCTTTATGTCAATAATAAAGTAAGAAATAATCCGTCATTAGCGTGTAAGTAAAAAGTTTATTCGTTATAATGTTATATAAATAATTCACTACGTAAATGGTTTAAATTCATTAACTGATACCAACGTAAATGAATATTAATACGTTCATTACGGTTAACGGAATAATGTCGATCTGTACAATGTCGATATGCTATATAAGGTCAATCTGCGCAATATTGACGGTCGAACGTTGACATTATGAAATTCGATTTTGTTCACGTAATGCTGAATTCATTAACATTAAAGTAACGTAATACGTTACACATTATAACGAGGAGAGTATACGTTACTTTTTAATATCTTTATTTAATTAATTAATTAATACGAGTGTATACTTCAATTAATAAATTAATTAACTATCTGAAATGAAATAACTCTTTTCCACCTTTCCTTATTATTATTAAAGGTATACGCCTATGACCCTGATTATCCTTCGAGTGGAGATATTATCTACAGTCTGACTCCGGCCGAACAATCCAATTTTACAATTGATAAAAATACGGGCATTATAATAGTGAAAGGGGTAAGTATTATTAAATATTTATATATATATATATATATATGCTGAAAAAAAAATATATATATTATATATAAATATAATATCTTTTATTTCGTGCAATAAAATAAATATTTATATTTAGAGCAGTGGGTTTTAAAATTTTTAGACCAAGTAACCCTTTCAAAATTTGAGTCCACGTCGCGAAATCCCAATATAAAATAACCACGTTTCTACAAGTAATTTCAATAAACTTTATAGTGTTGTAATATACCATTTAATAGGTAGAAGAAGAATTTAATCACGTTCAACCAACCAAAAAAGTTTCGGAACAGTTTGAAAACCACCGATTTAGAGTGATGGAATGCGCAAATAGAGTCACCTTTGAAATTAAGATATTAAAATCCACTGTATAAAATTTGCATTCATCATATTTTATTTTTCCATAAAATTTATGCGGAGGAAAACGACGACATGATATTATTTTTTTTTGCTACTTTAGTGTTTGGATCGGGAAGCGACACAACTTGGAACCATGAACATCAACCCGATAGCTTTTGACGAAGGAGAGTTAAAGGCAAGAATTCTGAACCCGCCACCGTAGAAATCACTATTGAAGATGTTAATGATAATCATCCTTACATTCAATCTCCGGTATGTTAATTGTATTAAAGGTGAGATATATATATATATATATATATATATATATATATATATATATATATATAGAGAGAGAGAGAGAGAGGAGGAGAGAGAGAGAGAGAGAGAGAGAGAGAGAGAGAGAGGAGAGAAGAGAGAGAGAGAGGAGAGAGAGAGAAGTACCTCAAAAGGCCTTGCGGCCCATACCGAGGAGGTACCAATGGCAACGGGTGCCAGGGAAAAATTCATACACCCTCAAATACTGTGCAAGATTCGGTCTAACCTTTTCTTGAACAGATCCACAGAGGAACTGTTCACAACTTCTGAAGGTAGCCTGTTCCACGTGTCACAGATCTTATAGGTAAAGTAATTCCCACACACAGTAGTGCTAAACCGTTTCAAATCAAACTTCCAACCATTGTTGCGAGTTGAGTTATCATTTAAAGTAAACATGCTTCTAAAATTAAAATCGTTGAACCCGCGTAAGAGCTTGAAAACTTCGATGAACTGACCGCGCAGCCTCCGAGTTTCCAGCGAAAATATTCAGGGCGCGTAAGTGTCGATTGTAGCCCATATGCCTAACGGAAGGGATTAACTTTGTGGCCCTCGCCTGGACCCGCTCCGACCTGTCAATGTCTTTCCTGAGGGTGGTCGACCAGAACTGCACAGCATACTCCAGGTGCGACCGAACCAGGGAATTGTACAGAGAGAGCACAATCTCCTTGTTCCGAAATCGAAATTGCCTCCTGATATAACCCGACAGTTTCTGGGCTTTCTTTTCCACCTCTACGCACTGTTTGGTAAACTTAAGGTCGCTGCTAATTAGCACACCCAAGTCCTTTTCCAAATCAGTCGCCTCGATATTACTCCCCAACATCGAGTCGTCCGACTTGGGATTGGCGTAGCCAATGTGCATGACCTTCCATTTATCCAAGTTAAACGACATTTGCCATTTTTCGAACCACTCTCCTATCCTACGTAGGTCCGCACGCAGTTGCTCGATCGCTTCGGGCGTCCCAACATTGGCCCAAGTTTGGTATCAGCGAATTTGGCGATCCGACTGACGATGCCACCGTCGATATCAGTTATGTAAATGATAAACAACAGTGGTCCCAAAACGGAACCCTGAGAACCCCGCTAGTGAACGAGACCAAAACCGAGCTAGCCCCTTTAATTACAACCCTCTGCCGCCTATTCTTCAGCCAGTTTCCAATCCAAAGAGAGAGAGAGAGTTACAAGGAGTTACAAGGACAAGAGGAAGTCTCAAAGACCTTTTGGTCCACTCTGGGAGGTTCCTGTTATTAAAAGTTTATTTTTCTTTCAACTATCCTAGCAGTAGTAGAAAACTGGATAGAAAAGTAGAAGGCTCTCTCCCCACCCTCCGCTCCCTCCCTGCCAGAGGCAGGTACGGAAAAAGGTTGAAGAAAATACCTTGACCCTGGAAAAGTAGCCAAGGAAATTTTACAGGAAATTGGAGAATATATAAATAGCTCTATATTTAGCTTGCTCACAGACACACCGTGCAAGCGAACTCCTGCAGAGTTTTCTTATGTTTTAATCTTAAACTATGAGAGTATTCAGTACTTTGTCTAGCCCAGTGGTTCTTAACCTTTTTACTACCATGCCCCCTCTAGGAATTGGTCCTTCCCTCCACGCCCCCCTTCAATCAAAATAACATTCTCAATAACTTCTCAATATTAGCCCATGCTCTCGTTAAGAGAATAACAAATACAATTAGAGAAATTCCTGTTTCTAGGGGGGCGCGCCCCCCTGGTTAAGAACCACTGGTCTAGCCTATTTTTAAACACATTTACACTTTGACTGGAAACAACCTCTGAGGGAAGTTGGTTCCAGATATTAACTATTTTATAGGAAAAGAAATTTCCGCAGACAGAGGTCCTAAATGTCTTTAGTTCCAGTTTAAACCCATTATTTCTTGTCGGATTGGCATTAAGTGAGAATAAGTTTCTGTAATCTACCCTGTCTATTCCTTTGAGCATCTTGAAGACTTGAATAAGCTGACCACGCAACCTTCTCGTTTCTAAGCTAAACAGATTTAGGCTCCAATCTTTCTTGGTAGCTTTGCATTCTCAGTGAAGGGATCAATTTGTAGCCCTTGCTTGTACTCTTTCTAACCTTTCTATATCCTTCCTGAGGGATGGAGACCAAAACTGCGCACAGTATTCCAGTTGAGGTCTGACTAGAGAATTATAAAGAGACATTACAGTCTCCTTGTTCCGAAACTGGAACTGTCTTTTATATAACCTAATAATTTTAAGGCCCTTTTCGACTTCTGCACAGTGCTTCGACGGTTTCAGATCGTTGCTGATAGACTCCCCAAGTCTTTCTCTAGATCGTCTCAGTCAAGTTCCTTCCCAAGAGAGAGTAATCGGCCTTCGGATTTTTATAACCTATGTGCATTACCTTACATTTGTCCAAGTTGAATGGCATCTGCCAAGTAGCAACCATTCGCCCAACCTGTCAAGATCATTCTGAAGCGTTCTTACGCCCTCCTCAGTACCTTCACTACTTCCTAATTTCGTATCGTCTGCAAATTTTGAGATTGCACTTAGAAGCCCGACGTCTATATCGTTAATATAGGTGATAAAAAGTAAAGGACCCAGAACGGAACCCTGCGGGACACCACTGGTGACGGGCAGAGAGAGAGAGAAGAGAGAGGAGAGAGAGAGAGAGAGAGAGAGAGAGAGGAGAGAGAGAGAGAGAGAGAGAGAGAGAGAGAGAGAGAGAGAGAGAGAGAGTTACAAGGAAAAGAAGTACCTCAAAAGGCCTTGCGGCCCATACCGAGGAGGTACCAATGGCAACGGGTGCCAGGGAAAATTTGTGAAAGTTTTTTTTCTTTCAACTATCCTAGCAGTAGTAGAAAACTGGATAGAAAAGTAGAAGGCTCTCTCCCCACCCTCCGCTCCCTCCCTGCCAGAGGCAGGTACGGAAAAAGGTTGAAGAAAATACCTTGACCCTGGAAAGTAGCCAAGGAAATTTTACAGGAAAGTGGAGAATATATAAATAGCTCTATATTTAGCTTGCTCACAGAGACACCGAGCAAGCGAACTCCTGCAGAGTTTTCTGAGGTTTTAATCTTAAACTATGAGTGTGTTCAGTACTTTGTCTCGGAGATTTTTAAACAGAATTACACTTTGACTGGAAACAACCTCTGGGGAAGTTGGTTCCAGATATAACTATTTTATAGGAAAAGAAATTTCCGCAGACTGAGGTCCTAAATGTCTTTACACACTCAAATAGTGTGCAAGATTTCGTCTACCCTTTTCTTGAACTGATCCACAGAGGAACTGTTCACAACTTCCGAAGGTAACCTGTTCCATGTGTCACAGATCTTATACGTAAAGTAATTCCCACACACACTAGTCCTAAACCGTTTCAAATCCAACTTCCAACCATTGTTGCGAGTTGGGTTATCATTTAAACTAAACATACTTCTAAAATCGACATCGTTGAACCCGCGTAAGAGCTTGAAAACCTCGATCAGTTGACCGCGCAGCCTCCGAGTTTCAAGCGAAAACAAGTTCAGGGCGCGTAACCGTCGATTGTAGCCCATATGCCTAACGGAAGGGATTAACTTTGTGGCCCTCGCCTGCACTCGCTCCAGCCTCTCAATATCTTTCCTGAGGGTGGGCGACCAGACTGCACAGCATACTCCAGGTGCGGCCGAACAAGGAATTGTACAGTGAGAGCACAATCTCCTTGTTCCGAAACTGAAATTGCCTCCTGATATAACCCAATAGTTTCTGGGCTTTCTTTTCCCTCTACACACTGTTTCGTAAACTTAAGGTCGCTGCTAATTAGCACACCCAAGTCCTTTTCTAAATCAGTCACCTCGATATTACTACCCAACATCGAGTAGTCCGACTTGGGATTGGCGTAGCCAATGTGCATCACTTTGCATTTACCGAAGTTAAACGGCATTTGCCATTTTCGAACCACTCTCCTATCCTACCTAGGTCCGCACGCAGTTCCTCGATCGCTTCGGGCGTCCCAACATTGGCCCCAAGCTTGGTGTCATCAGCGAATTTGGCGATCCGACTGACGATGCCACCGTCGATATCATTTATGTAAATGGTAAACAACAGTGGCCCAAAACGGAACCCTGAGGAACCCCACTAGTGACCGAAGCCCAACCCGAACTAGCCCCTTTAATTACCACCCTCTTCCGCCTATTCCTCAGCCAGTTTTCAATCCACCTACCTATTCCCCACCGATACCCAGCGCGCGCACTTTCGCCATTAGCCGGCGGTGAGGTACCTTATCAAAGGCTTTCTGAAAGTCGAGATAAAGTATATCAATCGCCCTACTCTTATCGTACTCACCCAACATGACGTGGAAAAACTCGAGCAAGTTGGTGAGACACGACCTATGCCGTCTAAACCCATGTTGGGAGTCCCCAAGCAGCTTGTAGGAATTCAAATGGTCAACGATCCTATCCGCTATTATCCCCTCTAATAATTTACCTACAACTGAAGTGAGACTAATGGGACGATAGTTCCCTGGACTTTCGTGATCCCTTTCTTAAAGATAGGGGTCACGTTGGCTTCCCTCCAGTCACCAGGCACCTGGCCCGTCTCCAACGATTTGTTGGAGAGAGAGAGAGAGAGAAGGAGAGAGAGAGAGAGTTACAAGTTACAAGGAGTTACAAGGAAAAGAAGTACTCAAAAGGCCTTGCGGCCCATACCGAGGAGGTACCAATGGCAACGGGTGCCAGGGAAAATTTTGTCTTTCAAACTATGCTAGCAGTAGTAGAAAACTGGATAGAAAAGTAGAAGGCTCTCTCCCCACCCTCCGCTCCCTCCCTGCCAGAGGCAGGTACGGAAAAAGGTTGAAGAAAATACCTTGACCCTGGAAAAGTAGCCAAGGAAATTTTACAGGAAAGTGGAGAATATAAATAGCTCTATATTTAGCTTGCTCACAGAGACACCGAGCAAGCGAACTCCTGCAGAGTTTTCTGAGGTTTTAATCTTAAACTATGAGTGTGTTCTGTACTTTGTCTAGCCTATTTTTAAACAGATTTACACTTTGACTGGAAACATCCTCTGAGGGAAGTTGGTTCCAGATATCAACTATTTTACAGGAAAGAAATTTCCGCAGACTGAGGTCCTAAATGTCTTTACACACTCAAATAGTGTGCAAGATTTCTCTAACCTTTTCTTGAACTGATCCACAGAGGAACTGTTCACAACTTCCGAAGGTAACCTGTTCCATGTGTCACAGATCTTATACGTAACGTAATTCCCACACACACTAGTCCTAAACCGTTTCAAATCCAACTTCCAACCATTGTTGCGAGTTGGGTTATCATTTAAACTAAACATACTTCTAAAATCGACATCGTTGAACCCTCGTAAGAGCTTGAAAACCTCGATCAGTTGACCGCGCAGCCTCCGAGTTTCAAGCGAAAACAAGTTCAGGGCGCGTAACCGTCGATTGTAGCCCATATGCCTAACGGAAGGGATCAACTTTGTGGCCCTCGCCTGCACTCGCTCCAGCCTCTCAATATCTTTCCTGAGGGTGGGCGACCAGAACTGCACAGCATACTCCAGGTACGGCGAACAAGGGAATTGTACAGTGAGAGCACAATCTCCTTGTTCCGAAACTGAAATTGCCTCCTGATATAACCCAATAGTTTCTGGGCTTTCTTTTCCATCTCTACACACTGTTTCGTAAACTTAAGGTCGCTGCTAATTAGCACACCCAAGTCCTTTTCTAAATCAGTCACCTCGATATTACTGCCCAACATCGAGTAGTCCGACTTGGGATTGGCGTAGCCAATGTGCATCACTTTGCATTTACCCAAGTTAAACGGCATTTGCCATTTTTCGGACCACTCTCCTATCCTACCTAGGTCCGCACGCAGTTCCTCGATCGCTTCAGGAGAGAGAGAGAGAGAGAGAGAGAGAGAATACATAATGAGTGTTCTACAGTATTACTACATAAAAGAAAAATAGGGAGACTACCTTTTCGTTCCATGCTTCTTACACGCTTTCATAGACTGACGTATTGTTTTGGAATTAATATTATTATAGTCATTAAACAACAGGTATGTCTAACACGTAATAATAACTAGAATTAGTGAGGAAAGTCAGAAAGTGTCACAGAGTTCGAGCTAAACTAATTTAACCTATTCCGCTAGCTCCTGGATTATTATTATTATTATTACCAACACCACCGAGAGTCGAACCCCCGACTTCAGTGTCTTCACTTCGTTTATATCGTTTATAGGGACACAAGGTTATACACTGAGCTACGGGTGCTAGCGTCTGATACATATAAATATCTTATTGTTTGAAATTTTTAGCCATTTTAAGTTAGTCCAGCATGAAGCTCATACACGTGACAACCATTATCGATACGCCATGGACAGAACTTCTTTGTGAATTCTTTGAGGAAGAAATGTTTTCAAAGATTGCGAGGGAAGCTTATCCTTAAAACAGTTAAAATAAATTTTAATGCGGAAAATTGTAAATTGTGTAGAACAGAGGTGGTTTGGTTTCCGCGTCGCCAGAGATAAGAGACGTGCTCGTGACGTGGGCCATCGACACGCGGACCAAACCTCCTCTGGGCTGCTCAGTTTACCTGTCTTCGAATTGATACATGAAATAATTCTTGTGATCGTACAGTAGACGCAGCGATCGATGATATTCGCACAAAACTAAAATTTACTAAGTATGGTATTTCAAACACACGTAACAAAACAGTTTCTAAAGGGTTAGGTGTGCTGTACCGCCTTCATAATTTCTTCATCTCCCGCTCAGCTGCTGTCTCTTTACAGGGGTCTTGTCCGCCCCTGTGTGGAGTACGCTTTTCAGTGGCTCAACCCCCACAGCTGTACTTGACCGGATGGAGTCAAAAGCTTTTCGTCTCATCAGTTCCCCGCCTCTTATTCACTGTCTTCAATCCCTCTCTCTTCGTCGTAATATTGCCTCACTCTCTCTTTACTATCGCTATTCTATTATAACGAATACTGCTCTTCTGAACTCTCTAACTGCATGCCTCTTCCTTTAAGGAGAACACTCTGTACCAGACTTTCGACACATTCTCATTCCTTTTCTGTTCAACTCTTTAATGCAAGGGTTAATTGGTATTTTCAAGCCTTCATCTACTAAACCAGTGAACTCTGGAACATTCTTCCTCAATCCATCTTTCCCCCTGTCTATGATCCCCAATCTTTCAAACGCAGAGTGCCAAGGCATCTCGAAAATCCTGACCTTGATTTTGGCTTTCTTCTTGTATGGTGTGGGGGAGGGCGTTTTTGCGGGCATTCGCCCTTGGCACTTTGACATAAAAAAAACTCATTAAGGTTCAAATTCTCTAGCTTTACCCCCCCCCCCCCCCTTTTCCTGTAGCCGAATCAACAGACACAATTCGTAGAAAACGTGGCTCCGGAGGACATGAGTACGATTGTCGTCATTCAACTGGATGACAAAGACGATGCCAGCAAAGACAATGGATGTCCATGCACACTCGCCTTCGATGCATCAACTCCTCCAAATGTTTTCGAAAATTTTAACGTCATCAGACTCAAAGAAAAGTAAAAAAATAATTTTGGTTTGTTTGGCCCCCTCCTCTCTACATAAAAAAAAATCCCCGTAAACCTAATATATTTATTACCCATATTTAAGATATTGACTTAAATTTTTTAAAATAAATCAGATATAATAATTATGATGAATAAAGATAGGAACAATAGATTTCAAATAACAAACTTCTCACACTTAATAACAGCCAGTACCAATTGGTGACTACGAAGCCACTGGATCGTGAAGCCCAGAAGTTCTACGTGATTCCGTTCTTAACGATTGATCAGAAGGGCATGAGCGGCATCAGAAACTTGATGGTGGAAATCGGAGATCAGAACGATTCGCCCATGAGTGACGGGGAGAGCAGAATCACCGTTTACAATTACAGGGTACTGGATAAGGGCTTATATTTTTAGATAAAATTATAATGTTATTAATTATTAAATTGGGTACTTTATTCTGCAAGTATGAGTATTTGGCAATTTTGAAAATGGGTCTGTGAAACAGAATCTAACTTTCTTTAAACTTAGCTCAAAATAAAATACCACAACAATATATATATATATATATATATATATATATATATATATATCTTTCTTTTAGAGCTCATTTCCCGACATCATAATTGGGTCTGTTTACGTCACTGACGCCGACGACTACGATGTCGACGACAAAACGTTCGAACTGGACCCAACGACAGTCTCAAAAGACCAGCAATACTTCGAGGTCGGATTCAACACGGGGAATTTACTATGAAGAAAACACACCTGGAGGAGAATACCTGTTGATTGTTAAGGTAAAGCTAACCCGTCAACCCTATCTGAAAAAAACTCAATATATATATATATATATATACAAACTCAGAATGGTGTGTTTAACATATATATATATATATATATATATATATATATGGGATGAATTTTACAATTAAACACGTGAAATGAATGAATGATGCAAACCCACAAGAAAAAGAAAAATGATTCCAAGGCCTTTCGTGTATTCAGAAGTACACCCTCCCTGCCGAGGTGTACTTCTGAATACACGAAAGGCCTTGGAATCATTTTTCTTTTTCCTTGTGGGTTTGCATCATATATATATATAATATATATTATATATATATATATATATATAATGGATGAAGTGAAGTGGCGGTGGTTCGCAAATTGAAAAATGTGGAAACGACAGGTGTGGCTGAGATATATGGGAAATGATTAAGTATATGGTTTGAAAGGGTTAGAATGGTTGTGGTGCATATGTCTGAATGTGTGGACAAATGAGAGTGTGCCTGAAGACTGGAAGAAAGCAATAATTGTTCCATTTTACAAAATGAAAGGTGAAAGGCATGAATGTAAGAACTACATAGGTATAAGTCTGTTGAATGTGGTGGGGCTCACGAATGCGTGAAGAGTTTCTATCATGGAAGGAGTGTATGTGTGAGAGTAAATAAAGAACTGAGTGAATGGTATGATATAAGTGTTGGTGTGCGTCAAGGATGTGTGATGTCTCCATGGCTGTTCAATCTGTTTATGGATGGAGTGATGAGAGAGGTGAAAGTACGAATGCTTGAAAGAGGAATGAAATCTGGTGTGTGATGGGAATAGGTGGAGTCTGTCGAATCTGTTGTATGCGGATGATGCTATTCTATTTGCTCAGAGTGTGATATGCAAGAGGCTGTTAAGAGTTTTGTGGCGGTGTTGTGTGCGAAAAGACTGTTGAAAGTGAATGTGGGTAAAGGCAAGTTATTGATTGTGGAGAGTGAGAGAAATCCGGACTGTCGTGTGATGGTGAACGATGAAACACTGGAAGTGTTTCAAGTATTTGGGATGTGTTTTGAACAAACGAGGTACGAGTGCGGTTAAAATTAAGAGTAGAATGAATCCAGGGAGAAAGGTAGTGGTTGTGAGGAAGCGGAGACTGGGTAGAGATGCTGCGAGATATTTACATGATGTATGTTTACATAGTGTGTGTTAGTACCGACACTTTGTATGGGTGTGAAACACTGACATGGCACGAAATGGAGAAGCCGAGGGTAAGAGCAGTTGAGATGGATAACTTGAGAAGTATGTGTGGCGTGCGCCGAACTGATAGAGTGAGAAATCGTGTGGCTCGGCACAGATGTGGTGTTTAGAAGTCAGTGGAAGTAAAAATTGATGAAAATGTGGTAAGGTGGTTTGAACATGTTGAAAGAATGGAAGATGACAGAGTTGTGGAAAGAGTGTATAAGAGTGTTTGCGGAGGTAGGAGGAGGAGGAGGAGGAGAGGGAGGCCGAAAAGAAGGTGGATGGATATGGTGAATGATTGAGTGAGAACGCATGGACTTGATTTGGGTTATGCACGGAAGTGGCTACAAGAAAGTTGAAATGGAGGAGGTTTGTTAGAGGTATGTAAGTTCGGGATTCTCCTTTATTTTTGACGAAGCCTAAAAACAACACTACATATGGCGTATGAAGCGCCAGTGCGGAATTTAGCCATGTGCGTGTTGGAGGGGAGGGAGAGGAGATTGCTGGTCCAGCAGATATGAATGAATGCTTTAGTTTCTGCCTTTTTTCTTTTTCATCACTTTCTATATTTTATATCCGAGCTTGTCTGACTTCTCACCCCAACTCATTTGAGAAAGAAGATTTTTGGTGATGTAAACCTTGGTAAACCTTAGTTTTACTTCCACCCGAATTGTTCATTTTGACGAAGGTCAAGCTTGTTACTCCCACTTCAGACCTACAGCTTAACGTGGAATCCGAACCACGATCCAGCATGGGTGATCAGAAATTACAAAGTCCTCGCCCGGACTCGATCTCACGATCTCCCATTCAGCAGCCCAGCGTTATAACCACTAGGTTTTATATAGGCTATATAGAGGGGGGGGCAAAAAAAAAGGGAGACCTCAAACTTTGGCTGTAAAATCGAAAGTTATGGTCAGATTTCAATATTTTTTTCACACCCCACAACTAAGAAAATTTCCTATAGGGTGAGCGGATTTCAAAGAAAACTAGTGAAAATTATGGATTTATTGAACACTTCTTTATGCCACTGGAAATTCTCCATTTATACTATTACTGCATTATCGGGTCGGCAAAAAAAAAAGGGAGACCTTTTAAATCCTTTATATGGCGGCAAATACGGTACATAGAACCATAAAACTTTAGTATGTTAGTACTAGGTAATTTTATGGTTTGTATGCCATCTTTTAGCATCTCCTGTTTTATCGATTTTTTTGAGAAGCTTGTCCAAACCTCCTGCAGTTGGCTTACGTTAATTAAAATCGCTTTAATTATCGCAAGATTTTTCTGGAATATTCGGCATAAATCCATTTTCTCAGATAAAATGCTAAAAGATGGCATACAAACCATAAAATTACCTAGTAGTAACATACTAAAATTTAATCGTTCTATGTACCGTATTTGCCGAGATATGAAGGATTTAAAAGGTCTCCCTTTTTTTTGCGACCCGATAATGCAGTAATAGTGTAAATGGAGAATTCCCAGTGGCATAAAAATGTTCAATAAATCTGTAATTTCATTAGTTTTCTTTGAAATTTACTTACAGTAGTTGTAGGGTATGAAATTTTTTTTGAAATCTTACCATAACTTTAGATTTTACAGCCAAAGATCGAGGTCTCCCTTTTTTTTTTTGCTCACCCGATATATATACAGTATATATATATACAGGGTGGGCCGTAAGTTTCCATACATAGGAAAATTTAAATTATGGTCTTCACGTGCGTCGGTATTTGGATCAGCAGTTTCCGGATGCTTGGATTGGTCGGCGTGGTCCTGTGGAGTGGCCTCCCAGATCCCCAGATCTCACCCCCCTTGATTTCTATCTTTGGGGGCACTTGAAGGCCATGGTGTATCAGGAAAAGATACGAGACATAAATCATCTAAAGGAACGTATCACCAACGCCATTACAAGCATAACGTCAACTGTGCTAATGCGTGTTCATCAACAGTGGGGAACACGTATTGAAATGTGTTTTCAAAACAATGGCAACCATGTAGAGCATATTATATAAATAAAAATGGTTGTCCATAAAAAATGTTTATTTTTCCTATGTATGGAAACTTACGGCCCACCCTGTATATATATATATATATATATATATATCATATACATACATATATATATATATATATATATATATATATATATATATTTTTTTTTTATTTACTTATTTATTTATTTATTGCGGTTGTTTAACCTCCCTCGCAACATCTAAGGTCATATGATGGAGGGGACCTACAGCTTTACGTGGGATCCGAACCACGGATCGCTACATAATTTGGGCGCGGAGGACGGTCTCCCATCCAAGTACTACCTAGACCCAATGTCGCTTAACTTCGCTGATCTCCGGGAAGTGGTGATATATATATATATATATATGTATGTTATATATATATATATATATACATACACCTTGTCGGTGATGTAGTGGTTAGCATCGCTGATTACGAATCCATCGACCCCGGGATTGAGACCCGGTGACGGCAGGTGGCGCGCAGCAAAACCCAAATATTCATCTTTCCACACAATAAAAAAAAATTGGTTGGTCAATAAATGAATAAATGGGTACCGTGGGTAGCCTAGTGGTTAAGACGCTGGGCTTCTGGTGGAGCGTGGTTGAAATTCCACGTTAAACTGTAGGTCTAAGGTGGAGTGACATGCTTGACCTTCGTCAGAATGAATAACTCGGGCGGAAGCAAAGGCAAGGTTAACCAAGGTTATATATCTGGTAACGTTATGAAACTCCATTATAGTTTGTCGTATGGTGGAATTTGAAATGAATGCAATGCAATTGTAAGTTTGTGAGCGGATTACTTTGGTTGGCATGGCAACCGACTTTTTACCTAAATAAATAAATAACTGCGTTGCCATAAGAACTAATATATATATATATATACACACACACACACATGGGATGACTCACAATTAATATATATATATATATATATATATATATACACACACACACACACACACACACACATGGGATGACTTTCACAATTAAACACGTGAAATGAATGAATGCTGCAAACCCACAAGGAAAAAGAAAAACGATTCCAAGGCCTTTCGTGTATTCAGAGCTACACCTCGTCAGGAAATATATAAATACCTGACGAGGTGTTGTAGCTCTATATACAGTATGTCCCACAAAAAAGTACACCCAACTTTAGATTGTACTAACTCCTCCAAAAATTGAGATATTTTGGATCTGTTTGTTTGATTTAATATAGCAAATTATTCTTTGTTAACGTTCAAATTTATTCATGTTTAAACGAATTAGTGTTTAAGCATCTGCTTTTAACTGAAGGGTACAAAAAATGGATTGCGCAAAATTGGTCAATGAAAAATAATGTGTGTGCTATCGATGTAATGAAAAGACAAATACATAATAATAGATACTTTAACATAATTTTAATAAGATACAAAGCAGATTTTTCTTTATTCCTTATTACAAAAGTTATGCTTAGTTTCGTTTTCTTCAACATGACCGCCATTCCTATCGATACAAATCTGGAGTCGAGCTCTCATCTTCCCCATCACTCTTTTGATAAGATCTGGATTGTCTTTTAACAAGTTGATTTCAGCTGTGATGCGAGTCCTCAAATCATCTAAATTGATAGGTTGTGATGCAAATACTCTATTTTTCAAATGACCCCATAAAAAGTAATCACACGGGATCAAGTCAGGGCTTCTGGGAGGCCATTCAATGTCATGGCCTGTAGCAATTACTCTTTGGTGGAAGACTTCCTGCAAGCGTTCCTTCACAATAACTCTCCTGTGAGCAGGAGCTCCGTCTTGCACCCACCAAATACGATTAAATCGGTTTCCATAAGCCTTATGGATATCGATAGGAATGGCGGTCATGTTGAAAGAAAACGAAACTAAGCATAACTTTTGTAAATAATAAGGAATAAAGAAAAATCTGCTTTGTATCTTATTAAAATTATGTTAAAGTATCTATTATTATGTATTTGTCTTTTCATTACATCGATAGCACACACATTATTTTTTCATTGACCAATTTTGCGCAATCCATTTTTTTGTACCCTTCAGTTAAAAGCAGATGCTTAAACACTAATTCGTTTAAACATGAATAAATTTGAACGTTAACAAAGAATAATTTGCTATATTAAATCAAACAAACAGATCCAAAATATCTCAATTTTTGGAGGAGTTAGTACAATCTAAAGTTGGGTGTACTTTTTTGTGGGACATACTATATATATATATATGTGTGTGTGTGTGTGTGTGTGTGTGTGTGTGTAGGTGTGTGTGTGTTTTTTTATCCAGTTGATCATTACATTGCATGTTCCATTGTAATGGTTAGATGAATAAAAAAAATCAACTTTATATATATATATATATATAAAGTTGATTTTTTTTATATATATATTAGTGCCTAACAGAGGGCAACGCGATTGAATATCCTTTTTCAATTATTATTTTCGATTTGGCCTTTCTTTTCTGCTCTCTTTTTTTTTCTGGTTATGTGGTATTCAACACTCGGGCTGGCGCGTATTTCATCTCTTTCCCTCAAAAAAATCTTTTCCTGGTACTCATTTTTAAAGATATTTCAAGGTTTTCTATTTCCATTTTTACAGTACCTTATATATATATATATATATATATATATATATATATATATATATATATATATATATAATGGGCAAACCCACAAGGAAAAAGAAAAATTATTTCAAGGCTATTCGTGTATGCAGACGTACACCTCGTCAGGGAATGAAGGGAGAGGGCGAGATGACAAAAATATATACATATGTACAACGGGACAGAAAACAAAAAGATTAGCACATGATTAACAAGAGTTAATGAGAGGCAAAAGATATTTTAATAGGATATTGTTAATTTTATACATTCCCGCACTGTTACTGAAATTATTTTTAAAATGCATAAATGCACATACTAGAATATTCTTTTCAATTATATTTGTTTTTTTAACAAGCGCTTTAGACCTATCCCACTTGATACTATGATTACATCTATACATATGGTTAAACAATGCATTAGAATTACTAGCTGTTCTACACGCATATTTATGCTGTTTTACCCTAATATCTAACGTTTTACTCATTTGGCCAATATATACACTGAGTCACATTATGTAAATCACGCCTAATAAAGAATAGCCCGGATAATGCGGTTGGTTGTGTGTATTCGATTGGATGTACACAATGTTACTCAGTATATATAGGCCAAACGGGTAAAACGTTAGATATTAGGGTAAAACAGCATAAATATGCGTGTAGAACAGCAAATAATTCTAATGCATTGTTTAACCATATGTATAGATGTAATCATAGTATCAAGTGGGATAGTTCTAAAGCGCTCGTTATAAACACAAATATAATTGAAAGGAATATTCTAGAATGTGCATTTATTCATTTTAAAAATAATTTCAATAACAGTGCGGGAATGTATAAAATTGACAATATCCTGTTAAAATACCTTTTGCCTCTAATCAACTCTTGTTAATCATGTGCTAATCTTTTTGTTTTTCTGTCCCGTTGTACATATGTATATATTTTTGTCATCTCGCCTTCTCCCTTCATTCCCTGACGAGGTGGGTGGGTTTGCATCATTCATTCATTCATTTCAAGTGTTTAATTGTGAAATTCATCCCATATATATATATATATATATAGTTAACCCTATTCTTCGATTCCACCCGAGTTGTTCATTCTGACAAAGGTCAGGCTTGTCACCTTATCTTGGAACTACAGCTTAATGTTGAATTCATGCCATTAAGCTACCACAGTGGGTATATATTATATATATATATATATATATATATATAGAGAGAGAGAGAGAGAGAGAGAGAGAGAGAGAGAGAGAGAGAGAGAGAGAGAGAGAGAGAGAGAGAGAGCTTGTTTAACTTTCGCAATATCTAAAGTCATTTGATGGAGGAGACTTACAGCTTTACGTAGGATCCAAACCACGGGTCACTACAGCATGAAGCTGCAATCGTCACAAAACCCACAATACTACTACTCGTATTATAGTAAAATGTGTATTGAGATGCAATTTGCAATCCAACTTTATTCATAGTGTTTGTTTTATGTTATATTTTACGCCAAATGGACGTTAAATTGTGTTCTTCATATTCTTAAGGTGAACGACAACGTTCGGAAGAAGAGGCGAAAGGGACCATCCATATTTCGGTAATTGACCTTCCAAAAGAGGCAGTAATGCAGTCCGGTTCTTTCTTAATTCGGGATTTCACAGCCAGAGAAGTCATCACTCAAGCTAGTGTAAGTTACCTTTCTGTTTTTGTTTTTTTTCCTTTTCTCTCATTCTTCGTTCGATCATTTACGTCTAGTCGTTAGACATTAGGATTTGTTAAAGACTTTTAACCCTAGAATGCATCATAACCCGGATATAACAAGTTCATATATAACACCTGGCGGGCCTCAGAGGCCCGGGTTATGCATTCTAGGGTTAACGCGTTTTTAGTTTGCTTTTAAAGGGATTTTATTACACTTTTATTTCTCTTGGCGCTGTTTTTTTTCTGGAAGTTTTTGTCTCTCGTTTTTAGCGAGTTTTTTTTTTTTGTTTACGTGCGGTTTTTGCTTTTAGGGTTGGGGATTTTCGTTCCCTATTTGTCTTTAGTGAATTTTATGTTTCCTTACTGTTCATTTTACCCCGAGATGGGGCAGTATATAGTCCATCTAAACGATACGATTGCCTCAGATGTGCTGGTGTCTGCCATGCGTGGTCATGCTGAAGCAGTACTCATACCTCGCATGTCATGCTCCAGAGAGGACAGTGGCAGTCTGGCTACAACATAAGGGCGGAAAATATGATTCTCTCTGGGGGGGGGGGGGGGGGAGATTTATCTATTTTATCATATTTATCTATTTATTATTTTGCTTAAAGGAAAATTATATATGAGATGTTTTAAAGTACTTTAAAAATGTTAGTTAAAGAAAGACATAAGATGCAAGTTAAGTTAGGTCAGTTGTACCACATTGTCAGTGTCAGTGGGATAGAAAGTCGGGTATCGTGGTATAGGGGAAATACAGCAATAGCACCTTTAGTGCTTCATTTCCTACTTTCTTTTATTTTACTCCACTTTCACTTTTAATATTTTCCCTTTTGAAAGTAATATTTCCAATTTCATTTTAATAATTTATTGACTATGTGTGTGTGTGTGTGTGTGTGTGTGTGTGTGTGTGTGTGTTGAAAAGGACGAAATAAATATTTTCACATCAACTTCTAATTATTGTTAATTAACGCCAATACCCTCTAATCAAGTGCTTAAGACTTAGTTAATATAAATCAAATAAATTTATTTCAGTTATATCGAAAATGGCATTATAAGTAAAGAGCAAGCCAGTCGTTTTTCTCAGTTACTGAAATATTGTTTTTAATACCTAAACGTATAAGATGCAAGGAATATCTTAACTCTTTAACGCCGAAATTGTTTGTAGGGTTAAGATATGAATGCGTGCGTTTGAAACGTTAACAGTTTGTACCAGTCGTCCATAAAGAGTTAAATAACTTTTGTTACCGTCTAAAGACATAAAGATACGCGAAAAACCTATTTTACAAAATATATTGTGTTGTCAGAGCGTTAGTTTCTTGCAATGCAAATAAGAAAATTGGGAGAACATTCGTCTAACGGCAGTTTTATCACGCTGGTGCGGTATATACGCGAAAATGTATAAATTCTGCTTTATATTCAAAATATACAGGGTGTCTCGAAAGTCGTGTACCACAGATTCAGGTCATCCGCACCTATAAATATGGTGCGCAACTTTTGAGACCACTTTATATGTATATTGGTATCACAAATAACATAAACATTTGGTAATCAAGACTAGAGAAGTTCATATGCAATAACAATATACTGGACTGTTAATGTATGGATATAGTGTATCATTATTGATATAAGTAACTTATAATGCTAAAAATATTATCAGTGATTCGTATGAAATAATTTTTCGCGGGGGGGGGGGGCATTTATTTAGGGAAGCTCAAATTAATTTCCGAGAACGGAGGACTCATTCCGACATATACAAGGTGGACCCAAAAAACTATTACCCTGATTTTGAACAATATAATTTTACCTTTATCAAATGTTATTTGTACAATCAATATGTGTTCTGTATAGAATTTCATGGTCTATCTCGTGATGAAGTGGGATTTTTGCTAACTGTAACCATTATTTTGTAATTCGCTGTTATACAGACACGGGTAGAAAAACTTTGTTTCTATACAGTTACCTGAGTCCAAGATCATGCGGAATGTGCCCTCCTCCATTATCAATGCACGCTTGCAACCTTGTCTTCTCCCTTATCGATGGCAGTACCGCATCAAGGATTTTTTCTTGGTAATAAGCAGCAGTGATTTTGGCATTTTGATCAACAAAAACAATCTCTGACTTCCCTAACTTTGAAATAAAGATGGAAACCATGACTGTTTGAGAAAAATGTGGACGTTCCCTGCAAAGTCGATCGAGACCGATAGATTTTTTGTCCTGTCTTCCATAAACTCGGTCATTTTGTGTGTTTATTGTTGAAGCAACCGTAAAGGTCTTCTCGTCGCTGAACCGTATTTTCGACACTTCTCTGTCTGGGAATCGATCTAACAGAGCACGACATTTTTCAACGCTTGCTTGCTTATTTGATGCAGAGAGCTTATGAACTTCCACTCTTTTAAAACATTTAAGACCCAGATCAGCTTTTACTGTACGACGAACACTAGAGCGAGAAATACCAGTAGTTTTTGAAATTTCTCTAATGGACTTGTGGGTGTTGGACCGTTCTTCTTGACTGCATATCATGGATGAAACCGTGTCAATATTTTCCTCAGTACGTGATGTTTTTGGCCTTCCACTGCCTTCTTTTCGTTTGGTCGATCCTGTGATAGCGATTTTCTTTGAGATGGTGAAGTCCAGGTATCGTTCATCGTTTATTTGGAAACTCTTTCTTCATTCGCTTTGCACCCGTGTTTCTCCTTACGAAGGTTCAACATCAATGCTTCATCTTCCAAAGAGTATTTCATTATGTTATAACTTGTTCACCAACTATAGCAGAATGATGGTCTGAAATGAAAAAGGAAATAAATTAATTATTTTGTGTAAAAATTAGGAAAATTAATTATTTATGGAGAAACTGACTGTCATCTGAAAGTATCAGTTGCTGACTTTGACCGCCTTTCAATTGAGCACCATATTCTGATACCTCCCTTCAGTTGTGAGCCTGTACCTCTACTCCTGGGGCGTTGAATCTAGATTCAAAGCCAGCGTTTGAGAGTAAAAGTATGGGTACAACATACGGCCTCAGCAGTAAGATCAATATACAGGATGAGCCACAATATTTTTTCAAAATTTGGGTAATAGTTTTTTTTGGCCCACCCTGTATTTCGTTATTATTGACGTTAATTTAAAACGAACACGAGCCCAGTTTAATTAGTTAATATGGAGGAAGGAATTAAGTTTTATGGCTCAAAAATGGTGATTCCAGTTCTCTCTCTCTCTCTTCATTTTAACATTCTTTTGTTTATTCTGTTTGAGCATGAAATATGCAATATTTATGCATATACAGTAGCTTTCAAAGAGAGAGAGAGAGAGAGAGAGAGAGAGAGAGAGAGAGAGAGAGAGAGAGAGAGAGAGAGAGAGAGAAGGAGTTACAAGGAAAAGAAGTACCTCAAAAGGCCTTGCGGCCCATACCGAGGAGGTACCAATGGCAACAGGTGCCAGGGAAAATTTTCTACACCCTCAAATAGTGTGCAAGATTTGGTCTAACCTTTTCTTGAACTGATCCACAGAGGAACTGTTCACAACTTCTGAAGGTAACTTGTTCCACGTGTCACAGATCTTATACGTAAAGTAATTCACACACACTAGTCCTAAACCGTTTCAAATCCAACTTCCAACCATTGTTGCGAGTTGGGTTATCATTTAAACTAAACATGCTTCTAAATCGACATCGTTGAACCCGCGTAAGAGCTTGAAAACCTGGATCAGTTGACCGCGCAACCTCCGAGTTTCCAGCGAAAACAAGTTCAGGGCGCGTAAGCATCGATTGTAGCCCATATGCCTTATGGAAGGGATTAACTTTGTGGCCGTCGTCTGCACCCGCTCCAGCCTCTCAATATCTTTCCTGAGGGTGGGCGACCAGAACTGCACAGCATAATCCAGGTGCGGCCGAACCAGGGAATTGTACAGAGAGAGCACAATCTCCTTGTTCCGAAACTGAAATTGCCTCCTGATATAACCCAACAGCTTCTGGGCTTTCTTTTTCACCTCTACGCACTGTTTCGTAAACTTAAGGTCGCTGCTAATTAGCACACCCAAGTCCTTTTCCTAATCAGTCACCTCGATATTACTCCCCAACATCGAGTAGTCCGACTTGGGATTGGCGTAGCCAATGTGTATCACTTTGCATTTACCCAAGTTAAACGGCATTTGCCATTTTTTGGACCACTCTCCTATCCTCCCAAGGTCCGCACGCAGTTCGAGAGAGAGAGAGAGAGAGAGAGAGAGAGAGAGAGAGTTACAAGGAGTTACAAGGAAAAGAAGTACCTCAAAAGGCCTTGCGGCCCATACCGAGGAGGTACCAATGGCAACGGGTGCCAGGGAAAATTTTGTGAAAGTTTATTTTTTCTTTCAACTATCCTAGCAGTAGTAGAAAACTGGATAGAAAAGTAGAAGGCTCTCTCCCCACCCTCCGCTCCCTCCTACCCTCCGCTCCCTCCCTGCCAGAGGCAGGTACGGAAAAGGTTGAAGAAAATACCTTGACCCTGGAAAAGTAGCCAAGGAAATTTTACAGGAAAGTGGAGATATATAAATAGCTCTATATTTAGCTTGCTCACAGAGCACCGAGCAAGCGAACTCCTGCAGAGTTTTCTGAGGTTTTAATCTTAACTATGAGTGTGTTCAGTACTTTGTCTAGCTATTTTTAAACAGATTTACACTGACTGGAAACAACCCCTGAGGGAAGTTGGTTCCAGATATTAACTATTTTATAGGAAAAGAAATTTCCGCAGACTGAGGTCCTAAATGTTTTTACACACTCAAATAGTGTGCAAGATTTCGTCTACCCTTTTCTTGAACTGATCCACAGAGGAACTGTTCACAACTTCCGAAGGTAACCTGTTCCATGTGTCACAGATCTTAGCCAATGTGCATCACTTTGCATTTACCCAAGTTAAACGGCATTTGCCATTTTTCGGACCACTCTCCTATCCTACCTAGGTCCGCACGCAGTTCCTCGATCGCTTCGGGCGTCCCAACATTGGCCCCAAGCTTGGTGTCATCAGCGAATTTGGCGATCCGACTGACGATGCCACAGAGAGAGAGAGAGAGAGAGAGAGAGAGAGAGAGAGAGAGAGAGAGAGAGAGAGAGAGTTACAAGGAGAAGAAGTACCTCAAAAGGCCTTGCGGCCCATACCGAGGAGGTACCAATGGCAACGGGTGCCAGGGAAAACTTTGGTAAAAGTTTATTTTTCTTTCAACTATCCTAGCAGTAGTAGAAAACTGGATAGAAAGTAGAAGGCTCTCTCCCCACCCTCCGCTCCCTCCTGCCAGAGGCAGGTACGGAAAAAGGTTGAAGAAAATACCTTGACCCTGGAAAAGTAGCCAAGGAAATTTTACAGAAAGTGGAGAATATATAAATAGCTCTATATTTAGCTTGCTCACAGAGACACCGTGCAAGCGATCTCCTGCAGAGTTTTCTTATGTTTTAGTCTTGAACTATGAGAGTATTCAGTACTTTGTCTAGCCTATTTTTAACAACATTTACACTTTGACTGGAAACAACCTCTGAGGTAAGTTGGTTCCAGATATTAACTATTTTATAGGAAAAGAAATTTCCGCAGACTGAGGTCCTAAATGTCTTTACACACTCAAATAGTGTGCAAAATTTGGTCTAACCTTTTCTTGAACTGATCCACAGAGGAACTGTTCACAACTTCCGAAGGTAACCTGTTCCATGTGTCACAGATCTTATACGTAAAGTAATTCCCACACACACTAGTCCTAAACCGTTTCAAATCCAACTTCCAACCATTGTTGCGAGTTGGGTTATCATTTAAACTAAACATACTTCTAAAATCGACATCGTTGAACCCGCGTAAGAGCTTGAAAACCTCGATCAGTTGACCGCGCAGCCTCCGAGTTTCAAGCGAAACAAGTTCAGGGCGCGTAACCGTCGATTGTAGCCCATATGCCTAACGGAAGGGATTAACTTTGTGGCCCTCGCCTGCACTCGCTCCAGCCTCTCAATATCTTTCCTGAGGGTGGGCGACCAGAACTGCACAGCATACTCCAGGTGCGGCCGAACAAGGGAATTGTACAGTGAGAGCACAATCTCCTTTTCCGAAACTGAAATTGCCTCCTGATATAACCCAATAGTTTCTGGGCTTTCTTTTCCACCTCTACACACTGTTTCGTAAACTTAAGGTCGCTGCTAATTAGCACACCCAAGTCCTTTTCTAATCAGTCACCTCGATATTTCTACCCACATCGAGTAGTCCGACTTGGGATTGGCGTAGCCAATGTGCATCACTTTGCATTTACCCAAGTTAAACGGCATTTGCCATTTTTCGGACCACTCTCCTATCCTACCTAGGTCCGCACGCAGTTCCTCGATCGCTTCGGGCGTCCCAACATTGGCCCCAAGCTTGGTGTCATCAGCGAATTTGGCGATCCGACTGACGATGTCACCGTCGATATCATTTATGTAAATGATAAACAACAGCGCCCCAAAACGGAACCCTGAGGAACCCCACTAGTGACCGAGGCCAACCCGAACTAGCCCTTTAATTACAACCCTCTGCCGCCTATTCTTCAGCCAGTTTTCAATCCACCTACCTATTTCCCCACCGATACCCAGCGCGCGCACTTTCGCCATTAGCCGGCAGTGAGGTACCTTATCAAAGGCTTTCTGAAAGTCGAGATAAAGTATATCAATCGCCCTACTCTTATCGTAATCACCCAACATGACGTGGAAAAACTCGAGCAAGTTGGTGAGACACGACCTATGCCGTCTAAACCCATGTTGGGAGTCCCCCAAGCTTGTAGGAATCCAAATGGTCAACGATCCTATCCGCTTTTATCCCCTCTAATAATTTACCTACAACTGAAGTGAGACTAATGGGACGATAGTTCCCTGGACTTTCGTGATCCCCTTTCTTAAAGATAGGGGTCACGTTGGCTTCCTCCAGTCACCAGCACCTGGCCCGTCTCCAACGATTTGTTGAAGACTGTAGCCAGGTGGGGAGCCACCTGGTCGCGCACCTCCCGCAACACTGGGGAGAAACTGGTCTGGCCCAGGAGCCTTAAACGCGCTCAGTTTGTCTATTTATACGGCAAACGACTGTCGCGGTACATCGAACATTATCCAGGCCAGCACCTCGTGCCTCACAACTTGCTCGGGGATGATGCGGGTGTCCTCCCTGGTGAACACTTCCGCAAGTACTCATTAAGCCATTGGCGATGTCCGCGTCCGAGTCCGCAGAACGCCGCTTCCGTCCTTAACGGACCTATCATGCTTCTAATGGAGAGAGAGAGAGAGAGAGAGAGAGAGAGAGAGAGAGAGAGAAGAGAGAGAGAGAGAGGAGAGAGAGAGAGAGAGAGAGCGAGAGAGAGAGAGAGAGAGGTTAAAAGACTATCAAATAAATTATAGTGTCAGTTCTATATATATATATATATATATAAAACTCATTTATCCGTGATTGAGGCCGGTCCATGATTACGGATAACCCGATTTCACGGTTAACTCAATATACCCGCCGGTAGGTGGTGGTGCAGCTGCTACTGCCCACCACCACTGACTGGCTTCCTACCTCGCGCGCCACCACACACAGTATTATTCTGTTATAGTATAATATACAATTAAGTAGTTTGTACTAACCACAAGACGTGAAGATTATCCGCTCCCGAAGAGTTTAACCCGTTTCTCTGTTAACATTGACGAGCGGCGTACGTAACACCGCACCAAATCACAGTTAACGCAGTGTCATGGATAACCGTGTGCGTAATATTATATATATATATATATATAATATATATATATATATATATCTATACAGACCGTGCATGGAACAAGGAAACTCTTCTGGGATAATTAAATCCACTATAGTCCGAATAGTAACGGTAAATGACAAATACCATAGTTTTTTTCTTTTTTCATGATGCTAGCCCGACGTGGGCAACGGGTCACTCGCAAAGAGGTCTCATAAATATAGCTTCCCTCACCAGCTATCTGCAAAGCAGACAGGATCCAGCTTTGGATCCAGCTTGGTTGTCCCAAAGCTGGATCCTGTCTGCTTTGCAGATAGCTGGTGAGGGAAGCTATTTTATGGGACGCATCATGAAAAGAAAAACTATGGTATTTGTCATTTACCGTTACTTATTCGGACTATAGTGGATTTAATTTTCCCGGAAGAGTTCCTTGTTCCATGCACTGTCTGTGTTTAACATATAAGTTTCTCAGGGGACCATTCTGAGTTTGTGTGTGTATATATATAATATATATATATATATATAATATATATATATATATATATATATATATATAATATATATTAATGCGCCTCGGCGCGCAGCAAAACCCAGCTGTTCATCCTTCCACACAATAAAAGAAATTGGTTGGTAGATAAATGAGTGCCCTGGGTAAGTTCATGGTTAAGACGCTGGGATGGTGGTGGGGCGTGGCGCGGATTCCACGTTAAACTGTAGGTTTGAGGTGGAGTAAAATGCTTGACCTTCGTCAGAATGAACAATTCGGGCGGAAGAAAAATCAAGGTTAACCAAGGTTTTATATATATATATATATATATATATATATATATTAACTTGATCGAAGGGTTTGTTCTTGGGGAACCGCAACTTAGTAAGGAATAAGAGGACGAGAAGGTGGTACATGTTTATTAGTCGACGTTTCGGAAATTTAATTTCCATCATCAGTGCTAAGAAATAAAAAATAAAAAAATGAACAAATACAGTTAAAGATTTTATGCAATATATTTGTACAGTCCTATGATAAGAATTTAAAGTTAAAAAAAATATATATAACTTATAGGGTGAAACGAATATTGAAAGCAAAACTTACCGGGCTATTGTACGAGGGGAGGGTTTATTCTAATTGTATAAAGGTTGACTGTTGAAGTATCCACGTTAGAAGTCGAAGAGTGGTGGCGGATTTCTTTTTCAATGATGGTACAGAAAAATTATTTAGCTATGTTTAAGTTGAAGGAAGAACTGCAGTCGTTGAGGGTTGATTTTGTACTAAGGATATATAGGGATTCGAGGATGCGGAGGTCGGTTGGTTGGTATGCTGAATTGATAATTTTGAAATTGGTGGGGAGCAGTGGGTGATTGTGGAGGTGGCAATGATCTCTAATTGCTGATTTCGATGGTTTATTTAAAGGTGATGTTCTGGTAGAAATGCCGCGATGTTCATTCACTCTTGTTTGATAGTGGCGAATGGTGCTGCCAATATAACTCGCTTTGCAGTGAGTACAGTTAAAACAGTAGATAGTGGACGAAACAAGGGGCGTTTTTTTTTTTTTATGGTTGAGATACGATTTAATGCTATTATTATTGGTGAATACAAATTGAAGGGTAATTTGAGGTAAAAAGGGATGAGTAGGTGGCGAAGTTCTGATTGTATTTTGTAACTAATATAGTCGTAGTAGGGAAAAGAAAAGTATTGTATATCTTTTTAACATGGGGACTTTAAGGGGGAGGGTTTGATCAATGTTGTCAAAGCTGAGGATATGGAGGTTGTTTGAATTGTTCAACGTCAGTATTTCTTTGGCGAATTTTACTACATTTAATACAATCTCTAACTAGAAATTTTCTCAACAACATTTATCAACCCCCCCCCCCCCCCCCCACCACTTAAAGTCCCCACTGTTAAAAAAGATATACAATACTTTTCTTTTCCCCACCACTCTTCGACTTCTAACACGGATACTTCAACAGTCAACCATTCCCAACCTTTATACAATTAGATGACCCCCCCCACCCCTCGTACAATAACCCAGTAAGTTTTGCTTTCAATATTCGTTTCACCCTATAACATTTATATATCTTTACCTCTTTACATTTTATGTAATTTTTTTTTAACTTTAAATTCTTATCAAAGGACTGTACAAATATATTGCATAAAATCTTTTACTATATTTGTTCACTTTTTTATTTTTTATTTCTTAGCACTGATGATGGAAATTAAATTTCAGAAACGTCGGACTAACGAACATGTACCACCTTCTCGTCTTCTTATTCTCTCATATATCTATATATATATATATATATATATATATATATGAGAGAAAACAAAAAATTCCTTCTTCAAACAGTTAAACCACTAAAACTGAAGCGGATCAACTTCTTATAAAAAAATTCGAGGAATAAAGTCCTCCCATGAATTAAAAAACAGTTCCAGTTACTATAAGGCTCAAAAGAAACGCCTGTAGGCCTAAATCAGCGAAGACCGGGAGACCCTCTGCTCCAATTTGTTGAATTAATATTGACCAGCCTCTCTTGCTTGGTAAACATGGAAATTTGTGTTTCTAAAGGAGTATAAAGAGGGGATTTTTGCATCATACGTCAGTCCCTTAAATTTGCTCTCTTCTTTTAAAAAGATTTTTCCTTGAAGATTATGCGCGCGTGTGTGTGTGCGTGTGTGTGTGCGTGCGTGCGTGCGTGCGTGTGTGTGTGTGTGTGTGTGTGTGTGTGTGTGTGTTTAAGTAGGCATCAATAATAACTTTATAATGAAGTTTGCGTTTGTTTTTTGTTTATAATATAAGTTGCATTTAAATAATTAAGTATTTTTATTGCGCTTAATTGTTTTTCTTACGTGATTATATCAGGTGTAAATGTATGTCGCGAAATCGAGTAAAAATATATACCATCCTACTTTCCCTTTTCAATACATTTAATACGCTTGGAAGTAGAGGAATAATTTGGCGTAGAATAGTATATTTGGGTTATATTTATACTTATTACGTTATAATTCCTTTACAAGATAAATTTTAGTCAGTAACTCATCCCTTTTTCTAATTATTATAGTGATAAATAACACTAATAATAAAGCAACTGTGCTCCTTTTTCGTTTCAATGTTAAAAATCTTCTTCCTCGTTTGTCTCCATTTTTTTAATACTTAAATTTGCATTCATTGCACATACTCTGCGTAATAATTAATAAAAGCTTTCATTGCAACTCGTCGTAGCTGGACGATTACGAAGGAAGCAGTCTTTATGATCGCTTAAAAGCCGAACTGGGAGAGATATTTGGAGTCCCGCCAGAGTACGTAGATATTTTCTATCTCGATGATGTGGAATGGAATGAGCTGAAAGGAGTGGAAGTGAGGCTTAATATCCATGGCTCTCCCTACTACACGGCCAGCCATGTCAACGGAATATTAATGCAACACAAAGAAAAGGTACAAAAGGTCTTACTTTGGCAGTGGTTATAGAAATTAAAGTATGTGTGTTTATACCATATGTATTAAACTTTTTATCTCTTTTAAAAGGATTTTAAAAATGTCATGGTTTTTTTCTAGTTTTACGAATATACTTAAACGTAACGTTATGTGAGATACAGGTTTTAATCATTACCAAGTTCTAAATTTAATTGTATGTATATATTTTTTATTCAGGTGGAATCTGATCTGAGAATAGAAATACCTATTATTGATGATAATAGGTGTTTATATGAAGGAAACAAGGACTGCAATGTAACGAGTTGCCAACAAGAACTGAGGGCCGACAATAACGAGCCTTTAGTGATTAAAAGTGATACATCAACAGTAGTAGGAGTAAGAATGACCGAAGTGTATACGTGTAATTGCGGCAATCTTGACCCAAAGCCAGGGGCTTGCCCTGAAAGCTTTGAAAATTATTGTTACAATGGGGGCACTTGTAATTACACTTCTACGGGTGACATTACGTGCATTTGTTTGGACAATATTAACTATGGACCACGATGTGAGCTTCTGACTGCTCGCCTTAAGGGTGGATTTGCTTGGTTTGATCCCTTAGGAGCGTGTGAAAACCCGACTCTTAATATCACTTTTCAAAGCAACAGCCCTTCCGCAGTTCTTATCTATAATGGACCAATAGTAAAATCGCCTTATAAATATTACCCGAGAGATTTCTTATATTTAGTTTTAAATGAATGGATGCTGGAAGCTTATTTAAATCTTGGAAGTGGAACAAGTAGGGTGTCTCTTCCCTTAGAAGACGACCCAAGTAAAGCATTTGACGTCTACCTCTCCTGGACTAAAATAGTATTACTATGGTGGTTCCCAACTGCGGCAAGAATACGACGGAACAAGCTTCCGAGGCATGCAAACGGACAGTGAGCGTTCCTGAGAGCTTGACTTCGATTCTGAATGTAGGCGGGCCTTTGCAGCTGGGAGGCCTAGCTCCGATGTTTCAATTGAATGAAATTGGGGAATCATATAATTGGAATTTCGACCTACCAGATGTGAATGCCTTCAGTGGTTGCATTTCCTACTTGGAATACAATAGTGAAGTGTATGATTTAAATAAAACGAGCTTCAATAAAAACTTTGACAGAACTTGCGCCATTGTAGCTTCACCATCTAGAATGATGATGAGTAGTGAATCGGTGTTTATAATCGTCGGATCTCTTCTCGTCCTTTTATGTAAGTATTTTTATTTTTCGTCTTACAGAAACTTAAGTTATACAATATGTAATTATTCCACAGTGGATATCGCTAGTACAGGGTGTTTATAAAGTAACGCGAGTGAATATGGTGAAGTGTACATGCCTAGTCACTTGCGTGACTTTATGAACACCCTGTACATCAGTTAAAAAAAAAAAAAAGCTGTTCGTTCGAATCTGTGCAACAATAATCATTTGAAATAGAAAAGGTGGTGGGTGCCTTGAGGAATAGAGATGAATTAAAGCAAGTTATTGAGAATCACTACAATAGAACTTTCAGTGAAATTTAACAGCAAGAACTATGCGAAAATGTTCTTCATAAAACTAAGCGGGTAGCGGAACAAAGTCGATCTGCACAATGTCAACATGCATAATGTCGATACTAAAAAGTTAGTTTAAATTAGGTCAGGTTAGGTTCACTTGGGTTAGGTTAGATTATATTTTGCCGGGTTAGGTTAGGTCAGTTATTTTCATTGAAAATCTGAAATTAGTTTGAAATTTGAAATTTATACACTTGCATGAAGTCGAATGTCGACATTATGAAATCCGATTTTGTTCATGTAACGCAAACTAAGGTAAGCAAATATTTTATCCGATGTTTGGATATTGGGCGACCTTTTGCGGTTTATATTTTCCAGTCCAGTCTCATCTGTTCTTTTTCTCATGGGGGAGAATTTTCTTTGTTTAGCAGAATTTATTATTGCGTTCGTTCATGTTCTCCATTCACGCTACGAATTGTAAAACTGGTTGCACCAGTATTATTGAGATCTGTTTTATACTCCTATGTAAATTATCAACGTTGTAATACCCATGAACATACGGAATCCATTCCACGCAGACACAATCTGAACAGTTCAATGAGATGTAACGAAATCTTTGACACTGATTTTAGGCGTAGAGTTTCAAGAGGCGAAATACATGCAAATGCATTCAGGTTTGATAAGAAAATATGAAAATATGTTAGTTTGTAAATTAAAACTGAAAATTTACAGGGACTTTTTTTTCTTGACTTGTGTCTTTCACAAAACTGAATGACAAAATTTCATTTCACGCTCGGCAAAAAAAAAAAGGTTAACATTATTTTTGTTTTCAAAACGAGACATTTTATCAATTTTAGAATACAAATAATTTTAATTTAATTTTTGACGTGTTATATTTTTAATATCGAAAAGTTTTAAATTTTTTTTATTTTATAAAATATTAAAATTTTTTAGAAATTTAATTTTTTTTAATAAGTTTCCGGTTACGCATATTTTTGGGAATTCCTTTGAAATATTCCGTTAAAAGGGAATCCAAATTTTACTGTTCAGATGTACTCGTTCAGAACTATAAAATAAAAGTTAATATACACGAGTTCAATTTTTTTTTGTTAAATTTAACTTTGTAAATGCAATTTTAAATTAAATTATCCTCATTTATTTAATATTCGTAGTCTTTCCCGCCCATTTTTTAATCCACTTTCCTTAATTTTGGGTTGAGGCCAAAAATCTCCGCAACGAAGATCCAACAAATTAATTCTCTTAAGTTAACGCATAAGTTTAACCAACATCGTCTTTCTGCAATGCCGGTTAGTCTCTTGGTTGGTTGAAATCGTATATATATAACAACATCATCACCAACCGGCGGAAAAATTTTGGAAAAAAAAATGAAAACAGGACAGAAGTTTTTAAAGTTTTTGCAATAAAATTATTAGGTTTGGGGGGAACACCCCCACAAATAACGGAAGTTAATTTAATTAGATAATAATGTAAAATTTTGTCCCTAATTATTTATTTGAAACTAATTTTTTTATTTATTTCAATAAATGACGGTCTCATTTTTTTTTTAATTTAATTAATTTTTAATATCTTATTACAAAGATGGACCTTTTTCCTTTCATTCCATTTTAAAATGAAGAAAAGAGATTGACTGTTTAATTATGTAAATGTTAACTATAATAAACTCAAAATGAAGAAGACCAAGAACAGAGCTCCTAAAAGTATTCTGTTTGTTTATATATTCTTTGAAAGGTTAAATTTTCTTTGATAATTTTTCTTTCTGAACCAATTTAACACCTGAATAAAAGTCACGCAAATTTTTCTTTTTTGTTTCATTTTAAGGAACCATTAAACTTTGAGCAAATGTTTTTACGAATAAAATTATTGCATAAAAGAGAGTTTGAATAATTCTGTTATGTTTTATAATGCAAAATGCCACGTATTCATAGCTTATTCAAGGCATAAAGATTAGGAAAATGTATCTCTCTGAATTTACTTCAAAGTGGTCATACTCGTACAGTTGCGCTCATAAAAATTCGTACAGAAAAATATTCCAGTTATATTCGTTCTTATCTTCTGTACCATGCATAGGATAGGTATGAAAAGTTTACTGTTCATTCGGAAAAATTTATCAAATAAAAGAGTTCGCCTGACTCCAAACATATAACGTAAAACATCAAAGAATTTGAGGAAAATAAAAAAACTTAAAATTTAAAAGTTTTCGTACATTTATTTACAAATTAATTTATTACTTTGTGCGTCCACCTTTTAGGCTTGAAGAATTTAAAATTTTTATCAGTAGTTGGTTGTTTATTGATTAGGGACTGTTGGCAATTCTGAAATCTAGAATTTTCTCTTTGAATTTTCATGGAAGATGGATGACTGTACGATCCATTGGTAAGCAATGGGTCGTCGTGGTAAAGCGCTGTCTACAGATCTTAAGAGATCTGTTATTGCTGCGCACGAGTCTAGAAAGAGTTAGGGGAAAATAGGAGAACTTCGAATTCCATTTACTACGGTTGCTGCAGTTTTAAAGAAATGGAAAGGCTTTGGAACAATCAACACTTTACCAAGGTGTGAATGACCTTGCAAGATTTCAGAACGGACAGCTAGACGGATTAAAAGAATGACTGCTGCGAATCCACGAGTGACTGCGGGTGATATTTGCCAGATATTAAGAATGTCTAAGATCGATGTCCATCCCTCTACTGTACGTCGTACATTGAAAAAGAATGTTCTGCATGGAAGAGTTGCACGAAGAAAACCTCTGCTACGTAACGCGCACAAAGAAGCTCGTGTAAAGTATGCCAAGGGTCATCAAAATGATGGATTTACATTATGGAAGAAAGTTCTCTGGACAGACTAGACCAAAATTAAATTATTCGGGAACAACGAGCGACGGCATATTTGGCAAAAATTAAATACTGCGCTCGGGAGTAAAGAAACACCCTTCTTACGGTCAAATATGGTGGTGGTAGTTTGGTTCTTTGGAGATGCTTTAGTGTTTCTGGTCCAGGAAAGCTTGTTGTCATCAATGAAATCTTGAATTCGAAGAATGGGTCGCAATTGGGTACTGTAACAAGATAATGATCCAAAACATAAAAGTAAGAGCACCGTGAAATGGCTTCAACAAAAGCATTTCAAGCTTTTCGAGCGGCTAAGTCAAAGCCCAGATCTCAATTTAATCGAGAATTTATGGTCTGATTTGAACAAAGGTGTCCGCAAGAGAAGCCCTTCGAATCTGAATGAATCGCAACAATTTTCTTTAGAAACGTGGGCTAAAATTTCTACCGAGAGATGTCAAAACCTCGTAGAAAAATACCCAAAAGGAATCATTGAAGTCATTCAAGCAAAAGGTGGACACGCAAAATATTGAATAATTTTGTAAGTAAATGTAGGAAAACTTTTACATTTTAACTTTTTTATTTTTCTCAAATTCTTTGATGTTTTACATTATATGTTGGAGTTAAACTAATTTTTTTATTTGTTACATTTTTCCAAACGAACTGTAAACATTCCATAACTATCCTATGCATAGTACAAAAGATAAGGACGAATATAACTGAAATATTTCTCTGTACGAATACTTATAAGTGCTACTGTAAATCTCTCTCTCTTCTCTCTCTCTCTCTCTCTCTCTCTCTCTCTCTCTCTCTCTCTCTCTCTATATATATATATATAATATATATATATATATATATATATATATATATATATAAATAATGGGTATTAATGTGCATGTGTACTTGCAGTATTGGTGCTGTTTGTGTGTGTGTGTTTGTTGCGACGAAGAAAGAAACCCCATTCGTACCCCGATCATCTGAATGAAATCGTGAAAGAAACGATTGGCACTACCGATATCGAAGGCTTCGGAGAAAAGGACATGACCCAGTTTGACCTCAAGTTACTCCGAGTCAGCACCGAAGGAAAGCTACCCAATGGTATGTCTCATAGTTACAGAATTAAAAAATAGTATACATTGTTTGTTTGCATTATATATATATATATATATATATATATATATGCAATAAAATCACAGAATAACACGTGATCTTATTAATAAGCAAACAACCACAGGGAAAAGGAAAAAGAAACACGAAATCCGAGCGCTTTCGTGATATATTCACATCTTCAGGGACAAGAAAGAAATAACTTTATTTCTTTCTTGTCCTTGAAGATGTGAATATATCACGAAAGCGCTCGGATTTCGTGTTTCTTTTTCTTTTCCCTGTGGTTGTTTGCTTATTATATTATTATATATATATATATATATATATATATATATATATATATATATATATATATATATATATAAAAGGAAATGCGCTTGAATTCCAATAAAAATTTTATTGAAATGAAATGGTATATAAAAACTGCTCACTGTAACCATCGTTCAAGTCTTTGCACAACTACATTTTTACCGGTACTGATTGTTAAATTTACTGGTATAATTCCATTTGGCAAACTTCGCACTGCGAATACGATAACTTTACTTCAGTTCTGAGAAAGTCTGAGGTTTTGCCGCATAAACATTGCTTTTGTATCCCATAAAAAGAAGTCATTCAGAGTGAAATCTAAGACCTCGATGCCCAATCAATCAGACCACGCCACTCGATCCACCGAACAGGAAATTTTTCGTACAGGATTGACTGGTCCATGTATTTCGGACATTTTTAGTTTCATTAAACTTCCGCACTTCACTCAGGGTATAGGGTATTTACCTCACCACGTCACACATCTCTAATAGCTTTATACAGTAATGTTTTAATTAAAAGAAAGATTGACGATAACGTGAAGTACTTTTGTTGAGGAATACATTTTAATAAGTCGTTTATTTGCTCATAATTGTGTAATAACACGGAAAATAATGGGGCATTATAGTATTGGCAAATCGTAATCAAAACAATGATAATAACACACGTACTCTTACGAATTCAACTTTACGTACACACGCACGCGCGCAACTTTACAC
The DNA here is from genome assembly GCA_023014485.1 of Bathynomus jamesi. Lineage (NCBI taxonomy): Eukaryota > Metazoa > Arthropoda > Malacostraca > Isopoda > Cirolanidae > Bathynomus > Bathynomus jamesi. Next base: position 359,038 of record JAJOZX010001235.1, on the reverse strand, counting down.
AACTTCACAGAATTCACAGTCAAAACATAAAGAAAGCATAATCGTTACTGATAATAGTATGTACAGATTTAAAAACAAACAACCTATAGGCCTACACAGACGTATGAATTTGCAGAAAGGAAAACATTCTCACAACCGCAACTCTATTGATTTGTTTTGAATGCAACATTTACGTTTTCAGTAAGGAACGTGGACATGTAGAACTTTCCTTTCCGGGATCGGCTCTTCAGAAACACTAGAATATATTGTATAATAATAATAATAATAATAATAATATGACCGAATGCGAATTTTTAAAATGATACATTAATAACACGAGTGATTACACAATGAATAACAATGTAAGGTAACACTTCAATAATGTAATAACGTAATGTAACGTGGGAATTCTTATAAGCCAAAGCGAAAGGAGATTTCAAAGTGACATTTTAATAAAATCATTATTTAAATACTGACATTTATATTTTTACACATCGAGGCGCTAAGTTAAATCCAACGATGCAGATCGCTGCCAACGAGTGGGTCTTTGATTTTATTTTATTGAAAAGAGAGCATTAAACATTTAAAAATACACGTATGTACGTAATGACGGTGTACATAAATAGACAAACCTCCACAGATAGGTAGATAATGAAATGAAAGATGAATGAAATGGTTATATGCAATAATTGGGATGTATAGATAAATAATATATATATATATATATATATATATATATATATATATATATATATATATATATATATATTATATATATAGTAGTTAATTAATATAGTATGAAATTAAATTACCTTAAGAAAAGAATACAATCAAATACAAATAGAGAATAATTTCTATACTAAATATGAAAGAAGTGACAATACTTTAATGAGGGTTATAAATGAAAAGTACTTTATCAACCAATTATGAATTTCTGATGGTGGATTTTCTCTAAGTATTTTATAAGAAGTTTGATAATATTTACTAATTCAGAAATAAGCGATTTAAACGATCTAACTGATTAAAATTATTGATCAATTGGGATGAATGAACGAAAGAACTGATAAAATTTATACATTAAATGAACAGTTCACAAGACATAAGACAAAAGAATGAAAACGAGTGAGCAAAATCAGTACTCATTAAATAAAAGTGTGTAATGTACAGGGTGGGAGAAAAGTCTTTAAGGATTTTATACATACAACTATTTAGTTAACAACATTATACAGATAAGTGTTCAAATGATGAAACAAATCAAACAAAAAATCTATAAGAATTTTATTCATACAAATATTTTGTTAAATTGTAATTTGATCTTCAAAGAGTTCTCCATCCGCTATCATACATTTGTGGATTCTCTCTGTGAAACTCTTCAGTGTTCTTCTGAACATATCGAATGGGATCCTTTTCAGTTATTCATCTATTCTGCGGCCAAGGGTATTCACATTTGGATAGATGAAACCACGAGTGTAGAATTTGTCATACAAATAAGCCCAAAGCCAGAAATCACATGGGGTTAAATCAGGTGATCTGGTTGGTCACTCGATGGGACCTCGCCGCCCAAGCGATCTTCCTTGAACGTTCGTATCCAGAATCTCACAGGCAGCTGCGGAGTAATGTGGCGGCGCTCCATCATGCTGATACACTCAGTGATACAGCCAATTCCTGCCAACGCCATTAGTAAACTGTGGCAAAACTTTGTCTCTCAGTACCTGACAATAGCGTTTTCCATCCATCGTATCACTCGATATGTCAAAGGAAATGAGTCCTCAATAACCAATGCACGCTCAAACTGTTAGTGTAGCCGTTTTAACGGGTTTACCCAATCGTATTTTGGGATTTTTTTTCTCCCAGTAGTGAACGTTATGTTTGTTTCCTTTACTCGTTAAACCGAAGACGCATTCATCTGAAAATTTGCTCTTTCGAACGAAATCTGGATCCCTGTTAAACTTTTGTCTCATTGTTTTCAGTTTTCAGCAAACTGCAGCCGTCTATCAGAATCATCGTCGTATATGAGCTGAGAGTAAATGGGTTTGTAATCGTGGTACCCCTGTGAACCGTGATTTCAATATTTTTGCTACTGAAAATTTGGCAATACCCAATTCCTGTGCGACTTTTCTCGTTGAAGTTGTTGGATCGATTTGAAAATTGGCGAGGACATTTTCTTTGTTGTCTCTTATCACCGTTACTGACCTTCCGCTTCTTGGACGAGCTTTTACCAGGGTCCCTGTTTCCAAAAGTTTGGGCTTCCATTATCGAAGAGTGGTTGCATTTGGTGGTGGTTTATTATATTTTTGTTGAAAAAAAAAGCAAACTTTCTTTACAATTATTATAAGAAATAACTGCCTTACAGTTTTAAAATTATTTTATTCTCCCACCGAAATAAACAGCTGATACACATTGAAACGTTTTTAAACGTATATTATACGTTTAAAAACGTGTGTGTATGTATGACAACTTACAATTTATCCAATTCCCCAATACTATTCAATTTGAAGATCTTCAGTTATCAGCTTTCCACTGGCTTGACATTGGTAATTTAGAAATGGAATTAGTTGACTCCCAAGAAATGCAGTATGGAGTTACAATAAAAGGAATTGGAGTTGTCAATTTTGGGTGTAACCAGAGAACAACAATCAATAGAAAGAGTAGAGAATCTTATTCTTGCAGAATGGAACTCTTTACCAAATTCTTTTGCATCAATGAAAAAGCTAGCATTAGCTCTGCTAACAATGTTTGGTTAATCTTATTCATGCGAACAGTTGTTTTCCTCCATGAATTTCGTCAAATCCACCACTAGGAATCGCCTTGGCACAGATATGAGTGCCGCAGGTGTGAGATTAAAGACAACTAAATATAAACCTCGGATCAAAACATTAGCAGCTAAAATCCAATAACAAGTTTCTCACTAAAAATAATAAGTAAATAAATTATTGTGACCCAATTTCGTTTTTTTAAAAATCAAAAGTAACAAAAATGACCCGCCAGCAAAAAAGGTTCGCCACCACTGGCCTAGGGCCTTCCTGTTCTAGCCTAAGGTCATTCAGGTCATTCGTGGCCTTGTATAGTTGCCTTGAAAATTACAATATTACATACACTGCAATGGTATCATTGAAATTTATTTATTATTAACAAGTGATCTGTATGTATAAAATCCTTAAAGACTTTTCTCCCATCCTGTATATACTGTACAAACCATAATAATGCAGCAAGTACAAAAAGGGAAATGGAACCATGATGGATGTAATGTTAAACTACAATCAGTGGTTAATTTATGCTACAATTAACATGCACTATAATTTATGAAGTAATTTATATGAATTAATTGAGAGGTAAGGAAGTAAATCATTATGATGTATTTGCAACAGGGATTGGTTATATTTAGGATTAATCGAAAAAAGGAATGGTATTTTCTCTTCTGTTCAAAAACATGGAAATAGTATGAGAATTGGAATGATAAAAAAGAAGTCGTTTCCATCTTTGCAACATATATATAATTATATATATGTGTGTATATATATATATATATTATATATAAAATGAAGTAGTTATTTTTTGTTTATATTTTGCTGATAGGGTTTCTCTGTTATAGAATTTAACATTAACAAGACAATATCAAAAGTGAATATGAAAAATAGACTTTGTCAAGTTAACCTTCGTTTATCTAAAATTATAAAACCTATATTAGCATAACTTGTAACAATTAAAAACAAAACTTTTAACTTGCTAAAAATAGAAAGCAAAGTAAAATATCTGAGTTAAAATGCATCAGTTAAAATTTGGTCAAATAAATTTAAAAAAAAAATAAAAAAATTACTCAAAATTATAAAAGATGCAAATATCCTCCAACAGACTCGTATTTCAATCAAAAGAAAATCATCAATTTTTAAATCTCATGAACTCAAATCGTTACATTCTTCGTGTACATTTTTAACAACATACTTTTTGACGTTTAAACAAAGATGAATCGCGACTTTACTGTTCGTTAATTATTCTCTCTGATCGTCTGTATTATTCCAATGTTTCCTTAATATTTCCATTACATCTCTAAATACAAAAGAGTCTGACTTAAAATACAATTGATGTTTATTTAAAATGGCACTTTTGCACAGCGGAATTTTCTATAAGGAAATTACACTTTTTTTTAACTTTATGAAAGGATCAAAAGTGAGTATTTTTTTTTCTCATTTCACAAACTTCGTGACTAAATTTGTGTACCGAAAAATTTAACAGATTCCTAAAGCAGCTTTTGTGATACCTTAAGGCTTAAGCCAAGCTGCTTTATAGCAAGATTTTAGGTTAGAATTCAGGCAAGGAAATTTTCTCTACATTTTCTCAAAATTTCGGAAACAAAGTTAGGCTTATGCAAGTATCATTTCCCTTAATTGAAACGCTGTTAGAAGCAAGTCAAAATGTATTTGTAACTGCTGAAGAACTAAAGGCACTGATCACAGTTTCGAGTGTTAAGATATGCCAGAATGGCGAATCTTTTGGTATAAAGTTTCACGTCTGGATTTCTGACATTCTACGTAACTCTTTTTAACGTTATTTAAGAATGAGTCACTTTATAAGGAACCTCGGCTCCATTTCACGAATTTGAGAAACTATTCCCTTTGTTTTAAATGACTCTCCTAGTTCTTTCAAGGGCCAGTTTCCTGCCAACGATGACAAACTTATAGTCCCATTTTTTAATACATTTTCTCTTAAATTTATTATTTTTTTAACTTTAAATTTTACAATATACTTTTTACGGGTGACGAATTTTCTGGAAAGCCACTCTTGAAATCGACAAATAACCTATACCAATACAGTTGCTTTGTTACACAAGTGGAGAATCTAAGAATTAATATTTTGTAATGGCATCAGCAATAGTTATAATATAAGATCAAAGTAATTTTACTTTTTAACCTAAAACTCTATAGGAACCTCAAATAATAGTAACTGAAATTATCAGTTAAAACTTTTGTTACACCATTGAAATTCGACGTCACAAAACAGTATTACTCGTATATAATCATGTAATCCCAACAGTATACCAACTCTTAACACAAAATTAAAACTTTGCTACCTACCTAACGTATGGTAAATGTAAATCTTCAGCATTAACATCGTTTTAAATGTACGTACCCAAGTTCCTGCTAAAATGCGAATGATTGCTGTACCCAGATATTTTAAAAAAGGCTCCATTCCGTGATACCAAGTATAATTCACTATGTCATACCATCCTCACACTTTTATCAAATTCTGTAATATGCAGATGCATTGAACTAGGGCCGATATATAAAATTCTTAAGGTTTGTCTTTAGAGCCCCTATTGTTAAAATATTTCAGCAAGATGTTTAGAAATAAGTATCATTATCTGCTTCCTCCGACCTTGCATCCACGTAAAAACGTTTTCACACGCTTTGTTTGATATTATTTTTTCGAAAATTCACCTGTCTTTATAAATTGTGAATCGATTTTCGTTTGTTGTCTGGTTTTGACTTCTGTAAAAGAAATTAATATTATCTTTAAAATATTTTCTAGTTTTTTTCAGCTGCTTGAAAAAGTAAGATTAAATAAGGGATATAACCATCTCTAAATTAGAAACAAACTAATGGAATTTATAACGCTAGTCAAAACTGAAAACTTTGATATCATAGGAATAACGGAATACTGGATTCATTCTGAATCAAGGGATTTTGTAGGAGAATTTGAAATGGTAGGTTACAAAATGTTTCACGAAGATAGGAATGGAAGGGAAGGCGGCGGTGTACTTTTGTATGCTCGTGACTTTCTGCACCCGGTAAACAGTAATATCGTATCTGCTCATGAAATGTTGGGAATTGATCTAAACCTAAATAATAAAGTCGTGCATCTACTTCTAGTATATAGGCCACCTCACTACCCCGTTGATAAGGATATAAACTTGTATAACCAATTAAGAAGAATAGTGAATAATAAGATTAGTGTGAGTTTTGTTTTTTGGGAAAACAAAACAGCTGATGCTGAGGGCTCAAGACTGTTGGAATTTGCAGATGATAATTTATTAAGTCAATGGGTTGACGGTCCTACAAGGGGTGATAATAAACTAGACCTCATATTCACGAACGAAGATGACCTACTCTGTAACCTGACTATTGGTGAAAATTTGAGTAACAGCGATCATAATTTGATTAGGTTTGACTTCAGGGTTCCAATTAATACTCGCGAAAAGACTCATGAAAGACTGGATTTCTCCAGAGCAAATTTTGAAAGCTTCCGAAGTAGTTTAGACACACTTGAAGTTCTAATAAGTGAGGACGTCAATGTCACCTGGCGCTCGTATTGGGATCAATTTAGAATATTGCAGAACACTTTTATACCCACTAAAATAGTTTCCTTGTCAACAAAGTCGCCGAAATGGTTTAACAACGAAATTAGCAGTGTTATTACGGGAAGAAATAGAGCCTACAAACTACTTAAGTCACGTTTCAACCAGACTACTTCAGAAAACTATATAAACCTACGTAGGAGGGTTAAGTCCTTAATTAGATCAGCCAAACGTGATAAAGAAGCTAGAGTTGCCTCACTCTGTAAAGTTAACCCTAAAGATTTTTTTGCCCATGTTAATAGCAGAAAGCCAATTAAAAATTCTGTAGGTCCCCTAAAAGAGAGAAATGGCGTACTGAAATTCGGTGATAAAGATATAGCTAATACGTTAAACGAGTTCTTCGTTACAGTCTTCACGGAGGAAGACTCGATTGAAGTGCCAAGTTCTCGGATTACATATGACGGTGACCATCCCGTAGAGACCATAAGTTTTACGAGAAATGAGGTACAGCAATTAATTGATAAGATGAATAAATACTAATCACCTGGTCCCGACTTATTTCTTCCAAGGGTATTAAAAGAGGTTAGCACGTTGTTGACGACTTAGTAACCATATTCAAACAATCAATCGAGTTCGGAAAGTTCCAACCGACTGGAAGTTAGCAAATGTAACACCATCTTTAAAAAGGGTGATAGGGAAAATCCTTGTAATTACCGCCCGATCAGTTTAACATTAATTGTCGGCAAACTGTTGGAATCCATCATTACAAAACGTATTGTGTATCACCTTGAATCTAACAATCTAATTTTTTATTCTCAACATGGATTTAGGCGACATAGATCCTGTCTGAAAAGTTAAGTTTTTCATAATATGCATACACTATGATGCAAGTAGGGCAATAAATATAGTGTATCTCGACTTTCAAAAAGCCTTTAACAAGTCCCTCATTCAAGATTGATGCTAAATCAGAGGATTAGGAATCACCGGGCTCGTTTCCAACTGATTGAGGATTGGTTAAAAGATAGAAAGCAGAGAGTGGTAATAAATGAGTGGTTTCGGAGTGGGCGCCCGTCACCAGTGGTGTTCCACAGGGTTCGTTCTGGGTCCTTTACTTTTTATCATCTATATTAATGAGAGAGAACGTCAGGCTTCTAAGTACATTTCCAAATTTGCAGACGATACGAAATTAGGAAGTAGTGTAGGTACTGAGGAGGGCATAAGAACGCTTCAAATGATCTTGACAGGTTGGCCGAATGGTCCGCTACTTGGCAGATGTCATTCAACTTGGACAAATGTCGGGTAATGCACATAGGTTATAAAAATCCGAAGACCGATTACTCTCTCTTGGGAAGGAACTTGACTGAGACCGATCTGGAGAAAGACTAGGAATCTATATCAGTAATGATCTGAAACCGTCGAAGCACTGTGTAGAAGTCGAAAAGAGTGCCTTAAAAATATTAGGTTATATTAAAAGACAGTTCCAGTTTCGGAACAAGAGACTGTAATGTCCCTTTATAATTCACTAGTCAGACCTCAACTGGAATACTGTGAGCAGGTTTGGTCTCAGTCCCTTAGGAAGGATATAGAAAGGTTAGAAAGGGTACAACAAGGGCTACAAAATTGATCCTTCAGTGAGAAGCAAAACTACCAACGGAGATTGGAGTGTCAAAATCTGTTTACCTTGAGATGAGGAGGTTGCGTCAGCTTATTCAAGTCTTCAAGATGGTCAATGGAATAGACAGGGTGGACTACAGGAACATATTCTCATTAATCCGACAAGAAATAATTGGTTTAAAACTGGAACTAAAGACATTTAGGACCTCTGTCAGCGGCAATTTCTTTTCCTATAAAGTAGTTAATATCTGGAATCAACTTCCCTCAAGGTTGTTTTCAGCCAAGTGTAAATGTGTTTCAAAATAGCTGGACAAAGTACTTAATATCTTATAGTAAAAGACTAAAACGACATAACTCTGCAGGATTTCGCCTGCGAGGTTCTGTGTGTGCATTAGGGTGTGTCAATTTTGGGGGTGAAATGACTAAATTGAAAATCATGCGATTTGGTAGCAATTTAACGTAATCATTTGGCATACAAAATAATATCCTTGCTTCAAAAACAATAAAAAATAACTCCTAACTACATCAATTTTAATTAAAAATTCCATTTTTCCGTAAATTCGTAACAAAATAACAAATGTGCGCAAACATCCTATCAACATTTAAAGTTGCAATAAGATATCATTCAGAGTCTTTATTTGAAAGTAACCAATGCAGTCATGTCCTTTTTGCTACGGTTCCTTGACATCAGCATTCGGCTTACTACTTGCGCTTTGATGTAGCCTTCTCGCCTCTCGTGACTGTAAACTTGACTAGCTGCTTCTGTGACCATTTTCACACATCTCTCCACACTCAGTGTGAGAAGGCCACTTTGGCACTTGCATTGGGGCCTCTTTAAGTTGTGTTAAATCTTTGTTTGTTATACATGTTGTCAGTGGTGGCTCCAAAACTTCCGAACTCAAGTTAACTAATTCTGACAATTTCGTGGCATTGACGTTTATCGGAGGTACCTTCCTTGTCTGAACAGAGCAGTCTCCCAGCTGGTCATCATCTAGTGATGTTCCTCTAAGCTTTAGAATGATTTCCACAGCCTCAGTTCGCTCTTTGGTACATTGGCTGCAGAGTATTGCTTGCAAAACTGCCTCTGGCCTAGCATACCAAGCGGACCTTCTCACCACAGGTAACACGAGGTCCACCACTACTTTCCTATGGGTTCTCAGTAGCTGTAATTGAAACAAGATGTGGTTGGGCCCCTCCATCCACATTGGATTAAGTTTTACATTGAACCAGTGAGGAAGATAAAACCCAATAATAAATTCAACAATCAACATCAAATTCTGTAGCATTTTGCCCTTCAGTGCATGTTTGGAAACCCAAATCCTGCAGAAACGAATCGCTGTAGTTAACCAACGACTGTGACTTACGGGTCCAATCTCCAAGAGAGCCAGATTTTGAGGCAACTCTCCTGATCTGACTGCTTGAACAATACGATAAGCGTAAGATTGATCCGTGCTGAGGTCTTTGATAACTTCTTCAGACAACACTGGAAGGGGAGGGCCTACTTCGACCTTTGGAAATTTTGTATTTATTTCTAATTCCGTTGCTTCATCTAGCATGTTGCCAAGGGGGCCTGACCACTTGTTGCTCTTTGTAGGACCATCAAGTTCCTGGATGAGACGACGAAGAGGTAGTTCCCCTGTATGCAAATCACATACAATCCAAACAAGTCTTCTTCCAAGTTTTTTCTCTAAATGCGTTATAACACCGCCCTGCCATCCAGTGTTCACCGCAGTTGAGTCTCCACCAACGGCCTGCAGTGAACTGTCGTCTTCTTTCTTGAAGCCAACATATTATTTGATCAGCAATTGCCTCTGCATGTTTCTTGCCTTCTACTTCTGCTTCAGGAACAAAGTGAAACAAATAGCGGCCACCAGGTTCGGAACACACACAGTAGTGTTCTTCTTTGATGAGACCGGGAAACTTTCTGTCCATTCCCTCTACCTCTAGGAGAACTTTTGTGTCATCTCTTCTTCCATCAAACAAAAGGCAAGAGAGACCTTCCTCCTTCAAATCTTTTTCATGCTGATCAGATATTTCCTTCATTATTTTTTCTTGTGCTCTTCTTATCTTATTATGATCTATCACTAAGGATGTATCCTCTCGGCTGATGAGGCCTGCATCTATCCAAGCGGCAGTGGCAATCTCTGCAGTCTCTCGTAGCCCCGTATGGTGCGAATACTGGCAAGGGCAATGTTTGAGATGTCTTTAGTGTTGTATTTCATTCTCTTCGGCGAAGGTTCAGATGGTATTTTGGAGCTATCATCTGATGTTGCTTCTTTCTGTTCATCTGAAGAGCTTTCAAAGAAGTGATAAACCTCTTGATAGAGCTCTTCATCTCTTTGGGTGGCTTCTTCACTCTTCTTTTTCTTCCTTTCTTCCCTCTCTGGATTTCTCTTTTTTCTTAGCAATAACAATCGTTTTTTGGTTTCTGAATAATCTGCCGAACCAATCTGCATACTTCCTTGGCCTCCTGCCTTTCTTCTCTGCGCCTTTATGAAAGCAGCTCCAAAACAGGGATCTTCTTCTCACGAGGACAGCGACAATCAATGTGAGGGTGAGGTTCTCTTCTGCATGAGGGAGAACAATTGGCTTCAGAACACAACTCTATGGAACACTGGCAGTTAAAAATGTCAAGAAGAGTATCAAGTGTGTGCAGAAATTTATTTTTCTTTGCTAGTTTTCCTTTACCAAGTGATGTCTCAACTGCTTTGTGCCACAGCTTTGTTAATTTTAGCTCAATAGTTCTATACTGATTGAGTACAGGTGGTTTGAATAACACATTATCTTTTTTCCACTGATGCAGAAGAGGGGGAATCATGTCCCCTATGAGCTCTTTCTCTGTGTAGTTCCTTCTATCCTTTGTATTTTGTTCACGAAGGAGTAACCCTAGTCTCAGCATGTCTCGCACTGTTGGTAGTTCTGATACGGGAAGCTCCTTGCCTGTACCGACTAACAGGCTCAAGTGGCATGACGACTGACCTCTTGTCTTCAATTTTGCATCTTAGGAATATCTGAAAAGAAAGAAAAACATTTAAGTATTTTATATCAATTACGATGTTTCAAAGTTTAGTCAGTCGATGTTCTAAAATTCACTAAAAAAATATTTCATGGGATTACAACATAATTAGACAGAAGAATATGATAATAATAAATAATTATAATAATCAATAATCCATACTTACAGTTAAACTGTAGTATTCGTCTAGTAGAATAACTATGAAGTAGGTACAAGAGCAATAACAGCAAACCACCCTCTATGACATCTAAGAGGTAACTGAGGACTGAGAGTGAGGGACAGTTCTATTCATGTTGTGACTTGTACATTGTACAACAACTATATGACCTTGAAAACACTCCATATGGGATCAGTGGGATAATTCTGTGACAGATGAATAGTTAATCAATTTATGTCCTATTATTTAGTAAAAGAGTCAATTTCTGAAACTTTAAGGTAAAATTGATGTAGGTAAGGGTTATTTTATTTCATTTTGGTTGGCCAATTTCAAGTTTTGACATGAAAAGACACTATATTTTCACTAACAAAATTGATTTGAAAAAAGTTGACAAAATTGACACACCCTAGTGGGCATGCTAATTATAGAGCTTTTTTACATATTCTCCACTTTCTTGTAAAATTTCCTTTGCTACTTTTCCAGGGTCAAGGTATTTTCTTCAACCTTTTTCCGTACCTGCCTCTGGCAAGGAGGGAGCGGAGGGTAGGGAGAGAGCCTTATACTTTTCTATCCAGTTTTCTACTATTGCTAGAATAGTTGAAAAAAAATAAACTTGTTTAATAACAGGAACCTCCCAGAGTGGATCTTCCGGTCCACTCTGGGGGGTTGCTCTCTCTCTCTCTCTCTCTCTCTTTACCTGATATGAATTATTTTCAGACATCTGTATGTAAATTTTGAACATTTATTCCAGTTGCAGACAGCAGCATTCTCATTATATTTTTTAACACTTTCATGATGATTACTTGAATCACTTGTAAAAACATGAAATAAAAATTCATGTGGTTCATTAGTTTTTATGTGTGGGAAAATTCGAGTAACTGTCATTGCATATAAACAGAGAGAGAGAGAGAGAGAGAGAGAGAGAGAGAGAGAGAGAGAGAGAGAGAGAGAGAGAGAGAGAGAGAGAGAGAGAGAGAGAGAGAGAGAGAGACTGTAAACGCCGTTTGACAGTTGAACAGATTTAATTGAATTGGTTTATATTGGTGTACTTTTTTTTTTTTTAATATTCGCAAAGAAACACGAGATATTAATGATTTCCTGAAATGAATTAAAAAAGTTCACTACCGCGAGTGACCTATTGTAAGGAAAATTGCAACTCTGATGGAGCGTTGACATACCTGCGACCAGCTTGTTGCTATCCTTTCTTTTATTCTGCACAGTGCTGATACTCTTTCCACGGTACACCATCTCCTTCATTCAAATAGTGGCTGTTTGGTGGTCAAAGATGGTTCAGTGAAATCTGTTCAATTTGCCCGTGGAAATCAATAGTGATTTGAGAACAGTGCACCGGTGCCCCATCTTGCCGGAAGTGAAGTTTGGCATTTGATCTTTAATGAAAAACAATATGCCCGAAAAACGCCTTTGCGGTGCATTTTGGATCTCTTTTCACGAATATATAGGTTAATTTTGCCAACAAAGGAAGTGGCTACAGCATCCATCACGCAATCACTGAAATGTGACCTGTGGTGAAAACCTATCGAATTCTAATTCTTCTCGCTCTTTCTGGCATCTGGGCAAGAACCTCTCCAACAACTTTACTTCTTCACCGCCTCTTTTCCACTCAGACGGTTCAATTGCTGTCTCTTCTTCCGATAAATATGAACTCTTCGCTCAAACTTTCGCCTCAAATTCAACTATGGACGATTCCGGTGTTGTTCCCCCATCTTCCCCTCCCTCCGACTAATTATGACTGAAATTAGAATCTCTTCCAAAGATGTTCCTTCTACTTTACCTGGACTTAACTCTAGGAAGGAGTACAGTCCTGATGGTATCCTTCCTGTTGTTCTCAAGAACTGTGCTTCTGTGCTGACACACTGCCTACGCAAACTCTTTCGTCTTTGTTTTTCAACAGATACTTTTCCTTCTTGCTGGAAGTGCGGTTTCATTCAGCCTGTCCCGAAGAAGGGTGACCACTCTCAACACTGTCTTCAATCCCTCTCTCTTCGCCACAGTGTTGCCTCACACTCCCTTTACTATCGCTATTATAACGGACACTGTTCTTCTGAATTCCCTAACTGCATGCCTCCTCCTTTAAGGAGAGCACGCAGCACCAGACTTTCAACACATTCTCATTCCTTTTCTGTCCAACTCTCTAACGTAAGGGTTAATTGGTATTTTCAACCTTTCATCTACTGAACCGATGAACTCTGGAACAATCTTCCTCAATCCATCTTCCCCCTATCTATGACCTCCAATCCTTCAAACGCAGAGTGTCAAGGCTTCTCGAAAACCCCGACCTTGACTTTGGCTCTCTTCTTCTATGGGAGGGTTTTTTTGCGGACATTCGCCTTTGTCTCCTTCTTCCTGCATAAAAAAACAACTAACTCTATACCTATAAGTTACACCTTAAGATTACAGGAACTCCTCCCTTCAGTATCTAGATGACCTATCAGAACATTTCCATTACCTGACGTCATTCGTACATAAATTACCGATCTTCTGTTGGCGCTAATCTCAATTTCGTTTTACTCTTTTAAAGAAAAAATTAAATTAAAATTTAACATCTTTCGAGAATTTTCCTTAGACGAAACCGAAGAATAAACAAAAACAAACTACTTTTACAAGCTCCAAAGTGAAAAAAAAATTCTTAAAGCTCGGGTTCTTTCCCCTCAACAGATTAATTACCTAACTATAAATCTGTTCCTGGAGGTGTCAAACAACAGTTCGTGTTATTGCCTCTAGTATCGAGTAATGCTGTGCTCATTTATGTCCAGACCTTCGTTTTAAAGATTTAATTTTCACGTGAAATTAAAACCACTTCAAAATAATTTCTTTATTTTACGATTTTCTTTATTTTTCGATATGAGATTTAAACATACAAATTTTCCGTTACAACAGACCTCTCCCTAAAAAAAACCGTGCAGATATAATTTCTGCTTTCTTATCGATATTTTTTTTTTTGCGGTTATAAAGCGCTTCTCATCGGAAAACAAAATGTTGTTGACGGACTGCTTTGTGCGAAAAAAATCTCAACAGAGAGTTGCACTTCCCTAGTCATGTGTTTTTCACTGCCGGCGTCATTCTATGCACTCTTACTGTCTTGAACGCCGTTAAGTTGAGGTCAGAGTTTGAGATCGACTGCACAGATCGTCGTGAGATGCTGATGCCCGGTGCATTTTCTTGGCTGCGGATAAACTCACCGACAGCATTGATGTTTTCTGCCATGCAAAGAGAACGTGGTCGGACACTACCAGGGCTTCCTGCAGTGCTACGTGTACTTGTTAGAACAATAAAATTAATTTTTAAATATTTGCAAACCAATCCAAGTTCAGCCGAACCATGCAATGATTATGTTAATCATGGTTGTTTTTCTAGTAACAAATTCAATAGTGTAGTCATCGGACACAGATTGAATATAGATTCATTGGCAAATATTTAACTATGCATGTTGTTGTTAAAGTACTTTATCAGTGTAGTCATTAGCTTTGCCAACAAGCAATTTGCAGTGTTTTTTCCAAGCCGCGCTTCGGATACTTATTCAGAAATTGGCTCGCGAAGTAACTTTTCATACTTTGTCTGATTCACGCAAAACGAGCATGTAAATATCCTGTAATAAAACAACGAACAACAAAATGGAACGACCTTAAGCAACTCGATAAGCCAACTTACCCCAAATCGTACAAACACGACACGATGACAATAAGAACTATCTTAAGGCCTTCAGGCCACTTGCCTACGTGACGAAGTTATTTTGTTGCACGTAAACTGAATTATCGCACCACATCGCACCACCTGGGCTTGGCAGAGAACATTTGCGTGCACTTCAAAATCTTTAATGTCTCGTATTTTTTTGGTATATTTATAAAAAAAGTGGCCATTTGAAGCCAATTAAATTGTCTCTCCAACTGTCTAAACCGCGTTTAGATTTTATTTTCTTACTACAAAGATACAAGGAATAAAAAAATTGGCGAATATTTTTTTACGACACTTTATACTTACACACGCACACACACACACACACACACACACACACACATATATATATATATATATATATATATATATATATATATATATAAAAGCAGGTTAAGTCAAAAGTCCTGCGTCAAACATAACTATACAATAAATACTTTTGAGACAAGACTGCTGACTCACACTGTATATACTGTATAGTGGATATTATACAAATGTTCTCGTGAAACGAAAATAAATTTGAAGTATAATATATGATGATAAAAACGATTATGATTGATATGGAACGTATAAATACATAAATTGTTATACTTAAGTGTAGAAAGAAATCACCTTTTGGTTTAACACTAATTAACAAAAGCGTATATACACAAAGGGTTGACAAAAGTATATAGACACCTTTGGAATTTTTTTTTCCATAGTTTTTTTATATGATAATGAAAGTTAATAAATAATAACAGATTTATTGAATTAATATATTTAAAATCGTGTTGCTTTTTTCCTTTTTACAATGTAAAGCTTCAAACCTCAAACTTTTATTCAAAAGAGAATACAAGTGACAGAGAGTTTTACAGTTTTTAGATATTTTTTATGATACATATTAATATATTCAGAGTACTCTCATCTGAATATGCCCTTGCAAGAATGGAGCCTTTTTAGGTAAAATTAATGGCATTTACCTTATTTATTACAAAAACATTGTCAAAGTAGCAAGTAAGAATACTAGAGACGACAAATAATAATAATAATAATAATAATAATAATAATAATAATAATAAATACAATATAAAGTTTACAAAATATTACATGATTTTAAATTAAATGATTTATTATATATGTAATAGAAAATATTACATAAAGAGTGGAAGTGGCAAGTAGAAGTAGTAGAGGGACAACAAAAATAATAACAACAATTAATAATAACAATAATGAATAACCTTTATTGATAAAATAAATACAGTATTTTTACAAATTACAATGACATAAATAATTGCGAAAATGGATTATTTATTTTATTCAAAGTTTATGAATTTGTTACATCATTTTAAATTAAATGATTTATTGTATATTGCGTAGAAAATAAATAATAATAATAATAATAATAATAATAAAAGAAGTAGATTACGAAATTGAAGGTGATTAATGACATTAGCATATTTTAAATATGCAAAATTGATTACTATGATAAAAATTGCAGTAGGGAACTTATATATCAGTAGGAGCTAATGAAGTGCCTTTTTAGTGATTTACGAAATACATTTAGTGATGAAGCCCGCCTGATATGCGTGGGAATTGCATTCCTTTGAAATTGCATTCCTTTGAAAGAGAGTGCATTGCCTGCAGTTTCTATTGTATAGTTAGGTTTGTGTATAAAATCACTGGGCAGTCTGGTGTTATAACGATGGTGTATTTGATGGGGGGATGATTGCTCTTTCAATGGGTGATGTATGTCGATTTTTGTTGACAACTTTGAATATACTAACGGCAACACTGAATTTGTATAAGTCATTTAGTTTTAAACATTGGTGAAGTGTGACTTTGTCCGTTTTGAGACGCGTTCTGGCATTTCATTGATGAGCTTTTGCCATTGGTTCTTGAAGACAATTATGGTGTCTGTTTAGTTTTGTCGACCCTCTGTATATAATGTTAGGTATAAAGCAGTTCAGTTCCAAAACTGCAGTGGAAAAAACTTTATTAAATTCCTTATTAAACATTATTATACTTTTTATTAAAAAAATCAATACACGACAAAAATCACACACAAAGGTAGTGTAATTAAGGGGAATATTATTGTTCAAAACCTTCCGTTATTAAAAAATGGAAGATATTAACTGCCATAAAATATTTATTCAATTTATTATGTATAAATATAATATGTATAATTTGGGTACCTATACCCATTGGGTAGATGGAATATTCAATCGACATTCTGATGAATTAACCTACCCTAACCTTATCTTAAAAATCTGTCGATTAAATGTCACGTTGAAAGACTAACGTTAGGTCAGAGATCGCTAATCCTGAAGCTCACTGGGTAATAATTAGTCAGGATGGCGAGAACAGGCACAACGCTCAGGCCAAACTATTACGGCCCATTGCACACACTCCTGCATCATTATTATTATCATTAATTAATATTATTATTATTATTACCAGCATCCTCGGGAGTCGAACCCGATCGCAGCGGTTTCACTCTGCTTATAAGGAAATTCAGTGGGTAAGACCGTTTTCCTATAAACGAAGCGATAACGCTGAGGTCGGAGGTTCGTCCTCCGATAGTGATGAGTAACAATAAGCCAAGAGTTAGCGCAATGGTCCACATTACTCTGGCCTGAACGCTGTGCCGAGTTTCTGGTCCTTCTGACTGACTTATCAGTCCAATAATTTTGTTGTATAAAAGGTAACTGTGTACTTTTCTTAGAACTTTCCCGTTCAGAACTGGAAAGAGAAGACGTATTTCCCTCCAAAGACAAGTTTACCCTGAACCTTGATTTTAATTTTGGCTCTCTTCTTCCTCTATGTAGGGGTGGGGGGGTGGAGGCATTTGTGTGGGCTTTCGCCCATGGCCTATCTTTCCTGCATAAAAAAAGTATGACAATATTATAGTCAAATAAATTAAACAAATTTTAAAAGGCGAATATTTACTTATAATCAACGTAACTCTTTGTCTGTATTTCATTTCCCTCCAAGTGAAATATACACTCATCTGAACAGATGAAGCAAGAGGGAATTGCTTTCCCCCTGTATATATATATATTATATATATATATATATCATAGTTTAATCACACAAGAAAATGAAAACGTTCAAATTGATGAATATGTCAAATCGAAATGTCAGAAAATCTTTTGATCAATTTTTTTTTTTTTGCACGATTATTTTTTTATTAGCATTTAGTGGACATGATATATCATATCTCTCTCTCGCTCTCTTTATATATATATATATATATATATATATATATATATATATATATATATATATATATATATATTTCGGTGCTGTAGTAATAAGCATCGTGACTATGAATCATATATATATATATATATATATATATATATATTATATATATATATATATAGATATATATATATATATATATATATATATATTATATATATTATCACCAGTGAGATAGATTTTTGGTAAGTACTTTAAGGCTTTGCATTCCATTTGTGAATCTTTCCTCAAATATTTTTTCCGACTGACAAAATTTATTCTTGTGTTACTCTAACGCTCTCTACGGTATATAAACGAAAATGGTGTTAACAACTGAAAATGGGTATCGAATAAACAGCATACATTCTAAATTCTGTATAGTGACATAAACATATTCACTTTATATATATATATATATATATATATAAATATCTAATGATAAGCTTTATTGGCATTATACAAATCCCATAAAGTAGTACAGTGTGTGTATATATATACAGGGTGGGCCGTAAGTTTCCATACATAGGAAAAATAAACATTTTGTTATGGACAACCATTTTTATTTATATAATATGCTCTACATGGTTGCCATTGTTTTGAAAACACATTTCAATACGTGTTCCCCACTGTTGATGAACACGCATTAGCACAGTTGACGTTATGCTTGTAATGGCGTTGGTGATACGTTCCTTTAGATGATTTATGTCTCGTATCTTTTCCTGATACACCATGGCCTTCAAGTGCCCCCAAAGATAGAAATCAAGGGGGGTGAGATCTGGGGATCTGGGAGGCCACTCCACAGGACCACGCCGACCAATCCAAGCATCCGGAAACTGCTGATCCAAATACCGACGCACGTGAAGACCATAATGAGGTGGAGCTCCATCTTGCTGGAAGTAAACTGGGAAGTTACCTTCCTCGTTTAGCAGGGATGGGAAAATCTCTTCTTGCAACATGTTAAGATACCTTTCGGCATTAAGATTTCCACTGACAAAAATTGGTCCAATAATTCTGTCACCCCATATCCCGGCCCACACCATCACTTTACCGGCACCTTGCATCTTCGTCGGACTCAGCCAGTTAGGGTTAGCATTACTCCAATAACGTATGTTTTGCCGATTAACCTCTCCATTGACGTAATAAATTTGCTTTCATCAGTAAACAAGATCTTACGTCAAACGCATATTCTTAGGGTATCTGAAACATAAAAACAAACGTTTAATTTTTCCTATGTATGGAAACTTACGGCCCACCCTGTATATATATATATATATATATATATATATATATATATATATACTGTATATATAACCTTTGGTTAGCTTCCGCCCGAATTGTTCATTCTGACGAAGGTCAACTTTTCACCCCACCTTAGACCTACAGTTTAACGTAGAATCCGAACCACGCCCCACCAGCAACCCATCGTCTTTACCACTAGGCCACCTAGGGTACCCATTTATCTACCAACCACTTTCTTTTTTTATTGTGTGGAAGGATGAATAGCTTGGATTTGCTGCGCGCCGGCTGCCGTCATCGGTCTCGAACCCGGGGCCGATGGATTCGTAGTCAGCGACGCTAACCACTACACTAACCACTATATATATATATATATAATATATTATATATAATATATATATATATATATATTAAGGTTTCAGCATCCTTTTGTTAAGTCATGTCCCAAATGAAAGCCCATTGTCCGAATTTTATGGATGATAATCGTGATTTATATATTAAGAGCAACAAATAGTTTTTGCACATAAAAACTTTGGAAACCAGAATTTAATTTAAAAGTCTCGCGCGCGCTTAACGTTATACAAAATATATGATCATCTGAAATAAAGAACTTATATTACAAATATATTATTTATATTTGAGTCGTATGAATTCTTGAAAGGTGAATATATACGGCACCGCCCCCCCCCCCCCCCCCTAGAAAACTAATGGGCAAGAAAAATTTGAATAATTTATACAGAGTATTAAAATGGATGTTTGTCATGGGGAACTCATTCGCATCATTTGTGTAGAGTTGCTATAAACTACTGATAGAAAACGATCCCCCGTAACTGTTCTAGCTTTCCTCATATCGATGACGTAGAATTCTTTCCCACCGAGATTGCATTCACGGCTTCAAATAAATGAAGAAATTACGCGCAAACTTTGCAGTTCTTCGCGTTTTGTGAACATAACCAGATTTATTTTTACATCTCAGTTGTTTTTATCGAAAAACAAGGAGCTGAGTGCGCGTCGTGGATGTGGGTGGTGGCTGTAGAAGTTATGGATGTAAACGGGAAAGAGGAGGAGGAGGAGGAGGAAAGATGCGTTATGAAGAATAATGGAATTGAAGAAGGGATAAATGGGAATGCATAAATGCAGATATATGCAGTTGGAAACGTGTTTGTCTGAAATAATGTTTTTTAATAAGATTTTAAGTTACAACTTTGAATTCGTCCGTGGCTCATAAATCCCCTCAAACGATAGAAATAAAGTCGCACGATGCATTCCCACACGGGATGAAAATAAATTTCGCTGTAAGAAATGGTAATTTTAAATTGTCCAACATACATCCAGTAATTTTAGACGATTTCGGAATGTGTAAATGTTTTAAGGAATGTTTTTTTAATCGTAAAAAAAACGAGGATAATTTATTTGACATTTTATTGAAAATATTTCTCTATGCACAAAATACGAATGAAATTATCTAAATTCTAAATAGGGATTTCTTCGTAAGTATAAAGTACAACGGAACTCAGTGGTTCTTGGCATGTAACAAAGAAACTTTCCTTATCCCCCTTTTATTCAAACAGCCTCAACAAAAGAGTTTTCCCCTCTTAAACCGTCCACACAATTCCCCTCTATACTTACGGTTAGTACGGAAGAAGTGCGAAAAAGTTAAAATTTCTTCGGTGTTATAAACAAGAGTTGAGTCGTCTTCTTAGTTTACCTTTACGCTATTTCTTGATCTGTGGTTTAAGAAGGCAGGCGAAAGAGCTCGTTTGGAGCATCGACATAAAAGCTAAGGAGCTTCCTCGTATCCATACTAAACGAGTATTAGTCGTGTCATAAAATTCGCGTCGGATGTCCCAGATGAAATGTGGGAAGGAGTAAAACACTCTCTGGAGAGAAAAGGTCATCCTAAGACAACTTTTCCCCTCAGTCTGAGGACCCATCTGCTTCAAAATATTCCCCAGAACTCTTCTATATCTTCTATAAAAAAAAAAATTCGAAAACGAGAAAGAGCGTCAGAGAGGAGACAGGAAAGCAAAAGGCAAAATGTGAGGAGACGTCTTACAGATAAAAAAAGAATTGAGAGACATTGCCCGTATAAATTATAATTATTAAATTTAAGGCTATTTTTCATCATCATCATTAAACACACACACACACACACACACATATATATATATATATATATATATAATGGGGGATGGAATTATGCAACAAGGGGGTGGGGGTTAGCCCCCAAGTTGCATAAGGGGGGGTGAGGGGATTTGGGGTGGAGAGAGAGAATGACCTCCCCCTAAAGGGATAACCCTAACGTGCTCTCGCCGTAGGCGAGTTTGCGAAGCACAAGCCCCGCCCGTAGGGCAGGGAGCCGAAGGCTCTGCTTGTAATATTTAAAAAAAAATATCCTTTTCTCAAGAAATTACTCAATAAATTTATTGGAGGAGTAATTTAATCATATTTAGGCACGGGAAATGCGAAATCTTAATTAATGAATCTATTTTCTGCTTTTTTTTATTTTTCTTGTCTTTTTCTTGTGTTTAATTTTTTCAGTCCTCAGACCTGAATGAAGTTATCGGTTGTGTATCGAAAGTCTCGTCTTCTAATTTAAAAAAAATATATTTTTTGGATATACGAGTATATGTATATAGAGTGGACGTGCGTACCTTGATGTATGATTCGTATACGTGAAACAGAATACGTAATGCAGATTGTTTTTTTCATGATAATTGCTTCTTTGATCCCCACCAAATTACACACATTTAATAAATAATGTAACATCTTGCCATATGAATTTTAAAAAATGGATACGGAAATAAATACGGGATGGACGCACAGTTTCAGAAAAAAGTTCTCCTAAACGGTTAATATTTCTAAAAAGCATAAAAATATACTAATCAGTTATGATTGGGTTCCCTGGAAAGCAGACTCGAGCGGTATACAATAATAATATACGAGGGTCACTCAATATATTTTGGCCCACCTTTTTTTTTCTTTCCAAGTTTCCTCGTAAGTTCTAGAAATTTTGTACACAAGTAGTTACATACCTTTTTTGCAAATTTTTATTTTTCTACATAGTCTCCATCCTTTTCTACGGCTTTCCTCCATCTCGAAACAAGGGCCTTTATTCCTTGCTGGTAAAAGTCCGCTGGGTTCCACTGGAGCCACCTCTTAACCTCCTCAACAACCTCATGGCCCAAACAAATAGAAGTCTGAAGGTGCTAGATCCGGGCTGTATGGAGGGTGGGGTAACACAGTCAAACGCATTTTTGTGATGGCCTCTCTTGTTTGCAAACTGTTGTGTGGTCTTGCGATATCGTGCAAAAGAAGGACGTCTTCCAGTTTTCTCTCCGGTCAAACTCGCTTTATACGTCTCTGGAGTCTTTGTAGGGTAGCAATATATGCCTCTGAGTTGATTGTTTGTCCTTTCTTCATAATGTCCACCAGAATCACCCCTTTCATGTCCCAGAAGATAGTAGCCATAACCTTTCCTGCAGAGGGAGCCATTTTGAACTTTTCCTTGCGTGGGGAGTCTGCGAGATGCCACTCCATGGATTGGCGTTTTGTTCCAGGTTCAAAGTGGTGTACCCAAGTCTCATCCCGAGTCACAGATCGTGAAAGGAAGTCATCTCCTTCTGTCTCGTATCGAACCAACGACTCAGAAGCAATTTCTTTTCTTTGGGCTTTGTGATCTTCAGTCAATTGGCGAGGAACAAACCGTGAACACACTTTTGAGTATCCCAGTTGCTGAATTATCGTATTAACACTTCCTTCACTAATTCCTAGCTCCAGTGATAGCTCCTTGTATGTGACGCGCCGATTTGATCGAATGATGCTGTTAGCACATTGCACAGTGTGAGATGTTACAGCTGATGCCGGGCGACCGCTGCGTGGCTCATCATCGAGGCTGGCTCTCCCTCTCTCCGATGATCTCACACGTTTAGACCAGCGTCCAACTGTACTTCGATCAACAACAGCATCTCCGTAAGCATTTTGTAGACGTTTGTGAGTATTTCCAACTGTTTCCTTCTCTGCGGTTAAGAACTCGATAACAGCTCTCTGTTTACGACGCACATCACTGTCAGACGCCATTTTCGAAACTGCGTTAACCATCGGTTTTATACAAGGCTGTTTAAAAGCGGTTTTATACAAAGCGGGGAGGTTCAAACTGGAAAAATCCGGTTATGTGAAGCGCAGAAAGTTCAAACTTACGGCCCAAAAGACGTTTCAGCCCCATGGCCTATTATTTAGCTAAGAAAAAAGGGTGGGGCAAAATATATTGAGTGCTCCTAGTAGTTATGGAAATACTTGACGGTTATGTCCCGAATCTTATAAATGAAATAGAAACACTCGAATGAGAGAAGAGGCAGAGTCTGTACGCTTCCAGCTGCGGTGGGACAGGGGACCATGAAAACGAGAATGGGAAATACCCTCAGAATACACCAACCTGAATAATTTCAAGAACCAGTTGGGCAGATTATTGCACAAAGTCCCTGACCAGCCATGCGTGACTTGCCACGATGGCAGGAGGAGAACGGAAACCAATTCTCTCCTCCACCAAATTCTGCAAATGAGGCAGGATGCTGCAGAGGAGTCAACTGTACCTTGGTTCGAAACCATCAAAAAGTATTATAAGGTATCATAAGGGTCTTGTTATTGACATTTTATTACCGTCAACAAAAATAAAATATCCATACTCGTATGTATATATACAGGGTGATTCATACGTCTGTTACCACTGTAATGGTGAATAAAAAATAGCTACAAACCACAGTAACCTGTGATGTTTTTTTATTTGAGGTTATTTTTACACAATTACACATTGGAAATTAACAGTGGAAATTCTTTCTTTTAAATCATTGACATTACGAGGCTTTGTTGCGTATACCCTATTACCCTATGCCCTATCCTTGACCATACCCCATTTTTCACAAATCAACAATCTGAAACACAGAAAATATTTCACCATTACAGTGGTAACAGACTTATGAATCACCCGATATATATATATATATATATATATATATATATATATATATATATATATATATATAAACTAAATTTGTCCTTAAAACAAGCACGACTGCAAAAAAAAGCCAATTAATTTATGAAATGAAGAATTTCGGAAAACGAAGTAATGACCTTATGGTCCCTGTTGGGAAGTTTTTAGCTCAGGTGAAATATTTCACTGAAAAGGTAATTAATAAGCAAGAAGTTCATTTTTATAACCTTCGAACACCTGAGAATCGTGCCATTAAAATGCATAAATAATAAGTGAGATTGTTGTTGATCTCTCAGAGAATCTCTTCAATTTCAATTTTTCTTCACAAATTACACTTAGAAAATTTCTGGAACAAAATAACAGAATCTTTGTATATATATATATATATATATATATATATATATATATATATATATATACCTTGTCGGTGGGGTAGTGGTTAGCGTCGCTGACTACGAATTCATCGGCCCCGGGATCGAGACCCGGTGACGACAGGTGGCGCGCAGCAAAACCCAGCTGTTCATCCTTCCACACAATAAAATAAACATTGGTTGGTAGTTAAATGGGTACTTTGGGTAGTCTAGTGGTTAAGACGCTGGGCTGGTGGTGGGGCGTGGTTCGAATTCCACGTTAAACTATAGGTCTAAGGTGAAGTGACAAGCTTCACCTTCGTCAGAATGAACAATTCGAGCGGTAACAAAACGAAGGTTATATATATATATATATATGAAAATTATTTCACGAAAGTAACACGTGAAAAATATTTATGATGAATAAAACCATGAAGGAAAGGAAACACAGAATGGTGCTCAAGCGCTTTCGTCTAATGACATCCTCAGGAACACTGAAATAAATAAAGAGCTCGAGACTATATATAGGTCACAATATATATATATAATATATATATATATATATAATATATATATATATATATATATATATATATATATTAAATAAAAATTGTGGGAGGAGCATACAAATTTGTAAGGAAAACTACCAATTTTAGCACTTTGCCCTTCTTTTCTAAATCTGTTCTGAACGAATTCAACACAAGATCAAATGGGTTGTTTACAACCAATTTTATAGATAATGCCTGAATTATTGGTCGGGCTATTTTTTACTATGATATTTTTCACAATATTGTTATATGAAAATGCTACATTAATATCCAAAAGTTTAAGTACATTAGCAATGCCTAAAAAGCCTGGCAAAAATGGAAGTACTAAAATATTCTTTGACAAAGTGAGAGTGTTATTATTCACACGATAGAAGGTTCGTTTTGCCTTCTTAAGACAAGATCAAGTCCCCTCCATTAAGTTTACTTTAGAAGTGGAACAAGACAACTCAATCCCGTTTTCGGATGTGCCTGTACATAGGGAAAGCCCAGGTTTTAAGTTTAGTATCTATCGGAAAAAAAAAGACAATTTGTCCTACGTACACTTTTACTCTGGACATGACACCCCCATTAAGAAGGCCATATTTTCTTCAATGTTTCTCCGCGCTCTTAGGATCGCCTGTCCCGAATACATCGATGCTGAATTGGAAAAAATCAATGGTATTGGAAGTGATCTGTGCTACCCATCTGCGTTTATGGAATCTTGTCTTAACAAGGCAAAACGAACCTTCTATCGTGTAAATAATAACACTCGCACTTTGTCAAAGAATATTTTAGTACTTCCATTTTTCCCAGGCTTTTTAGGCATTGCTAATGTACTTAAACTTTTGGATATTAATGTAGTATTTTCATATAACAATACTGTGAAAAATATCATAGTAAAAAATAGCCCTACCAATAATTCAGGCATTATCTATAAAATTGGTTGTAAACAATGTGATTCCTTTTACATTGGACAGACGGGAAAGGATTTGCACACGCGTGTAAAACAGCATCAATATTCCGTTAGAATGGGACAGTCGTCCAGTGCCCTTTTTGTCCATTTGTCAGAGTTATCCCACTGTAATGATTGGAATAATGCTTCAGTTTTGTCTCACTCTAGCAACATTGTTAATAGAAATATTCTTGAGTCTGCTATTATCCAACTTACAAATAACTTTAACATGAGCCAAGGTCTTTTTCAACTTGATCCTGTTGTTTTGAATTCGTTCAGAACGGATTTAGCTAAAACTTTGGTAGTTTTCCCTTATAAATTTGTATGCTCCTCTTACAATTTTTATTTTTCAATTTATTTTTATATTTTTTAAAAATTTTTGTGACCTATATATCATTCAGGCATTATCTATAAAATTGGTTGTAAACAATCCATTTGATCTTGTGTTGAATTCGTTCAGAACGGATTTAGACAAGAAGGGCAAAGTGCTAAAATTGGTACTTTTCCTTACAAATTTGTATGCTCCTCCCACAATTTTATTTCTATTATATATATATATATATATATATATATATATATATATATATATATATATATATATATTTTGTGTGTGACCTACATATAGTCTCGAACTCTTTATTTACTTCAGTGTTCCTGAGGATGTCATTAGACGAAAGCGCTTGAGCACCATTCTGTGTTTCCTTTCCTTCGTGGTTTTATTCATATATATATTAGGGTGGAGCGAAAAATACTTTTTTTCTAGTATGAAGTTCTAATAGTGATTAAAAGTTGCATTTAGTGGACGAAATATGCCTGCCAAAATATGAGTTAATTTGTTTAAAATTTTCAGCTGCCACCAGGGGGCTAAAGTTAACACAATTTTGTGTAAAATGGAAAAAAATGCTTCTATTTTAGGTTTGTCAAACTATTATAAAATTTTATCTTAGAATTATCTAATAGTTTGATTAAGATTCGTAAATGATAGGAATTCGTTTTGTAAAAATGCCTTTTCATATGCTTAATATCTTCAGCTGCCACAAGAGAGCTGAAGTTAACACAATTTAGAGTAACTGAGTCATGTTGAGACTACACAGAATGTTGTGGGGGAGGGTTTGGGGAAGGTTGTGGGGGAGGGTTTTGGTGTGAAGGAATTTCTTTCTGTGAGTCATTAGAACAGTGTGTTAACATTTGTCTTCTTAGGTAGTAGGCCTAGTCGCTCAGTTGATCGGAGAGTTTTTGAATATGATCGCAATATTATAAAACTTTATTTTAAAGTGATTTATATAGAGATAATATTGATTTTATTATAAAATGCTTGTTATAATGTATTATATCATTTTAGTTTATTTATATAATATATTATATATTTATATAATATTATATATACTTATAAAATATATTATATATATTAATTATATAATGTTTTGATGTTACAGGATATTTTGTGATTGTGAATTTTTCTTAAAAATATTATGGCATCAAATACTAAATATAAACATTTCACTAGAGAACATATGAAGTGTGCCATATTTGAAGTACCTTGTGAGATGAGTGATATGCAACTACCAACTTATAACTGCATTATGAAAGATTACCTGTTCACAAAACATTTAGTGAAGGAGCAGATGAATAACAAGGCGCCTTCATTTTCTGAAATAGCAGAGGCAGTTTCCAAAAAGGTAGAAAATATTTGGAAGAAGGCCTCTTTGCCAATAGTTTCACATACACGCGTTTTACAGATGATGCGAGTGTACCATGATAAATACAGGTCCTTATTAAAGCCATACAAGTCACGCAAGGATCAGCCTAAGTACAAAAATCAGCTTGAAGAATTTGGAAACTCTTCAAAATGCACTTTGTTTGACATCTGCACCTGCAAATGTAAGGAGTTTAGGAGATGCTCATGTGAAAAGAGTAAGAAAGTCCCTCCAAAAGAGCAGGATTTTTTAAATGACCAACGAACACGCAGAATAATGGTGATAGGCAGCATTGACATAGCACACACAAGACGATTACAAGCAAGAGAACATCGAAAGGAAATGAAAAAGCACGTCTGGAATCCTCACAAACCACTAGTGCTGCTATAACCAATACGTCCAACTTACAAATCGAAACAGAGACAAGTGAACTTCAACAACTAGAAGAGATATCTGAAGATAATGAGGAAGATACAACCTCGACTCAATATGTAATATCAGAACAACAGATGCGTGAGCCACTGCCTTCATTAGCAATTACTTGTGATAGATTTAAAATGTCGGACAGAGCTGAGGCTGCTATTGCTTCTGCAGTATTGGCAGATCTTAAAATTGTTACTCACTTACTCCCGAAGACAAAGGGAATATTATAGACAGAAGTAAGCTAAGACGTGAAAGACAAAAACAGAGAAAGGAACTACAACAGATAGGAGAGCCAAAAACCATGCGGGGATTGTACTTTGATGGCAGAAAGGATAAAACAATGATTCAAGTCCAGGAGAGTGATGGCTCTAACCACCAAAGAACCAAACGCGAAGAGCATATCAGCATAATATCTGAACCACACTCTCTGTACTTTGCACATGTGACACCTTCCAGTGGCAAAGCTAAATACATTTGCACAGCGCTAGTGAATTGCTTGAAAGAAAGGAATGTTGATATAGGGAACATCGTTGCAGTTGGCTGTGATTCGACAGTGGTTAACACTGGTAGTATTGGAGGCACAATAAGATTACTGGAAGAAGCCTTTAATAAGCCATTGCAGTGGCTGATATGCCTTTTACACCTTAATGAACTTCCATTGCGCCATCTGTTTCATCACTTGGATGGTACCACTACTCGACCAAGAGCATTTTCAGGAGAAATTGGCCGAGCACTTTCAGACTGTGAAAAGCTTCCCATAGTTAACTTCAAACCCATTGAAATTCAAGAGGACATGTGTGAAGTTGATGTAGATGACATAAGTACTGACCAGAAATACCTTCTTGAAATTCACAAGGCTATATCAAGTGGAACATTCTCAAAGAGTCTTAGTCATAAGAGTCCAGGCAATATATCACATTCAAGGTGGCTCACCACAGCAAACAGGACTCTGCGGTTATATGCAAGCACAGAGAATCCTTCAGGCAATTTACAAGAATTAGCTACTTTCATTGTTAGGGTATACGCACCAATGTGGTTTCAGATAAAGCGTAAACCATTATGCCAATATGGTGCTAAACATATGTGGCATATGATTGCAAGAAGCCGGTATCTCCGTGAAGAGCTTAGGAGAGTACATGACTCAGTCATTCAGCGAAATGCATATTACGCAAATCAAGAAAACATTCTCATTGCAATGATAGCTGATGAAAGGGAGCATGTGCGTCAGTTGGGATTTAGGCGTATCATAAAAGCAAGGGCATGCATTCAAGAAACAGATGTTATCAGGTATTTTAAGGTGCCAGAAATAAATTTTTATGCCAAAGACTATACAGATCTCATTATGTGGCAAGATTTTCAGATAGCAGAACCACCGATAACCAAAGGAGTTTCTCTTGATGATATTGAATCATGCATCAAACATGGTACTACTCTTCATTCAGAATTATTTCAGTTTCCATGTCATACACAAGCCGTAGAGAGAGGCGTCAAGCTCGTTACAGACGCTGCTGGATCAGTCTGCGGACCTACAAACAGAGACGGTTGGATTCGTGCTATATTAGAATCAAGGAAAAAACAGCCAAAATTTGACACAAAAGCAAATTACTAAATAGTCTTCAGCAAGAACCCTTTCTAGAGGGAGGTTGGTTGGGGAAAGGGTGGTAACTCCGCTAAGGCACGAAATAACGTTTCTTAACTGTCTCAAGACAGTATAAAGGAGGAGAGACATCCTAATTTATTACTGTTCCCTTTTTCAAGTAAATACAGAATCATACTTAATTGTCATTTTTAAGTTAACTTCAGCCCTCTTGTGGCAGCTGAAGATAATAAGCATATGAAAAGGCATTTTTACAAAACGAAATATTATCATTTAAGAATCTTAATCAAACTATTAGATAATTCTAAGATAAAAGTTTATAATAGTTTGATAAACCTAAAATAGAAGCATTTTTTTCCTTTTTACCCAAAATTGTGTTAAATTTAGCCCCCTGGTGGCAGCTGAAAATATTAAACAAATGAACTCATATTTTGGCAGGTATATATCGTCCACTAAATGCAACTTTCAATCACTATTAGAACTTCATACTAGAAAAAAAGTATTTTTCGCTCCACCCTAATATATATATATATATATATATATATAAGGTGCGGCATAAGTCGCTTTACCGAGAATAATGAAATCACCTTGCAGAGAATAATATTTATTATTTATTACAGAAATTGTTCAAAGTGTCCTCCATCATGTTCAATAAACACATTACATCTTTGAACCACTGAACAACAAATAGTACGACACAGTTCTTTGTTATTATTCAACGTCTCGAACTCTTGGCGTATCAGTCTTCAAGTGATCGAAGTTCCGAGGTTTCTGGCCGTAGACTCTATCTTTGATTATACCTAACATTGAATAATCAATGTGATGTGATTATTCAATGTGGGGTATTATCAAATATAGAGTCTTCGACCAGAAACCGTGGGACTTTGATCACATGAAGACTTCGATACGCCAAGAATTCGAGACGTTGAATAATAACAAAGAACTGTGTCGTGCTATTTGTTGTTCAGTGGTTCAAAGATGTAACGTGTGTATTGAACATGATGGAGGACATTCTGAACAATTTCTCTAATAAACAATAAATATTATTCTTCGCAAGGTGTTGTAGTTATTAGCGTCGCTGACTACGAATCAATCGGCCCGGTGTTCGAGCCCCGATGACGGCAGCCGGCGTGCAGCAAAACCCAGCTGTTCATCCTTCCACACAATAAAGAAAGTGGTTGGTAGATAAATGGGTAACCTGGGTGGCTTAGTGGTTAAGACGCTGGGCTGCTGGTGGGGCGTGGTTCGGATTCCACGTTAAACTGTAGGTCTAAGGTGGAGTGTAAAGCTTGACGTTCGTCAGAATGAACAATTCGGGCGGGTTCTAAAGCTGGATCCTATCTGATTTGCAGATTATATATATATATATATATATATATATATATATATATATATATATATATATATATATATGATACACACAGACCGTGCATTGAACAAGGAATTCTTCTGGGAAAATTAAATCCATTATAGTCCGAATAAATAATGGTAAATGACAAACACTATAGTTTTTCTTTTTCATATTAGACCGACGTGAGCAAAGAGGCCCCAAAAATATAGCTTTCCCTCACCAGCTATCTGCAAATCAGATAGGATCCAGCTTTAGAACAGGATCTAGGGTTCAAAGCATCCCAGCCCAACTATATTCAGAACCTCAATATAAGCAAAAGACTCGTTGCATTCACGTCGGATTGAATACATCAAAGAAAAAGTGGGTAACTATTGTATTTTTAGCCAAAAACTAAAACTTAAACCTCAACTGGCAACTTGACTAAAAAATACAATAGTTAACCTCCCCCTTTTATTTTCTTTAATTTTCCCAGAAGAGTTCCTTGTTCCATGCACGGTCTGTGTGTATCATGAAAATCCTCAAGGGACCATTCTGAGTTTTCTTCATCCCCACTCAGTTGCTGTTTCTATACAGGGGTCTTGTCCGCCCCTATTTGGAGTACGCTTCTCATGTGTGAGGTGGCTTAACCCACACAGCTCTACTTGATTGGATGGAATCAAAAGCTTTCCGTCTCATCAATTCCCCGCCTCTTACTGACTGTCTTCAATCTCTCTCTCTCTCTCTTCGCTGCAATGTTGCCTCACTCTCTTTTTACTATCGCTATTATAACGGACACTGCTCTTCTGAATTCTCTAACTGCATGCCTCCTCCTTTAAGGAGAGAACGCAGTACCAGACTTTCTACACATTCTCATTCCTTTTCTGTCCAACTCTCTAACGAAAGGATTAATCGGTATGTTCAATCTTTTATCTACTGAACCGGTGAACTCTGGAACAATCTTCCTCAATCCATCTTTCCCCCTGTCTATGACCCCCCCCCCCCCCCCAATCTTTCAAAAGCAGAGTATCCAAACACTTCGGAAACCTTGGACTTTGATTTTGGTTCTCTTTTTCCTCTGGTTGGTGAGGGGGGTGGGGCGTTTTTGCCAGCATTTGCTGTTGGCTCTCCTTTTTGCATAAAAAAAATTATCTCCTATATTGCTACATTTTAATTATTCTAATGTAAACAAAATTTGCATAATTATTCCAATATTGTATTCAATATAGGAATAAAATATTAAGGACTAAATCCGTTATGAAAGAAAGTCGAATGCTTCCATTATTCTGTTTTCAATAAAATAATCGATAATTCAATTGGCGGATTCATCTTCAATTTTGGCCTCCAAAAGTGCTTCATTTGATTTAAATTTTCTTCATTTTGCGAAGTTAAAGGCAATAAGTAAATGCTTTTAGAATAATATATATATATATATATATATATATATATATATATATATATATATATATATATAACACCTCGTAGTTGTTCCTTGCGTCGGTCTTTCTTCACTCAGAAGTAAAGCTGGTGGCCCCGCCTGTAGGTTTGGTCTGGTGGAGGAGCGAGTTGCTCTCTTGCGATCTCCATCGCACATAGCCAGGCATACCCGGCCCATCCGGTACCGTCCTGAGCCAGGATATATATAGTCAATGTTATTGGATCTGTACTCATCTCATCAACAAGACCAAACACTCGACACTCTATTAACCAACCTAACCTAACCTAACCTAACTTAATCTATACTGCAGTATATTTGTCGATAAAATGTCAGGTCAATTAGAGGTCGTTCGTACGATGTTACTGACTCAAAGATTAACAGATTAAGTAATATTAAGGCTTCACTGATCTGCAAAGCATCGTTCCGCCCATAAACCTAGTCAGGATATGAGCAACTGTAGCTACTCACCATTATTGCTAAGTACATGGAAAGTCAATATACGAAATGAGTATAGTGTATTAAAACATCGTAAATACACTAAAAAAGCTCCTAATTTGATTTAAACAAAGTATTTGTTTGTATTTTAGACTAACAAAGAATTGTTTTAAAAATAAATTAATAAATGGTTTTATTTGAAAATAAATTTGATGTAGATCAAACACATACAGTAAGAATATAGAGGGTGGGCCATATGTCGCTTTACCGAAGTGAGTTTCGTTATAATACGAAGGTAAAGCAACTTATGATCCACCCTGTAATTGAGCTTTCCTTCATGTGAGAAATTTGAAAATAATGATTAATTCTATTCTAAATACCGTAAATATAATTTTATACATATTTAAACCAAATTTATTTTGAAGTAACATCCTTCCTTTAGTTTCATTTTAACAAAAAATGGGTTTCATAATTCTGAATACAGTACTTTGTTAGACTATAAAGTCTAAACGAAGATTTTGTTCACGTACGTTGGTAGATTTTCATTGTATTTCTGTACGCACCTTTTTCTCCATTTATTTGAAATGAATTTCGTAGCTGAAGTCATTTTAAATAATTCGTCTGATAAGCAAAGAGCGAGACCGCCTTTCTCAACTAGATCGGAATAGTGGAATAAAGTGGTCGGAGACTTTAGACTGGCTCGAGTGTCAATGACAGACGTAACAGCAGATAATGGAGCCCTCACACACGTCACGACAAGACCTCACTCGTAATTGGGGTAATAACATCCCTGAAAAAAAGGGAAGAGAGAGAGAGAGAGAGAGAGAGAGAGGAGAGAGAGAGAGAGAGAAGAGAGAGAGAGAGAGAGAGAGAGATTTAAATGGCGGTTAATATATATTTATATATATACTAGCTGAGGTACCCCGCGTTGCCCGGGATAAATTTCACATTAGATCCCCAGTTTAAATAAAATAAAGTTTCAGACAAAAGGCTGAATTTGATTAAAATTATTTATCTTATCCCGTGCCAAATTTGGTAGCTCTAGGTCAAACGGTATGAAGTCGTCCTAAAAAATAATTATATGTGGAGCTTAAGATTTTCGTGACTGTCCTAAAAAATAATTATATGTGAAGCTCAAGATTTTCATGATTGTGTTCTTTTCTATAGTTTTATCAACCAACTAATCAAAATTTTCACGGCTGCGTTCTTTTCTGTAGTTTAATCGCGGTGCTGGGGCCTTCGGGCCCAGTAATTTTAATTATTTAATTTATTAACACGCAGGTGCACAACCTGGAGACCTAATCAATATGTATGTGAAGTTTCATGTTTGTAACTGCTTCCATTTTGGAGTTATGGCTGGAACACACACACACGTCCTTTTGAGGTTCCCGGCGTTGCACACAAACAGACAAACAGACAGGCTGACCGACTCTGTGTTGACATTCTTCATCCCATAAGAGGTTTCCGTGCCAAATTTGGTAGCTCTAGGTCAAACGGTTTGCGCTTGCATAAAGGACAGACAAACAAACAAACAGACAGGCGAAAATATATAATAGATGACCAAATAATTAGTCATGAAAATGTTAAGATTCAGAAATCTTGACACAATGTGAAGCTCAAAATTTTCACGGCTGCGTTCTTTTCTATAGTTTAATCGCGGTGCTGGGGCCTTCGGGCCCAGTAATTTTAATTATTTAATTTATTAACATTCTTCATCCCATAAGAGGTTCCCGTGCCAAATTTGGTAGCTCTAGGTCAAACGGTTTGCGCTTGCATAAAGGACAGACAAACAGACAAGCGAAAATATATAATAGATAAATGGAATTAATTAATTGTTATGCAAAATATTCCAATTTTATCCATTTCTTAGAAATGAAAGGAAAATAAATATTTGAACATTTTAATATTTTGAATGTCATTTTTGTTGGATGAAGATATTTTTAAGTTAGGAATTGAAGTATTTTTCATATATCTTTTTCTCATCATTTCTTTCCAATCTCTTCTTCGCTTTTCGTCAAACTTTTACTTTAATATTGAAAGTGAATTGGTGAATGGAAGCGTATTTTATTTCCTTCAAATGATGCTAATGCATAAGAAAAGTATAGCTTCAAATGTTCTCTGTAAATAAAATATATATATATATATATATATATAACCTTTGGTTAGCTTCCGCCCGAATTGTTCATTCTGACGAAGGTCAAGCTTTTCACTTCACCTTAGACCTACAGTTTAACGTGGAATCCGAACCACGCCCCATCAGCAGCCCAGCGTCTTAACCACTAGGCCACCTAGGGTACCCATTTATCTACCAACCACTTTATTTATTGTGTGGAAGGATGAACAGCTGGGTTTTGCTGCGCGCCGGCTGCCGTCGGGTCTCGAACCCGGGGCCGATGGATTCGTAGTCAGCGACGCTAACCACTACACCACCGAGGCGTGTATATATATATATATATATATATATATATATGATACACACAGACCGTGCATGGAACAAGGAACTCTTCTGGGATAATTAAATCCACTATAGTCCGAATAAGTAATGGTAAATGACAAATACCATAGTTTTTGTTTTTCATGATGCTAGCCCGACGTGGGCAACGGGTCACTCGCAAAGAGGTCCCAAAAATATAGCTTCCCTCACCAGCTATCTGCAAATCAGATAAGATCCAGCTTTGGGACAGGATCTAGGGTTTAAAGCAGCCTAGCCCAGCTACATTTAGAACCTCAATATAAACAATAGACTCGCTGCCTTCACGTCAGATTGAATACATCAAAGAAAAAAGGGTAACTATTATATTTTTAGCCAAAAACCAAAACTTAAACTTCAACTGGCAGAATTGAGCGTCCACTTTTAAAAGCACATAACAGTCCGTTTCAAGATGAGAATGAACTCAAAATGGTTCCCTGAGGATTCCCATCTTGAAACGGACATGTTATGTACCTTGAAAAGTGGACGCTCAATTCTGCCAGTTGAGGTTTAAGTTTTGGTTTTCGGCTAAAAATATAATAGTTACCCCGTTTTCTTTGATGTATTCAATCTGACGTGAAGGCAGCTAGTCTTTTGCTTATATTGAGGTTCTAAACGTAGCTGGGCTAGGCTGCTTTAAATCCTAGATCCTGTCCCAAAGCTGGATCCTATCTGCTTTGCAGATAGCTGGTGAGGGAAGCTATATTTATGGGACCTCTTTGCGAATGACCAATTGCCCACGTCGGGCTAGCATCATGAAAAAGAAAAACTATGGTATTTGTCATTTACCATTATTTATTCGGACTATAGTGGATTTAATTATCCCAGAAGAGTTCCTTGTTCCATGCACGGTCTGTGTGTATCATAAAAAACCTCAGGGAACCATTCTGAGTTCATTCCCATATATATATATATATATATATATATATATATATATATATATATGAATAGAAACGACGTAAATAAGGAGCGTCTCTGCACACGGGGAAGAGAAATAACGAATAAATGAAAAATGAGGCGAACCGCCCGGGAATCGAACCCAGGGCCTTCCAATTGCCGGTTGGATGCGCTACCATTACACCACGGACCTCGATCAATCATAAATCGAAATTCTCCTACATAGGGCAGAAACCAATGCCCTGAGAGGGCACCCTCGCAAATCGTGAATATGTGCATTTAACTGCAATGACCACGCAGTATATAAATGAATAGAAACGACGTAAATAAGGAGCGTCTCTGCACACGGGGAAGAGAAATAACGAATAAATGAAAAATGAGGCGAACCGCCCGGGAATCGAACCCAGGGCCTTCCAATTGCCGGTTGGATGCGCTATCATTACACCACGGTAGGAGAATTTCGATTTATGATTGATCGAGGTCCGTGGTGTAATGGTAGCGCATCCAACCGGCAATTGGAAGGCCCTGGGTTCGATTCCCGGGCGGTTCGCCTCATTTTTCATTTATTCGTTATTTCTCTTCCCCGTGTTCAATACATACGTTGCATCTTTGAACCACTGAACAATGTTTGGATGTGGCAGAAACTTGAAATATATTTTCAGTATTACGTTGATACAATATATGAGAAAGAGAAAACTTCATCAACTTGAGTAGTCTAAGCATCATCATCCTGTTTGCATATACGTTTTGTGTTTCGTATTTATTAATTATTACGAAAGAAATCTTTTATAACTTGAAGAGCCTAATCATTTTCATTAATCAATAAAGTAACATAAATATCATCAACTGTTGCCGCAAAATAGAAATCAACATCTTCCTTCCTTGAATAATCAATTTTAAAATTAGAAAGAGCCGTTTTGAACGGAAAACTGAGATTTGTTTATAAAAAACCTCTGAACCGTTAGCTAGAACAACGTGAAAAAAGTGTAAGCAGCTGACGAGGAAGCTTCTAACAGTGGCTGTATCCTCCAGCGCGGAACACATCAACGCGAAGAAGAGGAGACGTCAAACCGAAACATCAACGCGCTGGTGGCCAAACTTCCTCAAATCTCCGTGCAGCGGGCTGTCTACTGTTGGCCAGACTGGCAGTCGACGGCCTGTTGCTTGGCACGGTCAGAGTGGCGATCGGCTCTCGGGGCCGGACCTATTCTCAGCGTGTTATTTTTTCATTTACGGGGAGCAATTGCGTGCTCTCCGGACTACTCTTACTCTCCGGCGACATTAAGACTAATCCAGGCCCCACTACAACTTACACATGTCACCATACACAAAGACATAGACACAATAGGACCATGAGACACATACAGAAGTATAATATTAACGTATTACAGTACAACGTAGATGGCCCTACAAACAAAATCATGCAGCTTAGGGAATTCGTACACATACAAAACATTCACATAGCACTTATACAAGAAACAAAACTAAAACGCACACACAAAACACCCACCATCCCCGACTTCACGGCGATCCGTCAAGATCGTACTAGGGGTCACGGGGGTGGACTTATCACTTACATACGTAAAAGATTAGCTACACTGATGCCACCCAAAACATTACAAACACAATCCAAGAAGATAACACGATATAAATACAGGCAGTTAACATTAAAACACGCGCAAAACACACTACCACCCAAATCAACATTTACATCCCACCAGATAGTTCACCTCAGGTGCCAGCCAATTACAGTCCACAGTTACACAATCTGGCCTCTCTCACTAATGTCATCTTAGGAGGAGACTTCAACGCTAAAGACACTAGTTGGTACCTGCACAACCAAAGCAACAGCAGAGGCGCCAACATAGCCACACAACTAAACAGCCTCTTCATTCTTAACAATACAGAAGAACATACACACATACCACATCAAGCAGGATACTCAAACTCCTCCCCAGACATAACGTTCTGTTCCCCCTCACTAGCAACACACACTGGAGAACAGAAAAACAACTGTCATCAGACCACCTGCCTATCATCATTACAACACGTTCTACACTGCCCCAACAGCCTTAGGCACACTTACAGAAATTACAAGAAAGCTGATTGGGAACAGTTCAAAATACAGACTGAGGAACAATTCACCACATTAAACAGCACACCCATCATAAACATCAATACAACACTCAAGACATTTAATCAGATCATCAATAATGCAACCAAATACATACTCAAGGGTAACATTAGGAAGTACAACCCAAATTACACTAGAGAAATAACCCACCTCATAAGGCAACGTAACAACCTCAAACATAACACACAAACACCACACACAGAAGCCATAAAACAGCAGATACAACAGCTCAACACAGAAATAAACAACAAACTCAAAGAAAAACAAAGAGAAACATTTAGGGAATTCATAACAACACTAGACCACTCCACAGATACATCCAGGCTATACAAGACTATAAACAGCATTACCCATTCTAACAGCGGCATTCACACCTCACACGCGGCTATCTGTCGCAGCCAAAATAATATCTCAACATATACACAGCAAGCTAACATTCTAGTTAATCACTACGCAAAGATAAGTCACTTAAACAGAGAAACAACCAAAAACACGCAGACAGACAAACAGCCAGACACAAGAAAACCTACAGACTCGACACGACCATTACACCCTTCAATACAGAGCAGACCACCAAGATCATCAAAAACATTAAGAATTCGAAGGCTACTGGACCAGACAACATATCTAACATACACCTTAAACACTTGGGCTCACAGGGAATACTAGCTCTCACAAACATCAGCAGATATTCATACCAACACTGTATTATTCCTGACATATGGAAACAAGGTAAAATTATTACACTACTCAAACCAAACAAAAATCCAACAGAACCAGCTTCCTATAGACCCATTACTTTACTATGCACACTTCCAAAGTAACAGAAAGACTAATCTTACAAATCACCAACCCACACATACCACTATCGCCTACTCAACATGGATTCAGACCTCACCACTCAACCACGACATTACTCACTAACCTCACGCAGCACATCATGGATGGCATCAACTTCAGAGGACCAGCTCAACGTACACTATTAGCAACAATAGACATTAGTAAAGTATTTGATGCTATCCCACGCTTCCCTCTCATAAACAGAATACTCAACACAAACATGCACAATAACACCAAAAGGTGGCTGAGCAACTATCTTTCTGGAAGATACTCACATGTCACATTTAATGGCAAGTCATCCAAAAACAAGCTTTTTCCGAACGGAGTCCCTCAAGACTGTTCTCTCACCAACACTGTTCAACTTATACATGCATGACATTCGAACACCCACAGGTAACAAGCTTCCTTATCATCATATGCAGATGACATCACTCTAACATCAACCCACAACAACATCGACACCGCTACAAATAGCCTACAAACATACATAAACAGTATACAAGACTGGCTCACACACAATAGACTCAAAGTAGCGCCCACAAAATCAACCATCACCTTGCTTACAAGCAACACAAAAGAACACCAGATAATTCCACAGCTTACACTAAACAACACCAACATTCCACATACTTACAGGACCAAAATACTTGGGGTCACATACAATACATCATTATCTTTTGCAAACCACATTCAGGACATTAAAAACAAATGTACGTCAAGACTTAACAAGCTTAGGGTACTAACAGGCACACACTTTGGACACCAGCAGGAAACAACATCACTCACATACAAACAATATATTCGCTTAGTTATGGACTATGCTAGCCCATGCTGGGCACCCATTATCTCAAATACACACATAAACACCTTACAGACAATACAAAACAACGCACTTCGTATCATTACAGGATGCACTCAGACAACACCAATAGAACACCTGCACAGTGAGTGCACACAGCAAAAATACTGAAAGTTAGGGAACATTTAGACATGAGGGGAACACAATTCATGGCAACAACGACAACTAACCCACAACACCCTTGCCACTACATGTACAATCATGCACCAACACCTCGCACCATTAAGGTAACACCAGAGAGACATTATAACCAAATACTCCATTCCATACCACGCCCCACAGACATCACACAGTACAGAAAACACATACACACACACCTAACCCACAAAGCACTGACACGACTCGTTCCGAATGCGGTCCTAGGCGTGAAGCCGCCACCCATTGACAGGTCAGAGACCAGCCTGAGCAGATCGGATCGAGTTAACTTAGCACGATTCCAATGTGGACATCACCCCAACTTGGAGACATATAAACACAGACTAGACAACTCCACAGACGACACCTGCCACCTGTGCCAGGATACACCACAAACAATTGAACACATTATGACAGACTGTACCGCTCTAGCACAACATAGAACACAACACAACATCACTAGTGCGCTGAACCTCTGGTCCACTCCGGAGAGGACGATCGGTTACCTGCTTGCCGCCGGTTTGCTCGATCAGGGTGGGCTGATCGGCTAACCAACAACAACAACAACTGAACAACAAATAGGGCAGCACAGTTCTTTGTTATTATTCAACGTCTCGAACTCTTGGCGTATCAAAGTCTTCGTGTGATCGAAGTCCCGAGGTTTCTGGCCGTAAACTCTATCTTTGATTATACCACACATTGAATAATTACTGTGATGTGATTATTCAGCGTGGGGTATAATCAAAGATAGTCAACGGCTAGAAACCTCGGGACTTCGATAACACGATGACTTTGATACGCCAAGAGTTCGAGACGTTGAATAATAACAAAGAACTGTGCTGCCGTATTTGTTGTTCAGTGGTTCAAAGATGTAACGTATGTATTGAACATGATGGAGGACACTTTGAACAATTTTTGTAATAAATAATAAATATTATTCTTCACAAGGTGATTCCATTATTCTCGATAAACCGACTTATGCCTCATCCTGTATATACTTCAGTGCTGAAGACACATTTGTCAATAGCTTAAGCATAAGTGCGAGGAAAATATCTATATATATATATAGAGAGTTACAAGGAAAAGAAGCACCTCAAAAGGCCTTGCGGCCCATACCGAGGAGGTACCAATGGCAACGGGTGCCAGGGAAAATTTTGTCTTTCAACTATGCTAGCAGTAGTAGAAAACTGGATAGAAAAGTAGAAGGCTCTCTCCCCACCCTCCGCTCCCTCCCTGCCAGAGGCAGGTACGGAAAAAGGTTGAAGAAAATACCTTGACCCTGGAAAAGCAGCCAAGGAAATTTTACAGGAAAGTGGAGAATATATAAATAGCTCTATATTTAGCTTGCTCACAGAGACCGAGCAAGCGAACTCCTGCAGAGTTTTCTGAGGTTTTAATCTTAAACTATGAGTGTGTTCAGTACTTTGTCTAGGAGATTTTTAAACAGATTTACACTTTGACTGGAAACAACCTCTGAGGGAAGTTGGTTCCAGATATTAACTATTTTATAGGGAAAGAAATTTCCGCAGACTGAGGTCCTAAATGTCTTTACACACTCAAATAGTGTGCAAGATTTCGTCTAACCTTTTCTTGAACTGATCCACAGAGGAACTGTTCACAACTTCCGAAGGTAACCTGTTCCATGTGTCACAGATCTTATACGTAACGTAATTCCCACACACACTAGTCCTAAACCGTTTCAAATCCAACTTCCAACCATTGTTGCGAGTTGGGTTATCATTTAAACTAAACATACTTCTAAAATCGACATCGTTGAACCCTCGTAAGAGCTTGAAAACCTCGATCAGTTGACCGCGCAGCCTCCCAGTTTCAAGCGAAAACAAGTTCAGGGCGCGTAACCGTCGATTGTAGCCCATATGCCTAATGGAAGGGATCAACTTTGTGGCCCTCGCCTGCACTCGCTCCAGCCTCTCAATATCTTTCCTGAGGGTGGGCGACCAGAACTGCACAGC
Organism: Bathynomus jamesi; assembly: GCA_023014485.1. Taxonomy (NCBI): domain Eukaryota; kingdom Metazoa; phylum Arthropoda; class Malacostraca; order Isopoda; family Cirolanidae; genus Bathynomus; species Bathynomus jamesi. The sequence continues at coordinate 316,788 of JAJOZX010001235.1, read as the reverse complement.
ATACTCCAGGTACGGCCGAACAAGGGAATTGTACAGTGAGAGCACAATCTCCTTGTTCCGAAACTGAAATTGCCTCCTGATATAACCCAATAGTTTCTGGGCTTTCTTTTCCACCTCTACACACTGTTTCGTAAACTTAAGGTCGCTGCTAATTAGCACACCCAAGTCCTTTTCTAAATCAGTCACCTCGATATTGCTGCCCAACATCGAGTAGTCCGACTTGGGATTGGCGTAGCCAATGTGCATCACTTTGCATTTACCCAAGTTAAACGGCATTTGCCATTTTTCGGACCACTCTCCTATCCTACCTAGGTCCGCACGCAGTTCCTCGATCGCTTCGGGCGTCCCAACATTGGCCCCAAGCTTGGTGTCATCAGCGAATTTGGCGATCCGACTGACGATGCCACCGTCGATATCATTTATGTAAATGGTAAACAACAGCGGCCCCAAAACGGAACCCTGAGGAACCCCACTAGTGACCGAGGCCCAACCCGAACTAGCCCCTTTAATTACCACCCTCTGCCGCCTATTCCTCAGCCAGTTTTCAATCCACCTACCTATTTCCCCACCGATACCCAGCGCGCGCACTTTCGCCATTAGCCGGCGGTGAGGTACCTTATCAAAGGCTTTCTGAAAGTCGAGATAAAGTATATCAATCGCCCTACTCTTATCGTACTCACTCAACATGACGTGGAAAAACTCAAGCAAGTTGGTGAGACACGACCTATGCCGTCTAAACCCATGTTGGGAGTCCCCAAGCAGCTTGTAGGAATCCAAATGGTCAACGATTCTATCAGCTATTATCCTTTCTACTAATTTACCTACAACTGAAGTGAGACTAATAGGACGATAGTTCCCTGGACTTTCGTGATCCCCTTTCTTAAAGATAGGGGTCACGTTCGCCTCCCTCCAGTCACCAGGCACCTGGCCCATCACCAACGATTTGTTGAAGACTGTAGCCAGGTGGGGAGCCACCTGGTCGCGCACTTCTCGCAAAACACTGGGGAGAAACTGGTCTGGCCCAGGAGCCTTAAACGCGCTCAGTTTTTCTATTCTATGAGCAACGACTGTCGCGGTACATCTAACACTATCCAGGCCAGCACCTTCGTGCCTCACAGCTGGCTCGGGGATGACGCGGGTATCCTCCCTGGTGAACACTCCCGCAAAGTACTCATTAAGCACATTAGCGATGTCCGCGTCGGAGGTCCGCAGAACGCCGCTTCGGTCCTTTAAAGGACCTATCATGCTTCTAATGGGCTTTCTACTATTAACATAACTGAAGAACTCCTTAGGGTTCCCCTTGCAGAGGCTTGCCACCCGTAGTTCTTCGTTACGTTTCGCTAGCCTAACCTTCGCCTTCACTTCCCTACACAGGCGGACATACGCTAAAGTGTTCTCATGGGAACGATTGGCCTTCGCCCTCCTATACGCTACTTTCCTATTTCGGATAGCCGAAGCGATGTCACGATTGAACCACTTAGGCTGCGTTGAAGCAGGGTGACCGGTTTTGAGGGTATGGCAGCAGACTGCAGCACCATAAACTCGTCCCGGAATGCACTCCACACTCCCTCAACATCGCCGCCGACCTCCTACGCTATCCCTGAGGCTAACAAAGTTCGCCCGCCGGAGATCGAGCTTACTGCCTCTCGAGTTACTACGCTTCACCCGAGGGACGCACACACGGAACCTAATAAGACTGTGATCACTTCCGCCCAACGATTCGTCAACGGTGAGGCCAGTGACGAGGTTGTCTTCGGTCGTGAACACTAAGTCCAGAACGCTTTCGCCTCGTGTAGGCTCGTTGACCCACTGAGTGAGGAAGTTCTCATCAGCAAAGTCAACTAGCCTCCTCCCTTCAGCATCGGCAGTCCTGTTTTCCCAGTTTATGCCGCGACAGTTGAAGTCTCCTAAAACTACACACACCCTATCCCATAGCAGGCTACTGAGTTCGGTGTACAGGGCTGTATCCTCCTCGAGGAGGAGATGCGGAGGTCTGTACACCAAGATTAACCTATAGTTCGTCCCTCCCACGTTCAGATCGACGCCAAGCAGCTCCCGTTCCGACCGGAACTGGCAGTCAACCGGACTCAACGTGTCCCTCACGTATATTAGTACCCCACCCCCCTCCCCACGGGTGCGGTCTTTGCGAAACATTCTATACCCGGGAATTTCGAACTCCCCAACGTAGTCCCTACGATCAGTATGAATCCAGGACTCGGTGATAGCAACGATATCCTGGTATTCTGATGCTAAGAGCGCCCGTAGCTCGCGAAACTTGTTCCTAATTGACCTAGAGAGAGAGAGAGAGAGAGAGAGAGAGAGAGAGAGAGAGAGAGAGAGAGAGAGAGAGAGAGAGAGAGAGAGAGAGAGAGAGAGAGACCTCAGCTGGCTCTGCCTACTCGACTGAATGTAAACATTGTGACTCAGTAGGTCAAATTGGGAAAACTTTAAACGCAGAGTAAAATAACTTAGCATAAAGATGCGTGTAGGAGGGCAAATAATTGTAATACACTGCTCAACTCTATGTATACTGTAGATATAATTATAGTATTAATTAAGAGAGTTCTAAAATTCTTGTTAAAAATAAAGACATAACTGAAACGAACATTCTGGAATGTGCATTAATCTATTTTATAAATAATTCCAGTAACAGTGCGGGAACGTATAAAATGGACATCTCGTTAAAATAACATTTGCCTTTAATTAATTATATAGTACTTGTTAATATTTTTTTTGTCTAATTCCTCTTAATTATTTTGTTTACATTGTACAGGGATATATGTATTGTATAATTTATGGTTCCTTGCCCTTTCCCTTCATTCCCTGACGAGGTGTACTGCTGGATACACGAAAGACCTTGAAATCGCTTTTCATTTTTACTTTTGGGTGTGCATCATTTTATATATATATATATATATATATATATATATATATATATATATATATATATATATATATTATGATTTAACATAACTTTCCCGATAAAGTATTTAAAATGTAAAAATAAAGCTATTACCTACAAGTTCAGGACAAAAAAAAAATTCCATTGATACATAATGAACTTTGCTCTTACTTTTAGCAAGAGCCAAATTTTCTATAGAAACCATTTTTTTTCGTCTTAAAGTTCCCTACTGAAGAATGAATAATTAGATGGAACTTTGTCTGAACAAAGGAGAGAAAATCTCATCTCCGAATGGAAAGGCGAGAACAGAGCGTTAAAAGGAGGAGTATTTAGTTCTTTGGAATCGTTAGCTTCACGTTTTTACATTAGCTTCGTTCAACTTCCCTCGCTATTTGTGAATGTCTTGCAGGAAAACCTCAAGAGTGTGCTTGGTCCCAAATTGGTGTTAGTGCTTGGATGTATGCTTTAGTTTTATTTTAGAAGAACATGACTGTAGATAATGAATAATTAGTCAGGAGGGCTAGAATATCCCCCCCTGCCGATACCGGGAACGCAGACCCGGGCAGCGGGGCTGGATCTGCTACCCTCCATTCGAGATGTTCTGGACCTCTGTCTGATTCACTATTCATAAACTTCTGCAACATTCGTGGCCTTTTCTCAAATTTTCAACCTGTTGAACACCACCTCTCCCCCTCTAAACCTCATCTTGTTTTCCTCACTGAAACTCAGGTGTCTGGTACGACTGACAGCAACCCCTTTTCTGTGCCTCTTACTTTCTCTATACTCAATTTCACTCCATAGGTGGATGTTGCGTATATGTACGCAATGACCTAAGTTGTTCTCGTATTCCCAAACTCGAATCTTCCGAATTCTATACCCTCTGGCTACGGCTTACATGCCAACCTCAAACTAAATACATCGGCGCTGTTTACCTTTCTCCTAATTCTACTATCCAAAATTCTTTGACTACCTCACTTCCAAAGTGGAATACATTCTTTCCCGCTCTCCCTTTGTTGAAATCTCCATTTTAGGAGATTTCAATTTTCACCACCACCTTTGACTTTCCTCCTACTTCACTGACATCCCTGATGAACTAGCTCACAACTTTTCTATCCAAAATGACCTAGAGCAGATTGTACAGCACCCTACTCGTATCCCCGATCGCCTTGGAGAGAGGGCCAACATTTTGGATTTATTTCTTACCTCTCATCCCTCTTCTTACTCTGTGAAACTTTTTTCTCTGTTGGGCTCCTCCGATCACAATCTTATATCTGTTTCCTGTCCTATCGCTCCAATTCGGTCTTGATCTTTTCAAGAGGAGGCGCCTTTGGCACTTCGGCGCCGCTGATTGGGAGGCCCTTAGGCAGTACTTCTGTGATTTTCCATGGAATGATTACTGCTTCCGTGGCCGTGGCCCTTCTGGGCGTGCAGAGCGCATCACAGCGGTGATTCTCTTGGGCATGGAGGCGTACATTCCATATTCTATTCCTACTACTACATAGTGCAAAAAAACCTTGGTTTAACTTTACTTGTTCTAATGCTATCCGCAACAGAGAGAAGGCTTTCAGAAGGTACCGCCGCCATCCAACTCCTGACTTTCACTCAGCTTATATTTCTGCCCAGAATTGTGCAAAATCTGTTCTTCGACTCGCCAAAAATTCTTTCATACGACAAAAATCTGAAAAGCAATCCAATTCTAATTCTTCTCGCTCTTTCTGGCATCTAGCTAAGAACCTCTTCAACAACTTTACTTCCTCTTCTTTCCCTCCTCTTTTCCATTCCGATGACACAGTTGCCGTCTCTTCTCCTGACCAAAGCTGAACTTTTCGCTCAAACTTTCGATTACATTTCAACCCTGGACGATTCCGGTGCTGTTCCTCCATCTCCTACCTCCTCTGACTTTATTATGTCTGAAATTAGAATCTCTTCGAAAGATTTTTTTTGCCCAATCTGGACTCAACTCTAGACAGGCGTATGGTTCTGATGGTGTTCCTCCTGTTGTTATTAAGAACTGTGCTTCTGTGCTGACACCCTGCCTAAGCAAACTCTTTCGTCTTTGTCTCTCATCTGGTACTTTTCCTTCCTGCTGGAAGTTCGCTTTCATTCAGCCTGTCCCAAAGAATGGTGACTACTCTCAACCCTCCAACTATCGTCCAATTGCTTTGATTTCTTGCCTTTCCAAAGTTTTTGAACCTCCTTAATAGGAAGATTCTTAAACACCTCTCTTCTCACAATCTTCTTTCAGATCGTCAGTATGGATTCCGCAAGGGACGCTCAACTGGCGATCTTCTTGCATATTTCTCTAACTGTTGGTCATCCCCCTTTCGGGATTTCGGTGAAACTTTTGCCTTTCCAAAGTTTTTGAACCTCCTTAATAGGAAGATTCTTAAACACCTCTCTTCTCACAATCTTCTTTCAGATCGTCAGTATGGATTCCGCAAGGGACGCTCAACTGGCGATCTTCTTGCATATTTCTCTAACTGTTGGTCATCCCCCTTTCGGGATTTCGGTGAAACTTTTGCTATTGCGCTAGACATATCGAAAGCTTTTGATAGAATCTGGCACAAATCTTTAATTTCGAAACTGCCCTCCTTCGGCTTCTATCCTTCTATCTGTACCTTCATCTCTAATTTCCTTTCTGCCGATCTATAGCTGCAGTTGTAGATGGCCACTGTTCTTCTCCTAAAGCTATTAACAGTGGTGTTCCTCAGGGTTCTGTCTTGTCACCCTCTTTTTTCCTTTTATTTATTAATGATCTTTTAATTCGCACTTCCTGTCTTATTCACTCCTATGCCGATGATTCCACTCTTCACTTCCCCACCCACTTTCCAAAGCGTCACTCACAGCAGTCGCTTCATGATTCGCGTAGGACGGCTATGGGACACCTGACCTCTGATCTTTCTGCTGTATCTGATTGGGGCAGAGAAAACCTTGTGGCTTTCAATGCCTCAAAAACTCAGTTCCTCTATCTGTCTACTCGTCACAATCTTCTACACGACTATCCCCTTACCTTCAACAACACACAACTGAATCATTCCTCTTCTTTTAACATTCTTGGTGTTTCCTTTTTTCGTGATCTTTTCTGGAAAGATCACATATACTCTCTTTCTAAAACAGCTTCTAAGAGGTTAGGTGTGCTGTAGCGCCTGCGCGGTTTCTTCACCCCCACTCAGTTGCTGTCTCTGTACAGGAGTCTTGTTCGCTCCTGTATGGAGTATGCTTCTCATGTGTGGGGTGGCTCAACCCATACAACCGTACTTGACCGGGTGGAATCAAAGGCTTTTCGTCTCATCAATTCCCTGCCTCTTATTGATTGTTTTCAATCTCTCTCTTCACCGCAATGTTGCCTCACTCTCTCTTTACTATCGCTATCATAACAGACACTACTCTTCTGAACTCTCTAACTGCATGCCTCCTCCTTTAAGGAGAGCACGCAGTACCAGACTTTCTACACATTCTCATTCACATTTTCAGTCTTTCACAGTGGCGGCTCGTGACTTTCAGTTATGGGGGTGCTGCCTCAGAAATTGCGAACAATTGTGTCGATTATATATATATATATATATATATATATATATATATATATATATATATATGAGAGAGAGAGAGAGAAAGTCGAATAGATAAATAGATAACTACTCACTACTCAGTTTACGCTTAACGGGTAATTTCGAATTTGCCAAACATTTTATTTATAAACAAATTCCATTCTTCTGTTTTTATTCTGAGCGAAAAAATATTCTAAGAAATAAAAGCTATATATTGTAAATAATCCAATGATTATATAATTAACTTCAATCTCACGACAAAAAATAAATGATAACGAATCATTGATCAATGCAATTCGGAAATTAAATTTCGAATTAGCAAACAATACAGCAACACAACTACCACGTCAAACAAACAAATCGGCACTGCTCTGTCCACAGTGCTTTGGATCCTCTTAAACCCGCGATTCTGACTCGCTCTTCGTACGTCCGCCACCGAGGTTTCAAGCGTTTCGAACAAAATCTGGAACTGTTAAGTACGCAGTTCTACGGGAAGGCTGAAGCTACTTTCGTGATTCATTCGTTCGGCATTGAAATAGTTTAAGGAAAAAAGGATATAATCTGATTTAAAAACTCAAAGTGCATTGAAAAAAACAATCAGAGGCTATTTTAAATATTTAAATATAAAGATCATAAGATCATGGGGGTGCTGCAGTTCCGCAGTGCCTCCCGACGAGCCGCCCCTGGTCTTTCATCTACTCAACCGGTGAACTCTGGAACAATCTTCCTCAATCCATCTTTGCTCCTATCTATGACCTCCCAGCTTTCAAACGCAGTGTGTCTAGGCATCTCGAAAACCCCGATCCTTGATTTTGGCTCTCTTCTTCTTCTATAGGACGGGCGCTTTTGCGGGCATATGCCCTTGGCCCCTCCTTCCTGCATAAAAAGAAGAAACTGGTACAGCGCTCAGGCGGTCCATTATGCTCATTTCTCGATTATTGTTATCAGTATCATAGGGAGTCGAACCCCCGACCTTAGGGTCTTCACTTCGCTTATAGGAAAACGGCATTACCCACTGGCCATGACTAGATAAACTATTATACTTTCCTTTATTTTCTGTTAGTAATTATTGTTTATACAGTGCAGGGTGTCTCAGAAGTCGTGCACCATATTTATAGGTGCGGATGACCTAGCTCTGTGGTGCGCGACCTCTGAGACACCCTGTATATTCGTATTTACTTGGTTACTTAACCCTTTAGTTCACGAATACATTTACTTTAAACCAAAAAGTAGGGCCTATAAGATTCATTGTTATTCAAAGACAAATATTTTAGTAACTCGTACATTACTGTACACACATTTTGGGTTCCTTTTCCAATATCTAACTTGAACCTATATAAACATGCAGGAACATTTATAGAAAAGCTGCATTTTAGTACAATTTATATTATTATTTCCGCTGGAACATTACAGTCCCACTGCTACTGAAAGGGTTAATGTACTCTTATTATTATTATTATTATTATTATTATTATTATTATTACAAATACAAGCATATGTACAGTTGTTCAAAGAAATATTTCTGGCAACTTTACAGTATGGCTTAAATTCTTGATTCCAACCTCTTTTTCACGTTCATGAAACGCAAATTCTACGGATAAGTATTCAGACCACGCTATTATAAAATTTCATACACTTTTTATGAAGTCTAAAAGAAGCTACTCCGTCAATAAATTGACAAAAGTGCACAACCATAAAAATTCTGAGCTTCAAGTTTCTGAAGCTGCATTTAATATCCAAGTGCCTCGTGAGCATTCGAGTAAATGTTGAGCTTTCATTGGCTGGAAAAATTAAGTTTCATTGACATTGATCTGCATATGAGATTATGATTATAATTAATCAGTCCAAACTGATAGATAGACCAGATAGATAGAGAGTTCGTCTAAGAATATTTTGACAATTTAAATTACGTTTTTGTTTATCGCTACAAAAATTTATGTAAATATTTATTCTGTAAAATATTATCCTTGGATGCGATGAGAAATTAAAACTTTAATAATCCAGTGCTTTGTTTTCAAAGCTGTTCTTTAAAGTTTCACAAAGTATTTTCACACACACACACACACACACACACACACACACACACACACACACACATATATATATATATATATATATATATATATATATATATATATATATATATATATATATATCTACTAATACCTTTATTGTTATTTTGAATTGAAGTATGATAGGCGTACGTAGGTAAAAGGGTATGGAAGTGACCTTCAAATGCCATCCCTTATTATGTACTACTGAACCTATCATACTGTATATATATATATATATATATATATACATACACACCCCTGGTCGGTTGCGTAAGTCTTGTCGTCTGTAGGCATAAAACGACCATGAAAACAAAGACAGAGAAAATTACGAAGATACCCCAGTTACGATGGAACTCAATATACGATTTGAAAGAAACCATTCATTTGGAAGAGCATTTAAAAATAAAAGGCAAAACACTCTGACATCACTTGCTCTTAAGTTTTAAAGTATTGGCTGCTCGTAGCAATAATAATAATAATAGAAATTGTTTCCTAAAATACGCTTTAAAATAAATAGTTTTCTTTTACCTTATATTAAAAACTGACGACAAAGAATCCAACATGTTTAACACATTTTCGAAGAGTAATGAACCTCATTATTATTCTCTTAATATGCGAAAACACAAAATTACGAAGAATGGAAAGAGCTGTAATTGGATGATCTGGCCAATCACAATTGGTCTTTTAAATTTTCATGGCCCTTACGGCCCTTCATTAAGCATATAAAAAAAGCTGGAAACAAGCATTTAATCTCTGTTATACGTAATTAAAAGGGTACAACATAATGGGAGAGAACTGCGGAGTATAAAATGTTATACATCAGATTTTAGTATTTCATCCATTGTATGCGCGTTACATGCATACACAAATACAATACATACAGTACATACTGTACATACATGCATGCCTGTATATATGTATGTACTGTACGTATGTATGTACATGTATGCATGTATGTACAGTACGTATGCATTTGTGTGGGTATGAAACGTGCATACAATAGATATGAATGTGTATTCACATTTACATATGCATACACATATATACATTTGGATACATACATACATACATACATACATACATACATACCATTAAAATACCCCCAACGACGAATATTCTTTTCAAGTCAGTGACACTCTTTCATTTATTATTTAAATCGTACATTTCGTAAGCCTTTTTAAAGGATTCGTAGATGATGTCTCTTAAAAACAACAATATTTCTCTACCAAAAGCAGATAAATCACGTTCCTAAAAATGGTCTTATTCACCCAAATTCAGTTCGTTTCCTAAGCATTCAGCAATGCGTTAAACGCAATATACAGCTTGAGAATTACCACGGTTTATACAATAACGTAAATTTCAGCTGATTATTCTCCGCTGCGGCAAGTCTGCTCCTTAATAAGCGAGACCATATGCATGCTTTAAGCTATAATACGACTTTGAAAGCGGAACAGTATTAGAATGGAAGAAGTGGTAATTTCAACGAGAAAATTTAATTTTACTCCTATTTATTAATCAGACCCCAACTAGGTTGATGCAAATTAGGATGGAAGTATCTCTCTCTCTCTCATACACACACACACACACACACACACACACACACACACACACACACACACATATATATATATACAGGGCGTCCCAAAAAAATGTATACACACTTTAAATACTTATAAAGGCAGTGTTTATTAAAATACATTTCATTTTCAAAATGTAATAGAATCTACAGACATTATTTAATTGTTTTGTCAACGCCTGTTTTCAAACTGACGTCCGTTCTGGTCCAGGCACTGCTGATAACGCGAAGCAATGGAATCGCAAACATCACGAAACATTTCGTTTGGTATTTGTGTGCATTCTCGTTCAATGGCTGCTCTCAATTCAGCGACTGTTGCAGGTTTTATAGCGTAGACTTTGTCTTTTAAGTATCCCCATAAAAAAAAGTCTAGTGGTGTGAGGTCTGGTGAACGCGGTGGGTATTCTACGAAACCCCTTCGTCCAATCCACATCCACATCGTGCCAAGTACCACTCGCAATACTCCACTCTTCGGTCCGGATCATCATCTTCATTAATAGCATGGACTAATCTTGGAATGTAACTTTTCCATTGACCGCGCTTCAAAATGCGTTGGACAGACGATTCTGAAATTCCTACCTCACGACTCGCTTGCCGCACAGATTTTCTTGGACTTTGGTGATACGTTTCCAGTACTCTTTCTTGCTTTGTGGGGCTTGTCGATGTCCGTGGTCTTCCGGAACGCTTCTTGTGGACATTCTGAACAGTTCCATCGGCTTCAAACTTATCTCTAATTCGAGTGATGGTAAGTCGCGTTGGTGGATCTGTTTGAAACTCCCTCCTAAACTGTCTTTGCACTTCAACTGCGTTTTCACACTTCCAGTAGCATTTTAGAATGAATTTCCTTTGTTCAAAGCTTAGTCTGACTGCCATTATTAATTCTAATGGGTTTAACTTGGAAAGAAAGAAACATCAATTGAGCTATCAGCTGTTAAAGTGTGTATACATTTTTTTGGGACGCCCTGTATATATATATATATATATATCGCTTCCCGTTAGGTTTTCGTAAGGCTAAGTGCATTGGATCTGTTTAATCGTTGGATAGATGACTATTCTTTGCGTTTAAATGATGTAGTGATGCGTGTTCGCATTCCGAATAAGGCTTTTAGGCCCCCTCAGTCAGGTGGCCCTTGTCGTTACAAAGAAGAGTAAACAACCCCAAACATTATATCTATATATATATATATATATATATATATTTTTTTTTTAACTACAAACAACACACAGTATAATTAATGTAAAGAACGACGCTTGTGTAGAAGAGCGTTCAGGGCATTAGTTTCTGCTCGTATGTAGGAGAATTACGACTTCTGATTGATCAAAGTCCATGGTGTAGTGCATAGCATATCTGACCGGCAATCGGATGATCCCGGGTTCGATTCCCGGGTGTACCTCATTTTTCATTTGTTCGTTCTCCCTCCTCATTTTGTGCGGAACGCTCTTCTACAGAAGCGTCGTTCTTTACATATATATATATATATATATATATATATATATGCTGCAATCCACAAGGAAAAAGAAAAACGATTCCAAGGCCTTTCGTGTATTCAGAGCTACACCTCGTCATGGAATGAAGAGAGAAGGCACGATGCCCATAAATTTGGTTTCCGCTACGTTGTATATATTTATGGGCATCTTGCCTTCTCTCTTCATTCCCTGACGAGGTGTAGCTCTGAATACACGAAAGGCCTTGGAATCGTTTTTCTTTTTCCTTGTCGGTTTGCATCATTCATTCATTTCACGTGTTTAATTGTGAAATTCATCCCATATATTATATATATAATATATATATATATATATATTATATATATATATATATATATATACAGGGTGTACATAAAGTCAGGATCTATTTTGGTTAAATAATTATTTTTCTCTAGTTTTCTTTTCAGAAGCCCTTAGAATGAATACAGAAGAGCGTGTGGCAATAGTAATTTGGCGAATTGAGGGAAAGAAATACAATGACATCAGAGAGAAGTTTAGAAGGAGATTTCATAAGCCGGGGCCAATAGACAAGACAATACGAAAATTGGTGAACAAATTTAAACGAACGGGATCTGTAAATGATGAAGCAAGATCAGGACGACCGTGTATGTCAGATCTTACCGTGAATGAAGTACGCGGAATTATCACTGAGGAGCCACGTACGTCCGTTCGTGCTGCATCACACAGACTCGGCCTCCCGACGTCATCTGTGCACAAAATTCTGAAAGTTAATTTGCAGAAGAAAAGCTATCAGTTGCAGGTTTTACATGATTTACATGAGGAAGATTTCCCTCGACGAAGTGCTGTGTGTGCTGATCTCGTAGAACAAATCTGGAGTGATAATTTAATGGACAACATTCTCTTTAGTGATGAAGCCACTTTCCATACGTGTGGAAAAGTAAATCGCCATAACTGTCGAATTTGGGCAAATGAAAGACCGAATGATTTCGTCCAAAATTGGGAAAGAGACTCACCTAAAGTTAATGTCTGGATGGGTTTAACAAAATCTAAGGTTTATGGTCCTTTTTTCTTTGCTGAAGCTACAGTTACGGGGCTTATTTATCTGGACATGTTGCAGCAATTCCTTGAACCTCAGCTGATTGGGGATAGGATTGTTAGTACCGTCGTCTATCAACATGATGGTGCTCCTTGTCACTATGCCAGAATTGTTCAGGATTATCTAAATGGACGTTTTCCAAATCGCTGGATCGGACGCGGAAGCAACAGACCTTGGCCAGCGAGATCACCAGATTTAACCCCTTTAGATTTCTTTGCATGGGGCTTTATCGAATCGCACGTCTATCAGACGAAGATTACGAGTCTTGAAAACTTACGTACACGTATACGAACTGCTGCAGATAACATAACCCGCAAATGCTCCAGAATGTGTTTAGAAATGCTGCGGAACGATTTGAGCTGTGCAGGGATACTGATGGGCGTCACGTCGAATCCTACTCTTAATTATTTAATAAATGTTACCACTTTATCATTTTATGATTGAATTCCATATAATTTCCAAGTGCTTCACAAAAATAGATCCTGACTTTATGTACACCCTTTATATAAATAATGTTATATATTATAAGTGCGTACCATTGTTATTAAAACTATAAAGGACCATTAAATAAAATTAGGAAACATCCCAAAGATAGGAAAAGTACCGCTGATTTTGATTGACTTTCGTGAAGACTCCGATTAATGTCTTCATCTTTGAAGTGTCTCTCTTGATTTTACGCGAGATAAATTTAATCTATCCTCAAATTAGCAGAAGTAATAGTCTAAAATCTCTCAAAGACCTAAAACAAAAAAGATAAATAGTTCAACTTAGGGAACACTATTAACGAAGTGAAGATAATAAGGTCTGGGGTTCGAACCCCGACCTATGATGCTGGTAATAATAATAATCCTGGAATCTGGTTTTAGCAGCGTGCCATTTTCCGGTTCTCCCAACTATTTATTATAGTCCAACACCCGCGTAGCAATGACACACGCTTTCTCGTCTTCGTAAATATATTCAACATTTTTAAAAAATTATATTCGTTAAATTAAAGAAATAAATTAAAAAATCGAGTTTAAATTCAACGTTCGCGAACTCAAAAGATTTCTTCAAGGAATTTCTAAGCAAAGGTTTTAATGCGAAGCAAGAAGTTTATAAAAGATGTATAATGTAAAGTAATTTTTTCCTGAAAAGAGGAAGAGTAATTTTTATAAGTGAAGATGAATTTTAGCTTTCGGTCATATTTGGTTCTTAAATATTTAATAGGATTTAACTGCGTTCCAGATTAAAAAAGACATTTTTGAGTATCGTTAAAATATTGTCTTTCCACGGTTACGAGTAATTGGAGGGTTCCCTGCGCGTAATTTTAAAATCCATTAAAGATTAGGAATTATCATTGGGTTGATGTCTGCGTTTGAAGGAATCGCTGCTAAGGAACTCGAAGAATTACGATTTTTTTTTTTCCCTTTCAGGATACGGAACCAAAGGGGACTTACCTGACGTTGCCAAGCGCCACTCGCCGAAGAAAGCCCCTCTGGCGAGGCTCAGCGATGGATTCAGCATCGAGGACTTTATTGACGACAATATACAGAAGGTGAGGCGGTCTCGCACTCAAAACCTCTTAAGTTCTTAGAACTTTTATTTTTTTACAATTTATAATTGCATTTTCCTTCTTTTCGCTCTCTCTCTCTCTCCCCCTCTCTCTGTATATATATATATATTATATATAATATATATATATATATATATATATATATATAACTGCAATGACCACGCAGTATATAAATGAATAGAAACGACATAAGTATTAAGGAACGTTTCTGCACACGAGGAGGAGAGATAACGAATAAATGAAAAATGATTCCCGGGCGGTTCGCCTCATTTTTCATTTATTCGTTATCTCTCCTCCTCGTGTGCAGAAACGTTCCTTAATACTTATGTCGTTTCTATTATATATATATATATATATATATATATATATATGTATGATGCAATCGTACAAGGAAAAAGAAAAACGATTCCAAGGCCTTTCGTGTATTCAGAGCTACACCTTGTCAGGGAATGCATTCCCTGACGAGGTGTAGCTCTGAATACACGAAAGGCCTTGGAATCGTTTTTCTTTTCCTTTTGGGTTTGCATCATTCATTCATTTCACGTGTTTAATTGTGAAATTCATCTCATATATATATATATATATATATATATATATATAATAAGCACCTTTATAATGTAACGAAATTTTGCGATTTAGTCATAATTAGCGAAATAGTCAATTACTATGAAGTAGCTTCTTCACGGGCATCTCCAGAGCAAGAACACGCCTTAGGACAGTGGTCGGCGAACTTTTTTGGGTATTACCCCAAAATATATTTGAGGACGTAATCAGGACGTAAATTCGTAATATTCTAAAATTTAGAATAACGCCACATTTATGTAACAAAATAAAATAAAAATATACGAAAAAAATAGCACAAAGTGTCTCTCATACCGCTCGCATTACCCCAAAATTTTTTAAATTTACCCCATTTGGGTAATTTACCCCTGTTCCCCGACCACTGCCTTAGGATGCAGGAAATGAGAGTTTGTATGAAAAAAATGGGAAATTTTACTAATAGGGGGAAGTGTTCGTTTTCTTAGAAGATGATCAGCGTTCTTTTCATGTATTTAATACGGTTCATATCAGGGTTCCTAGATGCCACGGAAAAATCTGCAGTCCCATTTGTAGCTTCCATTGGGGAGCTCAAGTATACTTAAGTGCAGAAGCGATTGGAGAAGGGATTCTCAAGAATGACTGTAATATTTAGGAAAATACAGACGTCCCTCACGCAGGTCCTTCTATCTAACATTCCAAAGTCGATACCATTACACTAAAACTACCATGTTGAACAGTGGGTCGTAAACGAATTCCTGACTGCTACATCGTGGCCGATGTCGTAACGCTACTTCCCGTCGATCAGCAAAGTTAAGCGATAGAGGGTCTGAAGAGTAGTTGGATGGGAGATCGTTCTCTGCGTCCAGATTATGTAGCGGCCCATGGTTTGGATCCCACTTAAAACTGTAGGAGGTCCCTTCCGTTATAGGACCTTAGATGTTGCGAAAGAGGTTAAACAACACAATGAAACAAACAAACGGATTCGTGAGAGGCATGAGTAACCATTCTCTCAATCCGCGTTTTTGCTAATTCGACTTGAAACGATAAAGACTCGTCCAAGAGCAGAGAAGGCTTCTAACATGTTACATAGGGTTGTGTATTATCTCTTTGGCTCATGTTAATCCTAATTTACACTAATGGCTGTAAACAGGAGTTTTTACATATCAACACGCGTGTCGTAGCCCAAATTACGCAAATATTTGCTTTTCTTTGTGGCATATTAACACTTTGCGCGATATCTAAAAGCCTTGCACGTGTAAAGGACGTCACGTGGCAATCAAAGGCATTTTGCTTTCGTTTTGTGGACATTAATGAATTTCTTCCCAATCTCGATCATTCCTATTTCAGTCTTCGTCCAAGAATGAGACATCAAAAAGAGAAATCCCACATGAGGAAACTTTGATTGATCCGTTCCCTTTCACACAGCAGGATTTCCCAATTTTAAGTTAGAAAACGACCCTCGGGCCCGCAATAGCAATATAGTCTCTTTTTACCTTTTACTGAATTATGAAACTCTTTTTCCCAATCTGGAATTCCTATTTCGAGCATCCCTGCTTTCGGACTGAGAATGGGAATGGTGCCGTTTTTTTTTTATGCAGGAAAGGGGGGCCAACCGCGAATGCTAGCAAAAAACGCCCCTCTACCCAAAGAGGAAGAAAAGAGTCAAAATCAAGGTCCAACGTTTCCGATATGCCTGGACACTCTGCATTTCAAAGATTGGAGGTCATAGACAGGGAGAAAGATGGATTGAGGAAGATTGTTCCAGAGTTCACCGGTTGAGTAGATGAAAGATTGAAAATACCGATTAACCCTTGCGTTAGACAGTTGGACAAAAAAAGAATGAGAATGTGTTGAAAGTCTAGTACTACTTGCTCTGCTTAAAGGAAGGAGCATGCAGTTAGAGAGTTCAGAAAAGCAGTATCTGTTATAATAGCGATAGTAAAGAGAGTGTAAGGCAACATTGCGGCGAAGAGAGAGGGATTGAAGACAGTCAGTAAAAGGCGGGGAATTGATAAGACGAAAAGCCTTTGATTGTAGCTGGTCAAGTAGAGCTGTGTGGATTGAGCCACCCCACACATGAGAAGCGTACTCCATACAAATTCCATACAAAACCCATGTACAGAGACAGCAACTGAGTGGGGATCAAGAAACTGCGGAGCCGGTATAGCACATCTAACCTCTTAGAAGCTTTTTATAAAGAGAGTATATGTGATCTTTTCAGGAAAGATCACGAGAAAAGGAAACGCCAAGAGTATTAAGAAAAGGGGAAGGATTACGTTCTGTATTGTTGAAGATAAGGGGAGAGTCGTGTGGAAGATTGTGACAAGAAGACAGTTGAAGGAACTGAATTTTTGAGGCATTGAAAGCTACAAGGTTTTCTCTGCCCCAATCAGAGACAGTAGAAAGATCAGAGGTCAGGTGCACCATAGCTGTCCCACGCGAAGCATGAAGTGACTGTTGAGAGGGATGTTTTGTGAAGCGGGTAGAGAAGTGAAGAGTGGAATCATCGGCATAGGAGTGGATAGGACAAAAAAGTGCGACTTAACGGGTTAATTATTGATAAATAAAAGGAAAAGAGTGGGTGAGAGGACAGAGCCTTGTGGAACACCACTGTTAATAGCTTTAGGACCTAGACCCCTTAATATATGGACTGCCGTCTCCTATACTCGGGTTCGGGAACTTGGGTCCTATGAGATTTTCACCGTTTATGAAGTGTTAATTCAAATTTGCGTTGTGTTTGAGATTTTTTAAGTCTTAATCTATTTTAATTAATTTTATTATGGAAAATAAAACAATTTCTTGCGAATTGGTCTTTATTAGATTTTCAAGGTCTCTTAAATGACTGAAAATAGGTAAATAATGGGGAATTATAATGAAACATCTTTTCCAGAATAATTGTACTATAAACATACATAACGGAACAGTGACCCCACCCAATGTCTCTTAAATGACTGAAAATGGCTAAATAATACACAAAATTATAAAAAACATCTTTTACAGGATAATTTTACTATAGATTAGTATTTCTACATTACGGAACAGTATGGAAAAACAAACAGAATAATCACTTCACTGAACCATACACAAGGAACACATCTATGCCATCTGGTGCCAACTTTACTTTTCCAGGACCACCAAGCTGTGCATATACACCTTGATTCAATGGACAATTGTCACAAACAAACGATACCAGGCACCTACCACTAGTTTTAATAACATGAGCAGCTTCAAGTAACATTTCCCTGAGCTGATTAGCTTTCAGCCCTGATACAAGATGGACTCGTATGATGTATCGGGGTCCTCCATGATAACAAACAACTTCAATAACAACAGCTGATGTTGCCAGATCTTCTGGTTTGTTTGAGGCATGGCCAATTATGTGCCCTCCTGTAAATCTAATGGCCTGCTTAAGCTTAACTTCATCAAATAAAATATTAACTAAACGTTGTAAACTTTTGTAAAAGGATTGGGAGACTATTATCAGCAAAGGTTCCAGACATTAACTGCCGAATCAATTTTTTGTTTGGAAGACTAACTGCTACAGAGCTTTTTAACATTTTATATGCTGCAGGTGAAATATAAAAAGAGTTCTGTTGCAAGAATTAGTACATGCTTTGTATAGGCGACGATTTTTCGGAGGGACCAAAAGCAATTGCAATTGAATGAACTGAAAACTAGCGTTTCATGTAAATCGGCGATAAAATCTAGTTCTGAAATTACTATGCTTACGTGTTAATTAGTTGTTGCTTCATGACTGTTCATCGATTTTAAAATTTCTTCAATCTGAGACCATTTGTGTAATAAACGTTTTTTTTTGAAGGTTGAATTTATTTTTTGGTACCTCCAAGTTATGTTTCTCTGCCACTACTAATTGTAAACATCCATAAGCAGATTGTACTTCTCTGAATTGGAGAAACTGATGAATTGCTCTCCCGTAGTGTCTGTCATAAACATTGTCAGTTCACTATCATTTCGTTTTACATAGAAACCTGGGAAACATTTTCCAATTTTTTTCTGAAAAATGTTCAAAACTGCAGATTTTGTTACGTTCAGTTTTCGTAATCTTGCTGATTTTGAAGTCTTGATTCACTACTTGGTGTTCTAGTTGACCTAGGAGTTGATACTACCTGCTTCAGGCAAGACTTGGACACACCTTCAAAAACTGTAGGAGGCCCAATTGGTCGTTTGCCTCCCCAAACTGCGACCCAATCGTAATCAAAGTGTGATGCACATATCCATATTTCAGATCTATCTTTCAGACTATCTGCACTATTTGGCATTGCTCTAATCCAAGACTGACGCTCTGCCGGATCAGAAGGGAAACTTACCACAGGATTGTATGGCTGTCCTTTGTAGTTTCCACGATAACTGAATGCCGTACAACGCTTAGGCATCGTTCCTGAAAATGAAAAAGTCATTAAACATATTGTATACATGTACGCACGCACCCATCATGGGTATACGTGTGTATCTGTGTTTGCATGACGTATGTCAGTTTGTGTGGTTGTGTGTTTAAAGCAACTTTCTTTCAGAGTATGGCATAAAAAATAATTACTTAGTAATGAGGAGGAGGGAATAAAACCTTTCAAAGCATTAATTTTTAAACAAATTCCTAGTTTCTGTTAAAAACACGCACAAAAGCATTGTTATATGATACTTAATAAGCTCAATTTATTACTTAATATTCGTGCGAATATTAGTTACCATAAAGTGTGGGAATGCTGAGCAGCAGAACAGAGCAGCGCCTACCACCAGCATGTTCATCGGTCAACTGACGCGTCATGCACAATATGTGTGTGTGTGTGTGTGTGTGTGTGTGTGTGTGTGTGTGACAATTGATTTCATGACGGTGCATTTCAAACAATGAACCCAAGTTACAAACACCGAGAATGAGCGTTTCCAGTCCGTATATTAAGGGGTCTCTGCTTCAGAAGAAGAACAGTGGCCATCTACAACCGCAGCTATAGATCGGCCAAAAAGGAAATCAGAGATGAAGGCACATATAGAAGGATAGAAACAGAAGGAGGGCAGTTTGGAAATTAGGGATTTGTGCCAGACTTTTATCAAAAGCTTTGATGTCTAGCGCAATAACAAAGGTTTCACCGAAATTCTGAAAGGAGGATGACCAAGAGTCAGAGATACGCAAGAAGTTTGCCAGTAGATGTTCCTTACGGAACCCGTACTGACGATCAGAAAGAAGATTGTGATAAGAGAAGTGTTTGCGAATCTTCCTATTAAGGATAGATTAAAAAACTTTTGAAAAACAAGAACTCAAAAGCAATTGGACGGTAATTGGATGGAAAGTAATCTCATTCATGATGATTATTCGATGATTATTTTTTTGTTTATTTGTCTAACGGAAATTTCTGATAATGTTATAAAGTTTTGAGCTCTTTCTCTTCCTTTGACTACAGTCACCAAGTGCGCGAAGCATACTTATCACTCTACAGGCTTTGTTGATGCATAACACGTTCTCTTAATTTTTAACGCAAACACTGGTCTTACACGCAAAATCGGTGTTTTCAATAATGTTCAGGAGTGTTTCTTGGCATTTATACACACATACACGCCGTGTGTGTGTGTGTGTGTGTGTGTGTGTGTAAGACTAGTTTGAGCATTATTTTCAACGAAAATATTTACCCACAAAAATTCCACAAAAATTTGAAATCGCCTCTCTTTTTTTTATTTATTTATTTAGGTGAAAATTTTATCTGTACGTTCATTTTTCACGCGTTCATTTTCGTTCAGCAATAATCCAGAAGGTTTGTTTCCATCCCGCAAAGAGAAATAAATGCCTGAAATAAACCTTTGAGAAAAAGGAACAAAATTCAGTTTTCAGAATTTCCTTTCTTAATTTAAAGTTTTTCCTAAATCGACTTTTTTGTTTTTTTATAACTTTCTACACGAAAATTTATTACAGAATGTACATATAACTTATTTTTTATTATACAGGGTGTTCATAAATTATCTTTACAAATTCAATTAAAATTGAATTGAATTTGTAAAGATAATAATTTATGGACACCCTGGTGATAAAAATTACGTGTTTATTATTTACTTTTCTTTACTCTGCGTTATTGTCACTCTTAATATTTATTATTTTACACTGATTTCTCTGTTTTATAAACGGGTTAACGTGGCCGGTTCTCAAATGACATGGAACCTACGGCCGACATTTTCCTTTAACAAAGCGAGGAAGGAGGGAAATTATAATGGTTTTATCACTCTGTTTTCTGATTTTTATTTACATTGAAACAATGAACAAGACGGGGAAGGCGAGTGTGAATTTATAATTTGACATTTTGATCGTGGAGAGAATTTTTAGTTGGCTTTAAATCACAATTACATCTTAATCAAACAAAACACTCTTTCTTATACCCGGCTGGGTCCGAGACTGCCTTTTGGGTATTTTATAGCTCCGGCCTCAGCGCATTTCGAGTATTGCCAAATAGTATTTTGTATTTCAAACAATTTCATTTTTTTTTCATTTGAACATGAAGCTATTGGGGCCTATCTTAATTTCATAAAATTTTAATAAGTTTTTTATACTCTAAAAACAATTATTAAATTTCTTATGAAACATTATTAAATTTGTTATTAAATACTGTGAAATTTCAAACCTCAAACTTCAAATTTTTATTCAGAAAAGAATACAAGTGACAGAATTTTACAATGTTTAGATATTTGTTATGACATTAATATATTCACAGTATATCTGAATAGGCCCTTGCAAGCATGGAGGCTTTTTAGGCAAAATTTATGGCATTTACCTTATTTATTGCATAAAAATAGTGAAAGTTGCAAGTAATAATAATAATAATAATAATAATAATAATAGAGACTACACAAAATAATAATAATAATAATAATAATAATAGCAATAATAATAATAATAATAGCAATAATAATAATAATAGCAATAATAATAATAATAATAATAGCAATAATAATAATAATAGCAATAATAATAGCAATAATAATAATAGCAATAATAATAATAATAATAATAATAATAGCAATAATAATAATAGCAATAATAATAATAATAATAATAGCAATAATAATAATAATAATAATAATAATAGCAATAATAATAATAATAATAATAATAAATACAATATAAAGTTTACAAAATGTTACATGATTTTAAATTAAATGATTTATTGTATATTTAATAGAAAATATTATATAAACAGTGAAAGTGGCAAGTAATAGTTGTAGTAACAACAAAAATTTCTTATTATTTTCTTCTTATAAAAAAGTACACGATGCAATATGTGTGTGTGTGTGTGTGTGGTGTGTACTGAATATTTTGTTTAGAAGATCCCAGAGAATACAAATCGATGTAGATTTCTTGCCTTGAAACGTTTTATGTAAATATATTCTGAAATATTTTCATAACTGAACCCGCATTTTTATTACAGTTATTATTATTATTATTATTAGTAGTAGTAGTAGTAGTAGTACCAAATTCCTACTTTATAATACAATTCAAATTTTCTGAAAATGTTTAAAACATTTAGCAATATAGTTCAACAAACGAAAGGTTTGTCAAAATTTGATTTATTTCATCGGAATAATCTCTTAAAAAAAAAGAATACTGCAGGACTTTAATCTACATTTTTTTAGTATTTTACAGTATATAAAAATACTGTAGGCGCTATACATTGTTTGGTATTTTAAGTAACAGTAAAAATTTTATAATCTTGTTACGGTCCCATACAAGAAAAATGCTAAAATATCAATGGGTGTTTCGCGTCATACATGAACTAAGTTACTCGATTTGTCTTTTCATCTAAAATAAGATGGAGAGATGTAATTTCTAATCATTTGACTGATTTAGTTCGATGATCTGTAGAGACTATAACTGTGGTAGTTCCATGGTCCGCGTAATGCACAAAGTTCTCAATATATAAAAATGTGTATTGTTCAGGTCTTGTGCGTTGTTTAAATTGATGTAAATACAACTGCGAGGGAAAGGTATATATATATATATATATATATATGGTCCCCAACCAGTTATTGCTCACATTAACTAATGAATTCTAAACTATAAATACAAAATAATAAAGCAAGAACCATCTTCCTATTTTATGATTTAATAAGCCTTTCATTATAGTCGGAATGGTTATAACATTCTCAAATACTGAGCAAAGAGGGACGCAAATGGGTTTCTCGCTATCATTTTCCTCTCTATGAAGCTATAACGACTCTCTCTCACTGTTATTTACCTCTCAATAACTTTGTCCTCAGGTGGACAAAGGACACCCCGACTTCGATGACGTTCGCCATTACTGCTTCGAGGGCGATGAGATGTCGATCGCTTCCCTTTCATCGCTCGGCTCAGGTGAATTATTGTTGTTGTTGTTGCGTATGCAAATAATGAAGAGATTTATATAATAGTTAACGTTGCTGCAGTGTGCATTCAGTGTTCGGCGTATTTTAATTAATATCAGTATTCCTAATTTTAGCTGTTATAAAGTGGTTTTGTTGATGTGAAAGTGGTACGGACGAAGGTTTAATTAACGCTTTTCTTTTATTTTAATTTTAAGGATCGGATGGAGAGGAGCCCCCGTATGACTATCAGGAGGATTGGGGACCCAGATTTAAACGTTTAGCCGAAATTTATGGACCCAACCCAGACGAAGAAGAGGACAGCGACTACGAGTTCCAAATACCTAAGAAGCCCCCCAAGAAGGGTAGCGCAACTCCCTCGAAACCGACTCAAATGACGCCTTCTTCGGGCGCTTCTTCCGTAGGATCCCTGAACACGCAGAACTCGGCGGAAGGAAGTGAGCCTTCGACGGTGCCTTACACGCGCCTGGGTCAACAGAGGTCCCCGGAGGAGGAAAATGAACTTCCTCCGGCTGTCGTGAGAGGAGAGTACCACGAGGCAGTGAACCCTTTGGCTGAGAGTAAGGAGTCTTGGTGCTAACGGAGATCGTACATTAAGTTAGTTCTAATTAAAGTGCCACAGTCTATAAACTTATTTAAAGAGGCGAAGAGTTTTTCTTTAACTCCAATTAACTGTATAATGGGATTTGTATTAGGACTTTCTTTCACGTTTAACTGTCCTGTGACAAATTTTTGTTTGTCTAAAATCTCCAAGCATGAACTATGTGATGAGAATTCTGATTGTGGAAACAACACTTAGCAAATCAAAGATAGGCTTAAAACAACTAAAGAGAAGTCCATATATATATATATATATATATATATATATATATATATATATATATATATATATATATATAAATGACAAAGTCTGTAATTAAGAAACCAACCAAGATATCCTTCTGTAATAAAGTGTTTATTTTTGAACGATCTCATAACATCATAATAACTTTTTTTTTTTTTTAACTGCCCTCTTCTTTATAGAGGAGAATTTTGGGTCCAACTTTCACTTTGAAAGAAATCCAAAAGAGTCTTCTTAAGAGTTGTACCCGATGCCTTTACCCTCATTTCATTCCTGCAAGCAAATTGTGATTTTTCATTAGTTCATCTGCTCAGTATAAGTCAGTATTTTTATTGTAATTTATTGTAAAATAAATTTAAATTTATATTCCTAGTCATTCCATTGAGTTCCAAAGATAAAAAAATAAAGAGTACAGTAACTGAACTGCGTATAAATAACTGTAATAAAATTTAGGTGCAATTAGTAGGTCTATCGTAAGACTAAAATTACTTAAGTTGTACAGTAAGTCCGAACTTCCAATTTATAACCTTTATATTGGGCTTTTCTCCATTTTTATATAAATGCATTTGTATGAAAAATTAGAAACTCTTACGATTCGATGTATAAGGCTCCTTCATCATCCATTGTACAATATCCGAGAAATTGTTACGACATAATTGCAATATGTCAGTTCTTATGTTTAGAAATTTGACACCCTCCTAAAAAAAGAAATTCTCCAGTTATTCACTCAAATTCAAATTTGAAATTTAATATCAAACATAGTACAAACTCGCCGCAAAATAAATAGTTTAAAAGTGTTACGTTCGGCCTAATTTGGACAATATTATTATTATTATAACAAATACATTGTGTACAATGTAAATTAAATGCTCGTTACCATCTTACTGTTTCGTGCTCATGGTAAAATATAAAAACTGGAATCGTTTGAAAAGCCAAATGTGATTGGTTATTATCAACCAATCACGCTTCGTCTCATTTCTCGTAATTTTGTGTTTTCGCATAAATAATTTTGAGAATTATATTAAACTCTGTAATTTAATGAAACCTAGAGCTTATATATATTATATATATATCTATATATATAATATATATATATTTATATATATATATATATATATATAATATATATATATATATATATATAATTAACAGATTAGCAGTACAAACATGTGAGGCACAGTAATCTGTTGCTTGTCTAAAGCATCTTCATTTTTAGCGTTGTACATGTTTCATTAAAATATTTTGATTCTATAACGCACGCCTTAATCAAGTCCCTAACGATGATAGAATAAAAGTAGCGAGCAACTTTCTCTTTCATCAAATCTCATAAGTTGAATGCTGAGTATTTGTTCGAAAACAACAAAAGTATATATATATATATATATATATATATATATATATATATTGTTATCAAAGCACTAAGCTTCAATAAATTTCGAAGCGTAATACAGTGTAACTCAACAACTTCATATGCGTGAACATACAATTACGAAGAATGAGGCGAGACGCGATCATAAAACGAAGGTGGTAATAAGCATTTAATCAATTCTGTACATTTATTTTTAATGGAACACTTTTGCTTATTTGTTTAATAATAAATTCAAACACAACAAGAACGTGCTCATGAGAATTTAGGGGATTTTTAAATTTTAGTACAAGCAAATTCTTGGGTAATTATATACAGATGGTGAAAGATGTCGATATAATAACTAGGTATATATATATATATAATATATATATATATATATATATATATATATACCAGTTCATATATATATATATATATATACCAGTTCATATATATTATATATATATATGTGTGTGTGTGTGTAATATCTGTGTCTTTTCGTCTTTCGTTTTCTATATAAGAATATGTGGTATAACTAACCCAAACTAAACACATTAAAAAATATATATATTTTAGGTTTAAAATGTATACTCTGATTTATTAATTAATAATTAAAAATATATAGTTTCGAAAATATATGTAAATTGTAAAAAACAAAACAAAAAAACTCTACTCCGCTCATTGATAGAGTTTCAAAGTTATATTTTTAGTTTAACATGTATCTACTTAAGTACGATGCTCATGCAATAAACTCTAATTTTCGTTCAATATTTTTTGTATTATTAATCTGCCATTCTATAATATACACCAATACACTTTCAAGAGCTAAAAATACAGTCAAATTTACTTCAGCTCTTGATCTACATTTAGGAAGCCATACTTCGAGATTTCTCTAAGATACATCCCTCTATTTTGCATTTAAGTTTTTTAACGTTCCGTTGTGATTCAAAATACCCACTCACATACCCGAAAATTTTTTTTTCGGGGGGAGTGGGGTGTTACCTTCACTTATGCTGTAAACCATTATAAGAACTGCGATTGAAATATTTCATATATTTTGTATACCGTAACTTAGCTGTAATAAAAAAAAGGATTTTTTTATGTAATACGAAAAAAATAACCGATAGATAACGATAATTAATCATTCTTCTAAAAGGCCAAATCCTTTTAATGTTAGATATAAAAATTCTATTAAGATAATATCAGATTCGGAATTAGAAAATGCCACTTCATATTTTAAGTTACCCTACTACGATGTGTTAATAATAAGTTAATAATACCCAGGGTTGAATTAAGAACCATTTCCCCATTAATTAAATGAAATACCAAAGGTCTTTTGATCATATTAAATAAGTATTTGTAAATGAATACAAATAAATATTATTACTTATTGTAAAATATCATTTATGACTCATTTATTTCATTATTATTAACTTTATAAGTAATTAAAAGATACTGCCATTTAACAAGCTGTTAGATAATAATACTGATTCAATAAAGATTTAATGAATAATATACAGGGTGGCGCAAAAGTCGCGCATCATAGGAATTTTCACTGTTGACTATATATTATTATTTTTCTTTTAGGTAGGGGGTGGGGGCGAAATTAGCAATAGACGAGAGGGTGAGCTTGGTTTTAATGTATGAATACCAGGTACTACAAAAATCGATGAATCGGTACAGAATAAAATTCTGTACCGATTCATCGATTGTTGTACCTGCTATTCTATGCATTAAACCAAGCTCACTTTCTTGTCTCTTGTTAATTTCGCAGCCATCCCCTACCTAAAATAAAAAAAATAATATAATCAACAGTGAAAATTCCTATGATGCGCGACTTCCTATGATGCGCGACTTTTGCGCCACCCTATATAAAGAGGGTGACTCAAAAGTCCTGCGCTCAAAAATAACTTTACAGTAAATACTTTTGAGCAGAACTTTTGACTCACACTGTGTTTATATATATATATATATATATATATATATATATATATAATTTTTACTTTTGTACATATCATATTATACTTTCGATTTTTAAAAATTAAATTTTAAGAAATTTTTTAAGTTAAAATGTTTTTCATGATTTTGAATTATTTATCCAGGTTGTATTTACTGTTTGTATGTATATGTCTGAGCTCCGCACCAATTTTCTTTCTTTTTTTTTTTTTTTTGCTTTATCGTCATTTGGTTTTTGTTTGTTTGCTGATTACTATAATTATATTTAACATCCCTTGACAGTCGACATTAATCAAAATTAGAAAAGGTCTTGTATATATCCCTAAATAACATATTTTTATTATTATTATTATTATCATTATTATTATTATTAGTTATTATTATTATTATTATTATTATTATTTTGGCTTCAGGGATATTTACTTCTCTGAAAAAGAAGTAAGTAATTGTAAATTTGAACTGTTTTGTAATAAGACATTGCATTTAATAGACAACTTTGTTTTATTCATTGGCCTTCAGGAAAAATTAAAACAATTGTAATGTTTGGGATTATTTGACTACTTCCTTCGTAACGGCGAAGATCACGTGTGACGGAGGGGACCTACAGGTTTACGTGGTATGCGAACCATCTTCTACGTACGGGTTGGTACTTCGTTTGAATTCTGAACACGAAGGACGGTCCGAGCATTAAGCGAACCGCAACTTCGATTAACCTCGTTGATCTAACGGAAAGCGGTGTTGGCGATGTAACCACGACGACGTAAGTCCCTTCGGAGGAGTAAATGAAGAAGGGACTCAAAAAGCCGTTTACGAGTTTATCGTTCATCCTTCATCATTTAGGATTGTTTACGGCGTCATTTTACCTTTATTTTTCACATTAGATATTTCCTCTCTTCCTTTTCTGTCAATTTCTCCGCTAGTTGTGGGTCTTTCACCTAACCCGAGGAGCAGCCAGGAAGGCTACGTCTTCCGTGAAGCTTTAGACTGAACTCATTCTACGCTAGTCCTCTTTCTTTCCATACATACATTACATATTATTATTAGTTTTTAAATAAATCTATATATCCAAACTTCGAATGGAAAAGCTTATTCATTTATATATAACGTACCCTAACACTCAAATTTAAACAAACCTAAAATTAAAAAAAAAATCTACGGCAATATTTAACAAATTTTAAAAAAATGGAATGAAAAAGAACTAAAAGTAAAATAATACTCAATTAACTTTCTGGAAGAGTTCTGCAGCTTTTTTACATTTTTTCAGACTTGAGCGAAAATTCCGGAGGAAACAAATCTAAGGACTTCTCTCTCCTATTTACAAATAATGGCCGGAAGCATCAACACTTTTAATCGGCTTTAAAATTGTGAAGAGGAAATCTAATTAATGAAATAGTATATATATATATATATATATATATATATATATATAAAACGTCGACTTTTGTAGTCGCGGTACCGTAAACGGTCCCCAAATTTTTTCTGGCACCCCACCAACTTGGAAGTAAACCAGTATATATGAAAGAAAGTAACAAAGTGACTAAAAACGAGATACTGTGTATTTTTCTTTAACGTTTGTTGAAATATTATTATGGCTCGTTAAACTCCATCTCCCCGTGGCACCCTTGTAACCCTTGTCAACGAAACGCCGCATAGCGAAGTGGGAGGTTTTTTTTCCATCGAGTGCATTCTAAGTTGATTAGATGTCGTTAGCCTCGATTTTTCATCTTAAAGTGTGATTATTGCATTGTTGCCTTATAGAAGCGAAACAGTATAGTGGAATAAATCAAACACTTTTAAGACTGGAGCCAATTTTAGCGGTATATATATATATATATAATATATATATATATATATAAACAACAAAGAGGAAAGAGAAGCAGGTTCGAGAGACAAACGAGGTCATGTTCCGAAAGAGAAAAAGAGTGACTGCAAAATTAAGTAACTGTAAAGATAACAACATCAGAAAAATATTAAATGATAAACTGTAGAGTATCGATTGCGTCATACAGGAACTAATTGAGAAGCATACAGAAAAAGAAGAAGACGCTATAGAAGCGATAAAGGCTAACTCAAAATACTTCCATAATTTTGCAAAAAGGAAGTCGAAAAATCACACGACTATTGGACCCTTGAAAAACGAAGACAGTGCTTCTTTATCTGATGATCTAACAGAAGTAGCTGAGTAGTATAGCCGCAAAAGGTTAGAGTGCAGGAATGTTGCAAGTGATTACGTGATGTTGCAAAGGGGGGTGGGGTTGTTGAAAAAAAGAAAAAAAGAAAAAAAAAGGAAAAAAAAGAAAAAAAGAAAAAAAAGAAAAAAAAAGAGTACTGGCCTTTGTTGCCGTTTGCAAGGGGCATGCAACTTGGAGGCGGAGTTCTCCCCCAGGCTATTCCCCCCAAAGGGCCAGAAAGGAGAGAAAGGAGGAGAGGTGTTCACCTGGCAGGAGCCAAGTGCATATTAAGACTTCAGCCGAGTAGGCGTTGTTTTATAGGCTCCTAATCAGCCAGTTGGCTGAGCCAAGGGGGGGGAGGGGTACACCTGAAGGAGAGAGAGAGAGAGTAGTTGCCTTTGATTGCAAGGCATGCAACTTGGAGGCGGAGTTCTCCCCCAAGTTATTTTCGTTTACTTAACCTAAGAGGCCTCTAAGGGGTTATCCCAAAGGGCCAGAAAGAGAAGGACCATAGGTCCTTGCTCGGCTGGGAGCCGAGCTTGAATGCCTCCGTCAGTCGTCTCTCGGTCTTTATAAACCTCTATTCTGGCTGAGTTGCCAGATAGCGCCATGTATTCAGTTGCCAGATAGCGCCATGTATTCCAGATAGCAAAAACCTATATTAATCATCCATTTAAATAGTGTACCACAATATATATTTATATGACGGTAGATGAATCCAATTAAATTCTGTTTATTAAATAAATAATTTTTACACACCAATTCTTATTATTATCATTATTATTATTTCTACAATGAAAATATTTATATTTACGCGTGAGAGATCTTCCTTCCAGACCGCTCTTGATATGGATATATATATATATATATAATAACGAATAAACACTCGTGCACACACACACACACACACACACGAGGAAAGGCAGAAACTAGGTCATTTCGAATCGTCCCCCTAGAGACCTTTCCTGACTGAGAGTCAACCTTTCTTCGTCTACTTAACAAAAACCACCTTTCACAACAATTCTTATTATTATCATTATTATTATTATTATTATTTCTACAATGAAAATATTTTATATTTACGCGTAATTTGTAAGGTGTCATATTCTTATAACTACATCTTAACTGCTTAAATCTTTGATTTTTAATATTTAGTGTTAGAAATGAAAATTTAGCACAATTCATACTAGACCTCGATTGCTCACTATTTCATCGAGATAATTAAAGCTCAGGACCTACATTGTCTATAAGATCTGCGGGAAACTCTGAGTAAATGGAAATATTATTTTCTCGAGAACTATGGGTGACAGAAAAATTCTGAAACCATATTTGGAATCAGTATCAAAAGTTCTATAAGAAACACCAAATTTTTCAAGAGTCCCCTAGTGTAATTCTCGCCGAATTGGAAAGGTTTTCACTCCGCCTTAGACCCACAGTTTAACGTGGATTCAGAAATACATCTCGTCGATTGCTCACTATTTCATCGAGATAATTAAAGCTCAGGACCTGCATTGTCTATAAGATCTGCGGGAAACTCTGAGTAAAGCCAGTAGTATGACCGAAAAGCATGTTAATGCATCATTTGAACCGAGTCAGTAGGATGACCGAAAAGCATGCATGATTTTCTCTTTAACGAATTGGAAAGGTTCTCACTCCGGCTTAGACCCACAGTTTAACGTGGATTCAGAAATACATCTCGTCGATTGCTCACTATTTCATCGAGATAATTAAAGCTCAGGACCTGCATTGTCTATAAGATCTGCGGGAAACTCTGAGTAAAGCCAGTAGTATGACCGAAAAGCATGTTAATGCATCATTTGAACCGAGTCAGTAGTATGATCGAAAAGCATGCATGATTTTCTCTTTAACGAATTGGAAAGGTTCTCACTCCGCCTTAGACCCACAGTTTAACGTGGATTCAGAAATACATCTCGTCGATTGCTCACTATTTCATCGAGATAATTAAAGCTCAGGACCTGCATTGTCTATAAGATCTGCGGGAAACTCTGAGTAAAGCCAGTAGTATGACCGAAAAGCATGTTAATGCATCATTTGAACCGAGTGAGTAGTATGACCGAAAAGCATGCATGATTTTCTCTTTAACGAATTGGAAAGGTTCTCACTCCGGCTTAGACCCACAGTTTAACGTGAAAACCGAACGCTCTTTTAAAAATATAATTAGGATATATTTCTTTATTATAAAGTCCTCTCGATTACATTAGTGACTAATGATCCGGGAATAGTGGGGGAAAAATATTGACATGGTAAAGACAGCAAGGAGTAATACGAGCATTAAATCTATTGGAGAAAATATAAAGATGCCATTACTCGTCCGGACCCGTTATAGCGGATTGGTACACATCATAGCTCCACCCAGCTACACCGGCAGCCAATCACTACGAACATCTGGTCTTTTGGGGCGGAGCTTGGCGATTGTGCATATAAAAGGGGATATTTTTCAGTTGGGAGTAACAGTAGCTATTTTCGCGTCAGTGAATAATCATTCCCTCCACCATGGACCTGTACGTCTCCCCAGATTTGTATGAAGAAAGTGACACTGCAGCATTAACGGCAATTAGTCTTTTTAATGCGATTGACCGTGATAAATTATTTCCAACGCATACCGTTGAAGATATTTGCAGTGACGCTCCTTACAATCCGACGCAAGGGACCACCATAGAAATGTAAGTGTCTATAAATCGATTTATATATATGGAGAGTTGTAGTATCTCGTCAAATACTTCATTTAGATACTCGCCAAAAATCGAATTTTTTTTATGGCAATCAATGTTATTTGGTTTTACCTCTTATACCCATTATGCTAAAATCGAAATTTTTATGGCAATCAATGTTATTCCTCTTAAATGAACCAAAGATATCTTCACATAATGGGGATCTGTCTGTATACTCTGTATATGTTTTAAAAGAATGAACATTATTCCTTTAAGGTCCGATGAGGATTTGACACGTGTTATACAATCTTTTGAAGAATCTCGTGTCATGATACGGAGGATATACTGATCAGTCAGCAATGTCACACATCCTCCACCATGGACCTGTACGTCTCCCCGGAATTGTATGAAGAAAGTGATACTGCAGCATTAACGCAATTAGTCTTTTTAACGCGATTGACCGTGATGAATTATTTCCAACGCAAACCGTTGAAGATATTTGCAGTGACGCTCCTTACAATCCGACGCAAGGGACTACCATAGAAATGTAAGTGTCTATAATTCGATTTTATATATATGGAGAGTTGTAGTATCTCGTCAAATACTTCATTTAGATACTCGCCAAAAATTTTTTATGGCAATCAATGTTATTTGGTTTTACTTATCCCCATTATGCTAAAATCGAAATTTTTTATGGTAATCAATGTTATTCCTCTTAAATGAACCAAAGATATCTTCACATAATGGGGATCTGCTGTATACTCTGTATATGTTTTAAAAGAATGAACATTATTCCTTTAAGGTCCGATGAGGATTTGACACGTGTTATACAATCTTTTGAAGAATCTCGTGTCATGAATACGGAGGATATACTGATCAGTCAGCAATGTCACACCGAAATAATGTAAGTGTTTTTCGATCTTTTTGGGTAAGAAGACACAATATATTTTCATAAATTTATTAAATGAAAGAAATCAGTACAATAACCAACTACAGAATATACCGTTACAAATATACGAACAAAAACATTATACTATACAACGAGTACGTACAATTGGAAAACGGATTTTTATCTGTCTGCATACCATTTCATCGTTTCGGCGAGTGTGACACGGGTCAAATAAATTTAAAAAATTTATAAATTCTTTATCACATGACATATGCGTGATAAATGAGACGCAGTACATTCCGCAAACATTACTAAAATATCCTTGTATACGAAATGGGTTCCATACAACTTCGGGAATATGTAACTGAGCGAGAAATTTTACAATAATAGGGTCACTCCAGGGTTGAGTACCGAGTGAATCAAAATAGTACAGGCGCTGTCTATTTTTAAAATAGACAGCGATCCAGTGAATCCCTTCATTACCGATGACATCTGTGTTCACAATAAGACTACCGCATTCTCGCGTACTTGGCAAACTCAATGTTTCATTCTTCGCAAACACGCCGATAAATTTGGAACGTGTGACTCGTCCATTACTTTCTGAAGTGTATTAGCATCCATTTTAAAAGTCAGTGATAACGCTCCTAAATCTATCTACTTCTATTAGGGCTTGCGATTCGAGATATACTAGTACACTAATAGGAGCGTCTATAGGCTTGGCGAATTCCAGCCGCACTGAGATGTTTCCGCTCTGCTGTGGGGTTAAATGGGTATTTACGCTAGCAGATAAGTCAGGTGTAATGTCAAACGGATAAAGGTTAAATTGATCAATGAATTCTTCCTGCGTTACCCCATTACCAAGCTCATCACAATCACCTGCAATATGGGTCAGATTACTATAGGCTCTGGCACAAAGAGGTAACACAGCGTCTGATGAATAGTCCGTACCCATTGTTCCACCCAAAGCAGTGCCATTAACGTATAGAGTTATATTTTTAAGTCCGAAATTCTCGAATTTAAAGGCACTCTTTTTATATTTTCCATTCACCGAAGCATGGTCCTGCATGCCGATTAATATCCTTTTAGGAAGATTTCCCAGGGCAATGTTTTCTATCTGCTTCGATGCCAACCCTGCAGGAACCGTATATAGTTTGATCTGCACTCTGTTAATAGGATATTTCACTGTAGCGTTTAGTAAATTTTTCTCAATTTCTAGTTGTTTTGGTGAACTTAATTTCACTCGCCGTACGCGGAGGTATGTGTCCATAATGTGAACCACAACGGGCTTTGCACCCTCTTCTTGATCAGCATCCAGATTTAAGCAGATCTCAGGACTCGTGCGGGTGAGCTTTATTTTCATATCCACCCCGTTGACAAGCAACTTCTCCTGGAAAGTGAAATCTGTGTGCAACCGTCCAAAACACTCGTATATTTTCTTTTTAGAATTTTTAAATTTGTCCTTTATACTATTTTCATCTTTAGTTTGATAATATCCCTCCGCACTTAAAAAGGTAGCCTTCGCTTCTTTGGAAAAGTTGAGGACATTTTCCAGATAGGCTCGTAGATGATAGTACCCCGTGCCTGCCGATATGTTGGTCTGATTTAAATATACGTCACACTGGTTGAATATGGAGTGCAGAAAGTTTGTTTCAGGGTATACAGCATATTTGTCATCGCAGACCGTTCCATCAGAATGGGCTATACGTAGCTTAGCGTACATGTGCACACAGCTTGGATCAAAAAAGTAAGGGCCTGAGCTGGGTATCACGAATTCTATAGGTGCACTCGGGGAACTAATTGTGTTTAAAGGGTTAATTGTAATAAAGTCACTGTGCTCAATAGAAACTTGGGTTGGAGGAGCTCAAAAAGGGACAGCTCCGATTTACAGCATTGTGAACTACATGGGTGGATGAAGCGTGCCATGGCGAAATAGTGACTCCTCTCTCGACAAGTGGTAAACAAACTATGATTCATGAGATCAATGTCCTTAGCTTATATCAGTCAAAAAAGTGGTCAACCATAGGTTTCATTCGCTTACAGCACTTCTTTTTTGATAGCCTTTTACGTTTAATACCACGTGACCCTTCTTCTTCCGGGAGCCCTCTTCTTCTTCCCGCCACCACGCATTTTTCTCTTTGCATCTTTGATGATTTCGTCCCGTGTACGCTTTAAATGTTTTTTTAGAGCTTCTTTAGGTTTAGCCCCGGCCAATATGTCTTCTGCAGTGTTAAGGCCTGATTGTAGCGCTTTCCTTCCAAGGTATCTGGACCAAGTCCACTACGACGCTGTATCACCCTCGATGACGGTGAAAGGCTTTCTATCCATTATAACTCAGTGCGTCGAAAGTGTAGCTTCACTGTTAAGCTCCCGTTACCGAATGGGAAGTTTTCACCCTCAATCGTTCTTATATATATTGAGATATTGGTTATTAAATTAGTTGCGACATTCACATAATGGGGTCTGTCATATGTAATACTCAAACTCCTTCCTCTATGGTTGGGGATGTGAGCAATGCGCAGCAGGCGTGCCTGGGTATCCCCAACAAACTGGTGCTCCACTATATTACTGTAAATATAGCACATGTCTGGGGACCTTTCAGCCAATTTCTCCATCTTCAATTGATACATTAATCTGGACAAGTCATGCTGTGTCTCGTGAAATGTGTCTCTTTGGAAGGCTGCGCTATATCGGCCATTGGTTAGAATTTGAACTTTCTATGGTCTTTAATACGTCTGTTAGTCTTTGATTTTAGGATTAGTGTATGTGCAGGGTTGTTTACGATTTCGTATACTAAATCATTCGTAAGGTTTGAGTTTCTTAAACTTACGTTTAAGCCTCTCACAACATCCTCGGCCGAACCATATTGACCCGGTCCTAGTCTTACTTCTGTACTGTAATACCGTGCAACCTTAGTCCGAGCGATACGCATAGTTTCATCCATAGCTACCCCAGCTTTTTCACACTCGTCAATGTCTCTAAGAATCGTAAAAACGGTTTCTTTATGTTCAATATTTAAAAAGATGGTGTCCAGCTGAATTTCGCATATCCCCACCTCATACGAATCACGACCCAATTCAATGTGCCCGTGGAGTTCTGTTACAAAGTTGGCTAGTGTGTTGTTAGGGTGTACAGACAGGGACGAGGAGGACGGGAGTGTGACGTAGAAATGGTTAGGAGCCATGTTGCATACTATTTAAGCTTCATTATTGCATCAGCTTTTATATAGGTGTTGAAGCTTTCTGGGTACCCTAGCCATTTCACCAGGTACATTTTTCTCTTTCCTGAACCTTTGCTTCCTAAAATTTTCTCAATTTTAAACACATTTTTTCTAAATTAAACGCAACTTTCTGCAATTCCTCGCGGTAAAAGCCTCCTGAGATTTCTTCCCCATTCAAATCTTCAATGTAATACATCATTATCTCACCTTTAGGTCTCATAGCCCTAACTTTAAAAATCTCGCGTGTCCATCCTTGCTCAAAACCCTTTGCGAATTTATTCCCCGAACGCGACAGCCTTACATAATCATTGATTTTGAAGCGCGCAGAGTGTGGTGGTGGTGGTGATCCATCTCTTCTCGGGAGCGTACCTCTTTCTAAAACTTCGTTAGGTGTTGTCCCAATCGTGCGATGGTGTGAGCGGTTGTAGGATGATGCCAATGATTCCAGAATGTCTAGAAATCTGTATGTGTTTTTATGTGTAAAATAACGGTGCATGCGTTCCTTTATGGTGCGCTGAACTCTTTCAGCTAAAGAAGCCTTATGTATAGAATTGGTTGTGTAATAGCTGATATTAAACTCTGTCAACATGTTCTGAAAAGCACGGCCTATAAATTCCTTCCCCATATCCGTACAAAAATAGCCAGGAACCCTGTTTTCTTTTAACATTAGCGTTTTGGTGGCTTTAGCAACTGTTTCAGGTGATTTATTTTTCAGAGGAACTAGCCACAGATATCTAGAGAATACGTCTATTATGAATAGAATGTAGCGGTAACCATCGTTATACACAGAATATCTTTGCATGTCTGTTAAATCTGCTTGCCAAATAGAATCAATCGAGGAAGCCGTTGTCTTGGCTGTTTTAAACCTTTTTCTCACAGGCTTATGAAGCGTATAAGCGTCCTGCTCCCTCAAAAATCTTTCAACATCTTTTTTTCCTACTCCGTAAACACTTCTGTACAGTCTATCTACGCCGCCGTAAGAGGATGGGTTAGAAATGTCATAATAGCGTTTAGTTAATACGTTAGCCATTTGCGTATTTTAGAGGCACGTGGGTAGGGTTGGTTTAACCTCTTCTTGCTCCTCTTCAAAGGTGTTACCGCCGGGGGTGACGGCGCCTTCAATTGTGTCACATGCGTTGCATGTTCCAAGTCTTTTAACCTGTTCAGATTTCCTATCAACGTTTTAGGGACATTTATTTGTTGTAGTCTTGCTTTAATATGCTTCCATCCTGATGGTGATGGCCTATCCCACTTTCTCACCAGATCATGGACAATGTCTACGATATTCGATCCCTGTACCTTTGATCCTTCCACAATGATCTCGCCTGTATCGGTCCATTGTATGGCTGGATCCTCATTCAATAGATTATAAAGACTTAAGCCTTTACTCCTCAATGTATGTGGGAGGGTGCTTTTTAATACATGTTCGATATGTTGTGTGGCTAATCTTTTTGGTTGGTCAGCTGTATCGTCGGGCACAGATCCTATGTCGCCATGTCCATCGTCCCCCGTGCTGTGCCTAATAACCACAGGAATCTCTGTAGGGCTCTTATAATTTTCGTACTCGTGAAGAAATTTCTGCAGAGCTTCTTGGTATAAGATTCTTTTCTCATCAGGTGTTTTTTCACTGTTTAATAGGGCTAGCAATTCGCTTTCCATTCTTTTAAGTCTGCTTTTACGGGGATCTAGATCCGTGTCTGGATTCCTTTGCAGTGAAGCGTACACCTCGTGGGGAATCACTACCACTTTCTTCATTATATTAATCTAGTCAGTAAAGGACCCAAAACTGAAAATAAGATGGGGAGAAATGACCCTCCTGTTTGTACAATAATTCGTTTTTTCTTCGCTACAGTTTGACTTTTACGAGCGAGTGCACGTATTATGTTCTTGTAGCGGCGTAGGCGAGCCTTCTGATGGGTTTTCATTGATACATTGCAATTTATAACGTTAAGACAGATTTCACAGATGCATTTTAAAAAGTCGGCGTCGATATTTTTAATAAACATCTGCTGCATTGCCCGGGGCAGTCGATGATAGATTTTTATTAATTCACGGTATTTCTTTAGTCTCTTTGTCATTCTGGAATATACACCGTTTCAGGCTCGTTTGGAAATATATTCGTTCGCAGAAGCACTCTAAACGTGTTTCGCGGATGAAGGTCGCAAAGCAAATATCCGTAACGCGTGCTTGTAGCTTCTTTATAAACTTCCAAAAACTCCTTACGCTGATTCGGGAACATTTGATTGGCTAATACCCCAATTTGTGATACATCTCTACGTTGCGCGAATAAGACTAGATATTGCGTATTTAACGACACATCGCGCATGTATCTATTTTTGAAAAATAGATTCTGATTGATGAAGAACACGCTTATGTTAAGATGGTGGGAGAATACTGTAAATGTCTCGGCAAACGTTTTATCCATCTCCAACATGAGATCGTCAATTACAATGATTGTATGTTCATTTCCCTTTAACGAATTAACGTCATATACGCCTTTGTGGAACAAAATATCATCTTGGTACTCGTTGAACACTGATTGATACGTCGAATAGCACCATATAACTTTATGCACAAATTTCGAGAACATCTCTCCCTTTTCTTTAATGATTTTAAGCATAAACACAGTTTTACCACATCCTGTAGGTCCAGATATAATACATGTGGATGGGCTCGTGAATCTGAATTTTTCTACAGAGTCCATTTCTAACACGTCACACTCCTAAGTGGGTCATTTACAAAATATTACAAATTTTGAGTGCTGTTCCTTATATTTTGCTTTCTTCTCCCACAGAACCGTGAATGACGATGAGGTAGAGCACCCATCATTGACATTACGGATGACCTCGACGACAGTGTAGTTGTGATCTCCTCCCCTGCCAACGAACCCTCACCAGCGATACCGGTAGCACGTCCAAAGCGGAGGTATGAGAACCCCACGTCAGGTATAAAGCGACCGAAATACGCGCCTGTTGCAGCGGTAATAGATCCCCAACCCTCAACCTCTTACGCAACAACCCCCCAGCAGCACCTCCCGCTAATATATCCCCTTATTCATCCGCCACAGTTGCCCCCCGTTCTGTTAAGTCTACAATAATAGATCCCCAACCCTCAACCTCCTACGCAACAGACCCCCCAGCCACCTTCCGCTAATATATCCCCTAATTCATCCGCCACAGCCCCCCGTTCTGTTGAGGATGTATAACGTCGAATTGGTGCGCTCCGCAGCCCCCACCCCAGCCTTGACTAGAAATCGGTATAGAGTCAGGGTCGACCCTAGAGCCATGTATAGCAATGGAATTGAGCGCGGGCTACGCCGGGTTGTACAGCGTATTGTAGAGTTTGCTCTTCAGAATCGACGAGCGTGAAGTCAGGACGAGTCTGTCCTTTGGATTCGGGTCAGATGACGGTGATGTAGACGATTATTGGGTGATAGTGCCATTTAGACGTTTGGCGGCTGAAGATGTAGAATATATATTAGGCGTATAATGCAAGCCGCCCAAAGTAGTATAGCCTTCAATATGGACAACTTCACGGTAAATATTGACGTGTATTCCGTGTTGCGGGTCATAGTGCCATACCGTATACTCTTAACTTCAATTCTCCGACTATTTACCGAAAGCATATAAACGTCGATCGTGGTTGCGGCTTTATAGCAGTACTCTTAGCACGTATGTTTACTGTACAAAATACACGACAAAAATTTGGTTGCCTACGGTCGTGGAGCGTGCCCGTAAACTAGCTGTAGACTGTGAACTTGAATTTGACTGTAATATGGGTCCTGAAGAGCTGAGAAGGGTAGAACAGGAAATGAATGTCCGTATAGTTGTATTTGGGTTGGATGATCGTCGTAGGACTGTGTATGTTTTTAAAAGCTGTGTGAGAGATCGTACAAGACCCCTACTTATTTTAGGATTGTCAGGGACAACGTATCTCCCCATCCGTAATATAAGGTGGCTTTACGCGAGTTATGACAAAAGTCGAAAATATGGGAGACATCATGATTTGTGTAAGGGGTGCCTCGAGTTTGCGGATGATATAGTGAGACATTGTAAAGAATGTCACATGGTATGTGAGCAGTGTAAAAGCACCAAATGTGAAAGCCGTGTAGTTGAAGCTGAGAAGAGAGACTGTGATGTGTGTAGACGCACATTTTTCAATAATAGCTGTTTTGATTTCCATAAATCAATTGGCACGTGCAGGAAAATGAGAATCTGTGAATGTGGTATGTTTCACACAATGGATAATTGGGGAAATTTAAGCACAAGTGTGACGTAATTCACTGTCCTACATGCCAGGAGGAATATAAGGCGGATGGAGTAAAGCATGTATGTTATATGAAAGATGCTAAGCCTAAAAATAACCCTTGTATAACTGTATACTACGATATAGAAACATATACGAACGCTGAAACCAAAGAGGTAATTCCACATTTACTTGTGAGCCAGACCATCTGTGATGAGTGTATGGGTATCGAATGTGACGAGTGCCCCAAATGCGGTAAACGGACAAACGTTTTTAAAACGAATGTCCGCGATAGTCCTGTGAAACTATTTGTGTCCTATATTGTCAAGTTAGCCGACAAGTTCAAAAAAATGACTGTGTATATTCTCGCCCATAACGGGGCAAAGTTTGACACGCAGTTCCTTTATAAGGAGTTGCTTGAACACGAATCCTCTGAGATATTTACAGGTGATCCATTGAAAAGAGGCAACAAATTAATACAGATGCAATAAGAGGCAATGTACAATTTAAAGACACTTTATTATTCACACCTTGTAAATTAGCAAAGCTACCCAAGGTGATGGGAGTAGCAGCTGAAGTTTCCAAAGGATACTTCCCTTACACTTTCCTCACCAGCGAGACTTTAAACTACGTAGGCCCACCACCACCCAAACATTATTTTGACTGTATGGATGAACGTGAAGACTTTGATCGATACTACAACAGTTTTAATGAAAGTAACCCTTATAATATAGCTGATGAATGTGAGCGTTATTGCGTGAATGATGTGCGCGTGCTTAGAGTATGTTTCCAGGCCTTTAGAAGGATGTACATAGCCCGTTTCAAATGCGA
Organism: Bathynomus jamesi; assembly: GCA_023014485.1. Lineage (NCBI taxonomy): Eukaryota > Metazoa > Arthropoda > Malacostraca > Isopoda > Cirolanidae > Bathynomus > Bathynomus jamesi. The sequence continues at coordinate 275,549 of JAJOZX010001235.1, read as the reverse complement.
TCCGCTGCAAGTCGCAACCACCATCGCATCATTATGTTTTACGGTGTTCAAGAATAACTTCATGCCTAAAGACACCTTAGCCATTATTCACCGAAACAACCCCCGCAGTTACGGACACAAGGCTATTTACTGGCTCATACACCTACAGCAACAGACAGGTGTATACATAAAGCACGCCCGCAACACGGGTGAAGTACCCATTAAGATTAATGGACGTGTTTTTTGGGTTGATGGGTTAAGTGAAAACCGTGTCACTGGTGTGAAGACTGTGTACTCCTTTAACGGTTGCTGGTGGCATGGATGCCCCCGTCCTGAGTGCGGAATCGCCGGAGATATCCACGGTAGATCTCCTGCCGACTGTCTTGCATGACCCGCACCCGCGATCAACTTATAGGATCACAGTTCACTCACAAAGTCTTGTGGGAGCATGAATATGATGCACGGATGGAGACAGACGAGGTGTACCGTGAGGAAATAAACACGATCAAGCGTTCAATGGTGCTGGATCCTCTCAAATGTGGTGATAGCTTGTTTGGAGGACGTACAAATCCATTCAGACTATACTTTCCACCTACGGAGGGTGTGAAGCTCCATTACTACGATTTCTGTTCTTTTACCCATACGTGATGAAGAACAATCCGTACCCCGTGGGCGCTCCTGAGAAACTGGTGGGACCTAACCTGCCTCCATCAATGAATTTTCAAGAAATTTGAATGATCGTTACTTTGGGCTCTCTTTCGTAGACGTACTCCCCCCACGCAATTTATGGATGCCAATCTTACCTGTCGTTATCGACGACAAGCTCATGTTTCCCCTGTGCGTGAAGTGCGCGGAAGAGGATAACGGCGATTGTAACCATATACCCCACCAGCGTAAGATCAGAGGCGTATATACAAGTCCTGAGCTGGCCCTAGCCGTACGCCATGGTTATAGAATACTGAAGATACATGAGGTGTGGAGGTTTCAGAAGCTACCCAACCTTTTCACACCATATATAAACGCCTTTTTGAAGGATAAGGTTGAGGCATCAGGGTATCCGCGAGGAGTTGATACCGAAGATGAAAAGTCTGCCTATATTCAACGTTACCGCGACCGCGAAGGTATACAACTTGATCGTGCCCAAATTGTAAAGAATCCTGGCAAGCGCTTTAGTGCAAAGTTGTGTCTAAACAGTCTATGGGGAAAATTTGCGCAGAATACCGGCAAAGGGAACATTCATTTGGCACAAAGTTATAGTGATGTCTGGGATTATGCCAATGCTCCCGATAAAGAGGTCATGGAGATCGTGAATGTAGGTAATACTTACATAATAAAGTACAACAACACTGAATTGGCCACAGATACCTCAAGGGTTACAAACATACCTGTGGCCAGCTTCACAACAGCCTACGCCCGTATAAAACTTTGGGGTCTATTGCATTCTCTTGGGCGGAGAGTATTGTATGCCGATACAGATAGCGTGATATTCACAGAGAGGGAGGGTGAATACATGCCCTATTGGGGAGTTCCTCGGCGAACTCACTGATGAGATCAAGGATGAGTATGGGGACAACGCATACGCCGACTCTTTTGTCTCAACAGGACCTAAAACTTATGGGGTACGGGTCAGGGTGGGGGAGGAAATGAAATATATCGTGAAGGCAAAGGGTATTACGCTCAACCATGCGAATCGGCGGGTTGTTAACTTTGAATCGTTGAAGGATCTAGTGTTTGGACGATGATGAGGCGAACAATCCCCAACTAATTGTAGGCACCCACAATTTTCGGGCGCAGAAGCTGGGGGCGTGAAGGAACTTAGGGGTACGAAGGTGTGCCGTAACACCTATAGGAAACGTTACCAGTTACCTGGTACCTATGATACCGTACCCTTTGGATACCATAACGTTTGATGCTTCTATTGTTAACTCACGTATTTGTCTTGTATATAATCGTATCTATTGATTTATTACACGTATTTGTAAATATATATATAACTTGAATATCTCGTTTATTAAATCGTATTTGTAAATATATATATATATACTTGAATATCTCGTTTATTAAATAAATCATGTTTCAATTAGCGTTTCACTTTCTCCTTTGTGTGTGTGTGTGTGTGTGTGTGCGCGCGCAGGTGAAAGTTCTAAGCTCCGCCCACTGTAAGACCGTGAGTCATGCTACTATCTGGGAGTCCCTGCGTGGTCAGTCGACTGCAGTAAGCCCGAGAGATCAGACGTGTATTCAGAAGAAAAGATCAGACGTGTATTCAAATGGCTACCTTTAATATTGCTTGTACAACGTTTATGAAATGGTATTCAGCAAAGTGCCAGGATGTGGTGGATACCGAAAAACTTCCTATTCCTCCCTCCTATGTCTCTTTTAAAAACACATTGGATTGTGCGAAGTTCCAAGATGTACAAATACTCTACGGATGTTCTGGTGAGACCGTTGAAGGCTTTCGTTGCACAGACGATGTGCTGAAGTATGCTGCAGAGCTAAACTTTATAAAGTCTCACATATACCGTGAAGTAAAAGAAACAACGCGTGCAGAAGAGAAGCAGCAGGTATGGATAATGAGTCTTGCGGATGTGTGGTGTGACAAGCGGTATTACGTAATGCTACACCATGTCGATTACTCATACCCTACACTGAAAATGTGAATCTCGTGATCATGGACAATCTTAAGTATTTTTATCACTATATTAATGTATATCATGATGAGGTTCGTAGTGAGGTTGTGGTTAGTTCCCTGCGTGAGTTTTTAACAGACTTTAGAGACGAGTATCGTTTGATGGGCAGAAAGGAAAAATATGAGCATATGTTCCTCTCAAATAGTGCGCCGGAGTGTGAAGATGTTTAGTAAAACATAAAATGTGCCTAGTTCTTACCCTGAGGTAAACTGTCTGGTGCGTAGGCTGGTAGTGATGAAATTAATTCTTGTACCGGAAAAACAAATATGTACAACAATTCGGTACGACTCGCGGATCATACCAACAAGCCCATTCACGTATCATCGAGTCAGCCGCCCGTCGAACCGTTCCTGCCCACCTGCGTGCCTCACACGGCTCATAGTTATCTCAGAGCTTGAGCCGAGTGGACGTGCGCTCTCGAATACGATGGAACTTCCTTTGAGCAGCATTCTCAACGCCTCGTACGATGTGTCCGTGACGAAATCGTTGCGCATGTTCAGGCGTAAATCCGGTACCGTTAGCTATGTACTGGAAACGGAATGTAGACAAACAAACAAACGGGTTTATTTAAGTGTCGAGGAGATGAATAGAATCTTCGTGATAGTTGAGAAGTGGAGTGAAGATCGTTATAAAATACCTGCTAACGTAGGTACAAGAAGAGAGCAGATTAGTGACGCACCCTCATACGCCGTTGTATGTACGTTGTGTATAAATAACGATCGGCCGTGCATTGATATACGGCTGATGTGGAGAATGCTTCTGATAATAACGCTCTTGTTCTTCCTACGCGAAACCGTTTCATCCTCGACAGAATGTTTGAAATCGTCGGATTCTGCAAGCTGAAACCTATATTAGACGCGCGTGTTACGGATATGCTTTATTTTGATACAGTACTTGAATACGCATACACCGCTCTGCTCGATGGGTTTACCGAGTGTAGGGCTGGTGAGAATGGTCTACTGCTGGACGTTTATTTTAAAAAGTTTAGACTCTTTGAAATACCATGAACTTTGGTACAAAGCAATTGATCGGTACAAGGCTGAGCTCACCTACACCGTTCACCCTGAAGAACTATTTCTTTATATAACGCGCAGTTGTCGTAACGATTTAGAAGATTATTTCAATTGCCGCTATGTTGAGTGAGTTCACGATTGAAAAGCTCGAGTCGGTAGAAATAAACCCTCGATTGGAAAAGCGTGTTTATAAACTTGTGTTTAATAATGTAGCTAACGATGAACTCTTTGTGCGTGCTTTTGATTGTATTCTAGACGTATTTAAAGATGATTTACCAACCGGTTGTAAAGTGGGAACAAAAATAGTACTGAACGATATGAAAGCCCTTCATATCGAATACAGGTTTCCCTATACTTTAAGCGGTGAAATATTATTAAGCCGCATATACTGCGTAATGCAGAGCAATAATGATGTAATTGTAAACTCGATTAAATGCGAGTTTAATATTTTGAAAAAAAAGTGAAATGTATTTATATATTTTGCGTGATATTTCTCCTGTACTGTTATGATTATATACATATTTCTATTATTATTGAAATGTATTTATATATTTTGCGTGATATTTCTACTGTACTGTTATGATTATATGCATATTTCTATTATTATTGAAATGTATATTTATTTCTATTTGAAATGTATATTTATTTATATATACTCCATAATTGTGTGTATATATTTCCTGTACTGTTATGATTATATGCATATTCCTCAATTATTATTGAAATGTATATTATTTTCTATATATTTATAATAAACAGAATGATGCAATGTTGTTTTACTTAATTATATCATGTTACGCCTTCTAAACCTACTACCGGTATTCTAAACCAACTTTTAAGAAATATAATAATGTATACATTGGTATTGAAATAATATTTCCATTTACTCAGTTTCCCGCAGATCTTATAGACAATGCAGGTCCTGAGCTTTAATTATCTCGATAATAGTGAGCAATCGAGGTCTAGTATGAATTGTGCTAAATTTTCATTTCTAACACTAAATGTTAAAACTCAAAGATTTAAGCAGTTAAGATGTAGTTATAAGAATATGACACCTTACAAATTACGCGTAAATATTAGTGATGGGACGATACCTAAATTTCAATCGATGCCGATTCCGATTCCAATGCCAATAAAATGTCCCGATTCCGATGCCGATTCCGATTCCGATTCTCAGTATTTTTATAGATAAGAGTTTACTTGGTGCTCTTCGGAAAACTATACCTATGTAGTCCTATTTATTTATTTGTAAGACTAACTATATAAAGTAATAGTATGGTAATATCACCTTAGAATCTAATTGATTAGGTTGTAAATATAAGAAACAAATATATCTGTTAGATTTAATCTTATTAAAGAAATTGATTAAAGATTGATAGCTGCAGTCACGCTGCTATAGTTTTGTGTGTCATGGGTACTGCATCATGTATTGAAACATGGAATAGTTGCTTTCATTGGTTAGATGTGACGTTGCCATGTATTGCAAGATGAAATAATTAAATACTAAAAATTAAAATCTTCTTTTGAATTGAATAAATTGCTATGAATAAAAATACTAAATTTAAGTCTTGAATATTGAATATCAGAATATCAGTAATCAAATTGCAAATGAAAATTAAATTTGTGCTCTGAAAAGAAAAAGATAATTTAATTAATAATTAGTTCATTTTTGTCACTAAATGACAAAGAATCGTTGTAGGAATCGAAAGTCGTAACCAAATTCTTACGATTCCGATGCCGATGCCGATTCCTGAAAAACACTCGATTCTTCCGATTCTCGATTCCGATTCCGATTAATCGTCCCATCACTAGTAATATCAAATATTATCATTGTAGAAATAATAATAATAATAATGATAATAATAAGAATTGTTGTGAAAGGTGGTTTTTGTTCAAGTAGCCGAAGAAAGGTTGACTCTCGGTCAGAAAAAGGTCTCTAGGGGGACGATTCGAAATGACCTAGTTTCTGCCTTTTCTCGTGTGCGTGTGTGTGGTGTGTGCGGCACGAGTTGTTTATTCGTTTATTATATAATATATATATATATATATGTAAAAAAATGAACAATGAATAATCAATATTCATTTTTACATAAGAACCAAAATCGCTTAACGCGAGTTTGGATAATAATTTTACTTGTAGCTTCCTATTTTTGTTCGTGTCACAACCCTACGATCTACCATATCTATGGTTTAGTCGTATCCATTTTCCATTTGTTATAGAAGTTATTATAATTAATTACGAATTGTCTTGCATCTCACCCTCGACCCTAGATTATGCATACACATTGCATGTAACAGGATTGGAACCCGTAGTTGTACTTCTTAGTCATTACTACCCACTCTGTCTCTAATTCGTTCTTGTAAATCTTCTATAATGATTTATACTTCTTTATTCATTCCTGTATTCCCTAATTCATCTTTTCTAAATAATGACTTATACACTATGACGTCATAAAATAACTTTATTCTCTTTACGTTTCCCATACTTTGTACACTGAATCACGTTCTTAGTATTTGGACATCTTCCGTATTCAATGTATGGTAAATCTTTAGTAATAATGTTGTGGTGTTATGTAGTATAAATATCATTATTCAACCATACTCATTATTCAACCATACTCATTCTTACATTCATGTTCTTTCTTGACCGCTATCCTTTATTAATTTTATTACTTATTCATTCATCTACCTATTGTCTACTTATGCCCTATCAACTTATCAGTCTATGTTTACTCGTGTCAATTTGTGAAGCACGAAACTTTAGGCCTTCGTTCGAAAACGAAAAAATACGTTCTCGTATTATTTTTTACTTTCAAGTGCGTTCAACCCTCGCAAGATATTCATAGATGTTTGGTAAGTAAATCGAATTCCGCTGACTGGCAGATTCGAGCGCCTCAAAGATAAATACTTCCGTTCGCTCTGATTTCAAATTTATAACATTATAACATATTATTTCGTAAATAAATTATCTCGTAAGTGCCATGTACTTTGTATTATATTTAACATCTTAATTGTCTATTAATATGAAACACTGTAAAAAAACAAAACAAAGTTATAGTAACTGTTTAATTGTAATTAACTGTAATACTTTAATTTAATAATGTAATGTACTTCAATGAAACTGTAATTGAATGTAATGATTTAATTTATCATGTAAGAATGTACTTTAAAATGGAAGTGTAATTAAACAACAAGTGAATATGAAGTAATCCATAATTGTAATCGTAATTGTAATGAACCAAAATTAATACGTACTCAGTCGTGTACTTAATTTGTACTTATGTGTACTATTACGAAATGATATCGCCTTCATAAATGTCATAAATGTAGACTCGGCGAAAAATACAAATTAGTTTTTATTTTTATTTTTTTTTAATTTTTATTGAAAATCTTTCAAAACATTTGATCATGTGTTTAAAAAGGAGGGAAATTTAACCTTCAACTGTCCTCCCCCAAAATATTTAAGTTTAGCTTTATATACATGTATTGTAAAATTAGAGCACTTCTTCATTGCACTTCTTCATTAGACTTCATATTAGCACCTCATTAGGACTCCTTTGTTAGCAGCCTTGCTGCGGGGAGGGGGCAGAGGCCCCTTGCCTTCTTAATATTTTTAGATTCCGGCCTGAGCCATGGTCGAAAGAGGTCGAACTATCCTGTAAATTCAGAGCAGTACCTGTATATTTTTAAGAAGTAAACCAAAGTAAAAGAAGTTTTATTTTTCCCTTCGAGCCGTGCTCTCTTCAGAACTTAGTCAGAAAAGTCGATAATTTTAGTATAAGAGAAAGTATCAGAGTATTATAGCAAGAGAAGAATTAATAATTCTCGACCCATAAGCGAGAGAAAGAGACAACCCAAGCACCATAGAAGTATTGGCATAACAGTCTGGCGAGTCTGTAGCCAAGGGTTTATCAGAGTGGCGACCCCATTTAAGGCGACCGAAAAGAATTATAGAATGTTGTGGAAGAAATATCCGTTGCAGCCTCCTAACCAGAACCCCCCATCGAATCCGAACCGACTCAGGGCCATAGACGGAGGGGTTAACATTTGGCGACCCTATACCAGGATAAACACATAGAAGAACGAAGATAACAAGACTGGTCCCTTTAACCAGGATCTTCACGACTCCAGGATTCTTCCAGTCTTCCAGACCCTTTAACCAGGATCTTCACGACTCCAGGATTCTTCCAGTCTTCCAGACCCTTACCAGGATAAGAAAAAGATTTTTAGAAGAAGATTTTAACCAGAAGATTTTAACCAGAAGATTTTAAGAAGAGGCCACTCTTTGGCCAAGATAGAAATTACCCTGCATCAGGATAAAACCAGTTGACCGGCGTGTCACGACTTCTAGTTCGTAACATCCACCCTTGAACCGGTGTGTCACGACTCCAAGTTCTCCACGCCTAGTTTCATCCAAGAAGTAGCCAGCAAGACGTCTTCAGGACACGTCTCAAGATTTCCCATAGAAAATTTTGTTAAGTACATTTTGTTTTTTTAAGTAATTTATAAACACTTGAAAAGTCCGTATTATTAACAGTTAATAATGAGTATCAAGTCAGAATTTACACAAAACACAGTGAACATTCCATACACCAGTGATACATTTGTTTTTATTGAAACAGTAATTGTAAAAGAGAGTTAATTGTAACAGAGTTAATTGTAACAGAGAGTTAATTGTAACAGAGTTAATTGTAACAGAGTTAATTGTAACAGAGTTAATTTCAAAGAGAGTTAATTTCAAAGAGAGTTAATTTCAAAGAGAGTTACTTTCAAGAGAGTTAATTTCAAGAGAGTTAATTGCAAGAGAGTTAATTTCAAGAGAGTTAATTTCAGAGAGTTAATTTCAAGAGAGTTATTTTCAGTTATATTCAGTATAGAATAATTTTATTTTATGTATCAAACATAATAGTATCGTACCTTCGTGTACATTCGAGTGAAATGTTGTTTACATTTTATATGTTTGTTTGCAAATTTTTTTCAAATTATTGAATTGACTTGCAAAATTAAGAGAGAGAGAGAGTTTACAGAGAGTTTATAGAGAGTTTATAGAGTTATAGAGTAGTTACTTGAAGCAGTTTCAAGTTCCATTTTCAGTTTTCAGTTTCGGTTGGTTGCATCCAAGAGGGACAACCAAACCCCAGAGATTTATAAAGATACTCGAAGTAGTTTCGAGTCAGTTTTAGTTGCAAATCAGTTTTCAGTTACAGAAGGTTGCATCCAAGAGGGACAACCGCCCCAGAGATTTCAGTTTTATTTGAAGTCAGAGAGTTTTATTTGAAGTCAGAGAGTTTTATTTGAAGTCAGAGAGTTTTGTTTTAAGTCAGTCTGTTAGTTTCAAATACCCATCATTTCAATGCAGTCAATTGAATTCAACTTTTTCTTTGTAATTTAAGAGAATTTAATTTAAGAAAAATGTAATTTAAGAATTTAATTCAACCTTTTTTTTGTGTTGTAAAAGAGAATTAAATTCAACCTGAATTGACCGGGTTGCGGCTTTGGTTTAACCTTTTCTTTGTTTGTAAGACGGAAATTCACCGATTTGTCTTTCCCTTTTCATGCATTGTTACGTATAAAATATATAGTCATGTAATTTATTGTTTGTAACAAAACCGTTTTTACAAAGGTTGTAACGATTTTGGTAATTATTGTAATGTATATGAGGAACATGCCGTCCCTCCGTTTTGTTTCAACTTTTTTTAATTTTTGTTTTAAGTAGTGTGACAAGCAATCTTTTTTTTAAAAAAAAAGAGAAAGTGCTCACGAAAGACTTATTGTCAATTTCAGACTTATATCCCCCGCTTAGTCACTCACATTCCCCCGAATGTAGTACTCCAAACTTTGTTTTTTTATTTTATTTTTATTTTAACACCCCAACCCCAGTTGAACCCAGTGTCGACCAAAACCGTTTTTACAAAAGTTTTTAACGAGTTTTATAATTATTTTGATTATATGATGACAGAAATAGCGTAACAATTAATCGATCATGTACCTAATTTATCCTGCTCTGTACGATCGGGAAATTTACCCGTATGACCGCACATACCCTAAAATTCAGTCATTTAATTTTTAATAAAACTTCTACACAATAAAACAGATGTATTTGTCTATATGCAAACAAGTTTTCAGATTAAAAAAAAAATCAAATAATTCAAATTCTATCAACATTCAACGAAAGAGTATAATTTTTCTACTTAACAGGCAAAAATTATTAAACCTTTTTAATATATTTTTTTTATTATATAAAAATAATTTTTAATGTAAAATTTAATTGAAATTATTAAAAGAAAAGATTGTTCGAAATGCTTCCCTTCCATTTCAATAACTTTTTATTCTTGGTCGAAATTCATCTATGGCTCGATTTACTTTTATTTTTTTAGAATATTATAAAATTATATTTAGCTCGTTGAAATGCATAATTGATTCATATTTTTAATTTGTATTTTTATTTTGTTCAATTAATCGTGAGTAACTGTCCTTAAATTGTTATTGTACCATTTGTAAGGTATCAAACGAAAATTATAGTCAAATTGACATACTACTACAGTATATGGTTATGAATTTTAGTAGTCGAATTTAATTGTGTGTCGAAATTCAATTTTAAAAAACGTGAGAGTTACTGTCATTACTCGTAAGGTCTTCTAAGTACGTCTTTTTTTTAATTACCTTATACGTGTAACCGATTAATTATGTAAAATCTATAATCCTAAGTGAATTTTATTACTTTTGACACATTCGAATTCATTTACGTTCCGTCCCTCCAGTCACTTTTGCATTAAAACGCGTATGCAAACATTATCATCATAATACATAATAATTATTGCTTACTTTATATAAATTCTCGCTCGTGCATTTATACAGTTAATTTAACAATCCTCTCAGCTAATCTGTGTCTCGAAATTATCAGATACACACTTTGTACCCAATAAACATAAATACACATTTGACCACAGGTCTATACATCATCCATTACATAATTCGATTTTTTTCTACAATAGTCAATAAAATTAGTTATCAATTGTACTATCATGGAAGCCTCGAAAAATCCATGAACTTTAAAATTTATAGTTTTCCCTTTTACTCTATTCATTATGTACATAATTTTTCCCACAGAAAAATAAAAATTTTGTAAAAAAATTTAACAATATCATTCTTTGTCTAGCTTAATTGTTTCTCTAAATTAACGTATTAATCCTTTATTTTGTTTGTATAAAAGTAAAGTTTTAATCTTTGAATTTTTATATTTTATAATAGCCCTCTAAGCGAGTGTCATGTTAAAAATTTGATTACTCTACATTGTACTCAACTACCCAAACTCGTTCTGTATAAAATTTGTATTGTAAAGAAAAATTCGTCACCTAACTTGAATTAGTTACGATGTTATTTTCTCAATTGTATTGTATTGTATTAATTTTATTATATTATTGTATAAATATCATTTTAAAAGGGGAGAGCAATGTAAAAAATGAACAATGAATAATCAATATTCATTTTTACATAAGAACCAAAATCGCTTAACGCGAGTTTGGATAATAATTTTACTTGTAGCTTCCTATTTTTGTTCGTGTCACAACCCTACGATCTACCATATCTATGGTTTAGTCGTATCCATTTTCCATTTGTTATAGAAGTTATTATAATTAATTACGAATTGTCTTGCATCTCACCCTCGACCCTAGATTATGCATACACATTGCATGTAACAGGATTGGAACCCGTAGTTGTACTTCTTAGTCATTACTACCCACTCTGTCTCTAATTCGTTCTTGTAAATCTTCCTAATAATGATTTATACTTCTTTATTCATTCCTGTAATTCCCTAATTCATCTTTTCTAAATAATGACTTATACACTATGACGTCATAAAATAACTTTATTCTCTTTACGTTTCCCATACTTTGTACACTGAATCACGTTCTTAGTATTTGGACATCTTCCGTATTCAATGTATGGTAAATTCTTTAGTAATAATGTTGTGGTGTTATGTAGTATAAATATCATTATTCAACCATACTCATTATTCAACCATACTCATTCTTACATTCATGTTCTTTCTTGACCGCTATCCTTTATTAATTTTATTACTTATTCATTCATCTACCTATTGTCTACTTATGCCCTATCAACTTATCAGTCTATGTTTACTCGTGTCAATTTGTGAAGCACGAAACTTTAGGCCTTCGTTCGAAAACGAAAAAATACGTTCTCGTATTATTTTTTACTTTCAAGTGCGTTCAACCCTCGCAAGATATTCATAGATGTTTGGTAAGTAAATCGAATTCCGCTGACTGGCAGATTCGAGCGCCTCAAAGATAAAATACTTCCGTTCGCTCTGATTTCAAATTTATAACATTATAACATATTATTTCGTAAATAAATTATCTCGTAAGTGCCATGTACTTTGTATTATATTTAACATCTTAATTGTCTATTAATATGAAACACTGTAAAAAAACAAAACAAAGTTATAGTAACTGTTTAATTGTAATTAACTGTAATACTTTAATTTAATAATGTAATGTACTTCAATGAAACTGTAATTGAATGTAATGATTTAATTTATCATGTAAGAATGTACTTTAAAATGGAAGTGTAATTAAACAACAAGTGAATATGAAGTAATCCATAATTGTAATCGTAATTGTAATGAACCAAAATTAATACGTACTCAGTCGTGTACTTAATTTGTACTTATGTGTACTATTACGAAATGATATCGCCTTCATAAATGTCATAAATGTAGACTCGGCGAAAAATACAAATTAGTTTTTATTTTATTTTTTTTTAATTTTTATTGAAAATCTTTCAAAACATTTGATCATGTGTTTAAAAAGGTGGGAAATTTAACCTTCAACTGTCCTCCCCCAAAATATTTAAGTTTAGCTTATTATACATGTATTGTAAAATTAGAGCACTTCTTCATTGCACTTCTTCATTAGACTTCATATTAGCACCTCATTAGGACTCCTTTGTTAGCAGCCTTGCTGCGGGGAGGGGGCAGAGGCCCCTTGCCTTCTTAATATTTTTAGATTCCGGCCTGAGCCATGGTCGAAAGAGGTCGAACCTCTATCCCTGTAAATTCAGAGCAGTACCTGTATATTTTTAAGAAGTAAACCAAAGTAAAAGAAGTTTTTATTTTTCCCTTCGAGCCGTGCTCTCTTCAGAACTTAGTCAGAAAAGTCGATAATTTTAGTATAAGAGAAAGTATCAGAGTATTATAGCAAGAGAAGAATTAATAATTCTCGACCCATAAGCGAGAGAAAGAGACAACCCAAGCACCATAGAAGATATTGGCATAACAGTCTGGCGAGTCTGTAGCCAAGGGTTTATCAGAGTGGCGACCCACCATTTAAGGCGACCGAAAAGAATTATAGAATGTTGTGGAAGAAATATCCGTTGCAGCCTCCTAACCAGAACCCCCCATCGAATCCGAACCGACTCAGGGCCATAGACGGAGGGGTTAACATTTGGCGACCCTATACCAGGATAAACACATAGAAGAACGAAGATAACAAGACTGGTCCCTTTAACCAGGATCTTCACGACTCCAGGATTCTTCCAGTCTTCCAGACCCTTTAACCAGGATCTTCACGACTCCAGGATTCTTCCAGTCTTCCAGACCCTTTACCAGGATAAGAAAAAGATTTTTAGAAGAAGATTTTAACCAGAAGATTTTAATCAGAAGATTTTAAGAAGAGGCCACTCTTTGGCCAAGATAGAAATTACCCTGCATCAGGATAAAACCAGTTGACCGGCGTGTCACGACTTCTAGTTCGTAACATCCACCCTTGAACCGGTGTGTCACGACTCCAAGTTCTCCACGCCTAGTTTCATCCAAGAAGTAGCCAGCAAGACGTCTTCAGGACACGTCTCAAGGATTTCCCCATAGAAAATTTTGTTAAGTACATTTTGTTTTTTTAAGTAATTTATAAACACTTGAAAAGTCCGTATTATTAACAGTTAATAATGAGTATCAAGTCAGAATTTACACAAAACACAGTGAACATTCCATACACCAGTGATACATTTGTTTTTATTGAAACAGTAATTGTAAAAGAGAGTTAATTGTAACAGAGTTAATTGTAACAGAGAGTTAATTGTAACAGAGTTAATTGTAACAGAGTTAATTGTAACAGAGTTAATTTCAAAGAGAGTTAATTTCAAAGAGAGTTAATTTCAAAGAGAGTTACTTTCAAGAGAGTTAATTTCAAGAGAGTTAATTGCAAGAGAGTTAATTTCAAGAGAGTTAATTTCAGAGAGTTAATTTCAAGAGAGTTATTTTCAGTTATATTCAGTATAGAATAATTTATTTATTATTAAACATAATAGTATCGTACCTTCGTGTACATTCGAGTGAAATGTTGTTTACATTTTATATGTTTGTTTGCAAATTTTTTTCAAATTATTGAATTGACTTGCAAAATTAAGAGAGAGAGAGAGTTTACAGAGAGTTTATAGAGAGTTTATAGAGTTATAGAGTAGTTACTTGAAGCAGTTTCAAGTTCCATTTTCAGTTTTCAGTTTCGGTTGGTTGCATCCAAGAGGGACAACCAAACCCCAGAGATTTATAAAGATACTCGAAGTAGTTTCGAGTCAGTTTTAGTTGCAAATCAGTTTTCAGTTACAGAAGGTTGCATCCAAGAGGGACAACCGCCCCAGAGATTTCAGTTTTATTTGAAGTCAGAGAGTTTTATTTGAAGTCAGAGAGTTTTATTTGAAGTCAGAGAGTTTTGTTTTAAGTCAGTCTGTTAGTTTCAAATACCCATTCATTTCAATGCAGTCAATTGAATTCAACTTTTTCTTTGTAATTTAAGAGAATTTAATTTAAGAAAAATGTAATTTAAGAATTTAATTCAACCTTTTTTTTGTGTTGCAAAAGAGAATTAAATTCAACCTGAATTGACCGGGTTGCGGCTTTGGTTTAACCTTTTCTTTGTTTGTAAGACGGAAATTCACCGATTTGTCTTTCCCTTTTCATGCATTGTTACGTATATAAATATATAGTCATGTAATTTATTGTTTGTAACAAAACCGTTTTTACAAAGGTTGTAACGATTTTGGTAATTATTGTAATGTATATGAGGAACATGCCGTCCCTCCGTTTTGTTTCAACTTTTTTTAATTTTTGTTTTAAGTAGTGTGACAAGCAATCTTTTTTTTAAAAAAAAAGAGCAAAGTGCTCACGAAAGACTTATTGTCAATTTCAGACTTATATCCCCCGCTTAGTCACTCAATTCCCCCGAATGTAGTACTCCAAACTTTTTTTTTATTTTATTTTTATTTTAACACCCCAACCCCAGTTGAACCCAGTGTCGACCAAAACCGTTTTTACAAAAGTTTTTAACGAGTTTTATAATTATTTTGATTATATGATGACAGAAATAGCGTAACAATTAATTGATCATGTACCTAATTTATCCTGCTCTGTACGATCGGGAAATTTACCCGTATGACCGCACATACCCTAAAATTCAGTCATTTAATTTTTAATAAAACTTCTACACAATAAAACAGATGTATTTGTCTATATGCAAACAAGTTTTCAGATTAAAAAAAAAAAGTCAAATAATTCAAATTCTATCAACATTCAACGAAAGAGTATAATTTTTCTACTTAACAGGCAAAAATTATTAAACCTTTTTAATACATTTTTTTTATTATATAAAAATAATTTTTAATGTAAAATTTAATTGAAATTATTAAAAGAAAAGATTGTTCGAAATGCTTCCCTTCCATTTCAATAACTTTTTATTCTTGGTCGAAATTCATCTATGGCTCGATTTACTTTTATTTTTTTAGAATATTATAAAATTATATTTAGCTCGTTGAAATGCATAATTGATTCATATTTTTAATTTGTATTTTTATTTTGTTCAATTAATCGTGAGTAACTGTCCTTAAATTGTTATTGTACCATTTGTAAGGTATCAAACGAAAATTATAGTCAAATTGACATACTACTACAGTATATGGTTATGAATTTTAGTAGTCGAATTTAATTGTGTGTCGAAATTCAATTTTAAAAAACGTGAGAGTTACTGTCATTACTCGTAAGTCTTCTAAGTACGTCTTTTTTTTAATTACCTTATACGTGTAACCGATTAATTATGTAAAATCTATAATCCTAAGTGAATTATTACTTTTGACACATTCGAATTCATTACGTTCCGTCCCTCCAGTCACTTTTGCATTAAAACGCGTATGCAAACATTATCATCAAATACATAATAATTATTGCTTACTTTATATAAATTCTCGCTCGTGCATTTATACAGTTAATTTAACAATCCTCTCAGCTAATCTGTGTCTCGAAATTATCAGATACACACTTTGTACCCAAAAACATAAATACACATTTGACCACAGGTCTATACATCATCCATTACATAATCGATTTTTTCTACAATAGTCAATAAAATTAGTTATCAATTGTACTATCATGGAAGCCTCGAAAAATCCATGAACTTTAAAATTTATAGTTTCCTTTTACTCTATTTCATTATGTACATAATTTTTCCCACAGAAAAATAAAAATTTTGTAAAAAAATTTAACAATATCATTCTTTGTCTAGCTTAATTGTTTCTCTAAATTAACGTATTAATCCTTTATTGTTTGTATAAAAGTAAAGTTTTAATCTTTGAATTTTTATATTTTATAATAGCCCTCTAAGCGAGTGTCATGTTAAAAATTTGATTACTCTACATTGTACTCAACTACCCAAACTCGTTCTGTATAATTTGTATTGTAAAGAAAAATTCGTCACCTAACTTGAATTAGTACGATGTTATTTTCTCAATTGTATTGTATTGTATTAATTTTATTATATTATTGTATAAATATCATTTTAAAAGGGGAGAGCAATGTAAAAAATGAACAATGAATAATCAATATTCATTTTACATAAGAACCAAAATCGCTTAACGCGAGTTTGGATAATAATTTTACTTGTAGCTTCCTATTTTTGTTCGTGTCACAACCCTACGATCTACCATATCTATGGTTTAGTCGTATCCATTTTCCATTTGTTATAGAAGTTATTATAATTAATTACGAATTGTCTTGCATCTCACCCTCGACCCTAGATTATGCACACATTGCATGTAACAGGATTGGAACCCGTAGTTGTACTTCTTAGTCATTCTACCCACTCTGTCTCTAATTCGTTCTTGTAAATCTTCCTAATAATGATTTATCTTCTTTATTCATTCCTGTAATTCCTAATTCATCTTTCTAAATAATGACTTATACACTATGACGTCATAAAATAACTTTATTCTCTTTACGTTCCCATACTTTGTACACTGAATCACGTTCTTAGTATTTGGACATCTTCCGTATTCAATGTATGGTAAATTCTTTAGTAATATGTTGTGGTGTTATGTAGTATAAAATCACTTATTCAACCATACTCATTATTCAACCATACTCATTCTTACATTCATGTTCTTTCTTGACCGCTATCCTTTATTAATTTTATTACTTATTCATTCATCTACCTATTGTCTACTTATGCCCTATCACTTATCAGTCTATGTTTACTCGTGTCATTTGTGAAGCACGAAACTTTAGGCCTTCGTTCGAAAACGAAAATACGTTCTCGTATTATTTTTTACTTTCAAGTGCGTTCAACCCTCGCAAGATATTCATAGATGTTTGGTAAGTAAATCGAATTCCGCTGACTGGCAGATTCGAGCGCCTCAAAGATAAAATACTTCCGTTCGCTCTGATTTCAAATTTATAACATTATAACATATTATTTCGTAAATAAATTATCTCGTAAGTGCCATGTACTTTGTATTATATTTAACATCTTAATTGTCTATTAATATGAAACACTGTAAAAAAACAAAACAAAGTTATAGTAACTGTTTAATTGTAATTAACTGTAATACTTTAATTAATAATGTAATGTACTTCAATGAAACTGTAATTGAAGTAATGATTAATTTATCATGTAAGAATGTACTTTAAAATGGAAGTGTAATTAAAAACAAGTGAATATGAAGTAATCCATAATGTAATCGTAATTGTAATGAACACAAATTAATACGTACTCAGTCGTGTACTTAATTTGTACTTATGTGTACTATTACGAATGATATCGCCTTCATAAATGTCATAAATGTAGACTCGGCGAAAAAATACAAATTAGTTTTTATTTTTATTTTTTTTAATTTTTATTGAAAATCTTTCAAAACATTTGATCATGTGTTTAAAAAGGAGGAGGGAAATTTAACCTTCACTGTCCTCCCCCAAAATATTAAGTTTAGCTATATATACATGTATTGTAAAATTAGAGCACTTCTTCATTGCACTTCTTCATTAGACTTCATATTAGCACCTCATTAGGACTCCTTTGTTAGCAGCCTGCTGCGGGGAGGGGGCAGAGGCCCCTTGCCTTCTTAATATTTTTAGATTCCGGCCTGAGCCATGGTCGAAAGAGGTCGAACCTCTATCCCTGTAAATTCAGAGCAGTACCTGTATATTTTTAAGAAGTTAAACCAAAGTAAAAGAAGTTTTTATTTTTCCCTTCGAGCGTGCTCTCTTCAGAACTTAGTCAGAAAAGTCGATAATTTTAGTATAAGAGAAGTATCAGAGTATTATAGCAAGAGAAGAATTAATAATTCTCGACCCATAAGCGAGAGAAAGAGACAACCCAAGCACCATAGAAGATATTGGCATAACAGTCTGGCGAGTCTTAGCCAAGGGTTTAACAGAGTGGCGACCCACCATTTAAGGCGACCGAAAAGAATTATAGAATGTTATAGAAGAATATCCGTTGCAGCCTCCTAACCAGAACCCCCCATCGAATCCGAACCGACTCAGGGCCATAGACGGAGGGGTTAACAGATATATATATATATATATATATATATATATATATATCCACATCAAGAGCGGTCTGGAAGGAAGATCTCTCACGCGTAAATATAAAATATTTTCATTGTAGAAATAATAATAATGATAATAATAAGAATTGGTGTGAACGGTGGTTTTGCTCGAATAGATTGTAGAAGGATTAACCCTCGGCCGAAAAGGTCTCTAGGGGACGATTCGATTTGACACAGAGTCTCCTTTTCCTCGTGTGCGTGTGTGTGTGTGTGTGGGTGTGTGTGCACGAGTTGTTTATTAGTTTATTATATATAATATATATATATATAGATTATATATATATATATATATATATACATCAAGAGCGGTCTGGAAGGAAGATCTCTCAACAAGCAGGTGTTCTTCGAAAATATAAAGATATCATTAGTCGTCCGACCCCGTTATAGCGGATTGTGTTTTGGCTAATTTCAACTTTTAAATGAATTGTTTCGTAAATTTTCATTTCGTTTCGTTATTCGTGACTTAAATATTTATAAAAAATTAAGTGTGTAAAAATTATTTATTTAAAAACGAATTTAATTGGATTCATCTTCCGTCATATAAATATATATTGTGGTACACTATTAAATGGATGATTAATATATGGTTTTGCTATCTGGAATACATGGCGCTATCTGGCAACTGAATACATGGCGCTATCTGGCAACTCAGCCAGAATAGAGGTTTATAAAAGACCGAGAGACGACTGACGGAGTCATTCAAGCTCGGCTCCCAGCCGAGCAAGGACCTCTGGTCCTTCTCTTTCTGGCCCATTGGGAAAACCCCTTAGAGGCCTCTTAGGTTAGGTAAACGAAATAACTTGGGGGAGAACTCCGCCTCCAAGTTGCATGCCTTGCAATCAAAGGCAACTACTCTCTCTCTCTCTCTCTCTCTCTCTCCTTCAGGTGTACCCTCCCCCCCTTGGCTCAGCGAACTGGCTGATTAGGAGCCTATAAAACAACGCCTACTCGGCTGAAGTCTTAATATGCACTTGGCTCCTGCCAGGTGAACACCTCTCCTCCTTTCTCTCCTTTCTGGCCCTTTGGGGGGAATAGCTTGGGGGGAACTCCGCCTCCAAGTTGCATGCCCCTTGCAACCCGGTTGGCAACAAAAGGCCCTTTGGGGGAATTTTTTTTCCCTTTTTTTTGGCAACACCCCCACCCTCCTTTGCAACAACCCCACCCACCTTTGCAACATTACGTAATCACTTGCAACATTCCTTCACTCTAACCTTTTGCGGCTATACTACTTAGCTGAAATATTAAGAGCTCAGTACGACTCATCTTTCAGTATCCCAAAAACTGACAAACTGATATGCGATAGAAACGCATTCTTTGAAGAACTACAAGTACAGGGGAAAGTATAACGGACTTCGACTTTACGACAGATGATATACACAAGCTATAGGGAAAACTAAAAGCACACTCAGCGGCAGGACCGGACAAATGGAATGCCACACTGATCAAAAACTGCAAGAATGCAATCGTTGAGCCCTCTATGAAACACAAATACGATAGCAGTAAACAGAGCAAAGTGAATAACTGGGCAGATACTGAGAACCTTTAAACGAAGAGATAGGAATATAATGATCCTCTACTGAAGACACTGATCATACAGAAATTGGAATACTGCTCGGTCCTAACATCCCCATAAAAAAGAAGACATTAGATAGCTAGAAGGGCTTCAGAGAAGCTTCACAGCCAAGATCAAGGGTACAAAGAACTAAATTACTGGAAAAGGTTACGTGAATTAAACCTATATTCACTGGAAAGGAGAAGACACACACACATCATTATTTACACTTAGAAAATAATGGAGAAACTAGTCTCTAATCTTACTCTGAACCCTGTAACTCCCCAAACAACAGTGGAAAGTAGAAAAGGAAGACTGTCGTGTTCCCAAATTAAAGGCTAGACAAGGAACATCGTTAACCCTGAAAGAAAATAGTTTTGTTGTGAGAGGACCAAAACTGTTTAATCAGCTGCCCAAAGACCTAAGGGACACGAGTAGTGTTGCGGTGGACATCTTCAAAAGAAGATTAGACGCCTGGCTCAGAACAATCCCCGATAAGCCGTGCGTACCTGGCTATGTTGGGGTGGAGAGTACAATAAACCAACTCACTACTTCACCAGGCCAACTCGAGAGGAGGGGCGACAAGCTTGACGTTCCTGAAATGATGAATCATCGCACGGAACATTTGAAAGGTTGAAAGGTGTATATATATATTAGCACCTCGGTGGTGTAGTGGTTAGCGTCGTTGACTACAAAGGCCCCGGAATCGAGACCCGGTGACGGCAGCGGCGTGCAGCAAATCACAGCTGTTCATCCTCCACACAATAAAGAAAGTGGTTGGTAGATAAATGGGTGGTCTAGTGGTGGTGGTGAGTGGTTCGGATTCCGCGTTAAACTGTAGGTCTAAGGTGGAGTGAAAAGCTTGACCTTCGTCAGAATGAACAATTCGGGCGGAAGCTAACCAAAGGTTAAAGGTTATATATATATATATATATATATATATATATATATATAGGGTGGCGTAAAAATCAGGAAAAAAGGACCCAGAGAGAATGGATCTTTTCCGTCTCTGCCCGCCATTATTTAAAAAAAAAGGACTTTTTTAGCAAAAAATATTATAACTTATGCAATGATGACCCTTTTACTCCTGACTTTTGCGCCACCCTGTAATTTATATATATATACCGAAAAGTTGCTACCAAATGAGAAATACATTTATTTCTCGAACTGCATCATAAATATTAAAAAAAATTCCATTCAGTTCAAAGCACTTTAATGTAATCTAATGTAATGTAATTAATTAATTTTACTCAATTAATTAATGTAATTCTCTTTGGGTAGCCACTTTTCGGACACCTCCCATAAAAATTCATTAATCTTGTCTCACACTTTCGAGTATAATTATGAACAAAAATGCTTTCCACACACTAAGCAACAAATAGCGTGAATATTTCCCGCTTCTCATGTATTTTTTAGTAAATTTTTAGTAAACATCACGATACCGGTAAAAATAATTTTGAAATTTAATAAACACACTGTTTTTAGCACAGGAATGAGATGGAGAAGTAAAATGAGTTAATTGCACGCGCGATGTCGGAAACTGCTTGCCGCTTGGACAATCTAAATTCCACACCATTCTCCATTTTAATAATACAAAATAGTATACGTTTCATATTTAGCAAATTCGTTATAAAATAATTTCTTTTGTATGTTTATTTAAATTAGAAAATTCTCGTAATATTATGATCAGACTTTCGTCTCTGTAAGCAAAATAGAGAAGAAGACAATGGATTTTTTCTTTCGGAGTAAGAAGATCAAAGAACTTCTAATGAGAAAACTTGAGACTTCTTATCTTATATTTTCACTATGTGGAAATCGTCTCTGTTGAAACTAAAAGAGAATAAAAAAAAATGTAAAAAGAGTCAACAGTTAGGCTAAAAATTAAAGTAACGCTAAAAAAAATTATGTTAAAGGTCGAAATAAGTTTAAAAATAGAACAAAATGAGCTTAAAATGAAGCAGAAATGCTTAAACAGAGGCGAAATGTACTTCAAAGGAAAAACGAAGACCTTTGTATGAACTCACCCTTTCAGGATGTGTTTTTATTTTCTAATTCCTTAGTTTATAAAGTATTATTTTAAAGAGTAAACGGAAGTTCAGAATTTTATTCAAAATCATGTTATTTTCCTTAATTTAAATTCTGTTTTGTGCCTCTATTATACAGGGTGTCCCTAAAGTCTGGACACATAGGAAATATCACTAACTAACTAACTATATGTTATTATTATTATTATTATTATTATTATTATTATTATATATTAAATTCATGCAACTGAGGCCTAAGGTAGGCCCACATCGAATCAGCAACCCTGAGGTAGGACCAAATAGGACCTCCAAGTCCATAAGTTATGGACTTGGAGGTCCTATTTGGTCCTACCTCAGGGTTGCTGATTCAATGTGGGCCTACCTTAGGCCTCAGTTGCATGAATTTAAGATAATAATAATAATAATAATAATAATAATAATAATAACATATAGTTAGTTATAGTTAGTGATATTTCCTATGTGTCCAGACTTTAGGGACACCCTGTACTATAACGTTTAGCTTGAGTTTATCTTCTGTAAAACTTTGTGTTTAAAACGTTTACGCGCGAGTGTATTACTAAAGCTAGATTTTTCATCAAAGTAATTTTTTCCATCATGCTTCTTCCTGCCTTCGTAAAGTATAGAGAATGGATAGTATATCTTTCTTTAGAACTCATTGATGAAAATATTTCCATTTGAGTTCCTCTATGGACGATAAAAACATGACACTTCACAGCTAGGCTAAGTGCCCCATTAGGTAGGTTTTATAAAATTACCTCGTTCCATAAATTGTCAAGATTGACAAGGTATCGTAATTGTGTTTCCTTTGTGTCAGTTAATAAAGTTACAATTTTTATATGTTCACTTATAACTTATTTTTATAAGTAATTGTATTGTTCTAGACAGAAATGGTAACTTATCCATTGATGAGTATCGTTATCTAAATACATTGAGTTGTCTTTATACAACGATGCTCATTGATCAGTCATCAATGAATAAGTTACTCTTTCTACCGAAAACCATATTTTTTTTAAAAATTATTATTGTTAACGTACAAATGACGTCAAAGTCATATTAGGTCATTTCAAAACTTTTTAAAATTAAATTGCGAATTATTATTGTACAAAACATAATAGTTACAAAATTACATGACATTAATACAATATAAGAAGCGAAACAATTTATTTTTACATGATTATAGAAATTGTACAGTATGACCGCAGTAATGACTTTATATAATTAAACATGTGGACTCTTCACCTTTAAATTAATTTATTTTACATATTTTAAATTAACATTACTATTTTTATCATAATTTTTATTTAAAATTTGGAGGCAGACATACAAAAAAAATCTAGGTATGAACACTCGTAAAACTGTGTACTCGTAAGCAGTGTTCCCTCTAAGGTGTGCGCGCGCACATGGGGTTTTATTGCCGCGCACACAGCCAAATTTTATGCGCACAAAAATTTAAAGTTAATTGGACATAAAAATTATTTTCAAATGCTTAAGTTTTCTGTTATCTTAACTTTTTCAACACAAGAAACACAACTGTTTATGTTATCTTCATTTACTAATTGGCAACTCCGTATATCTATATCTTACGACATAAATACTGAATCATTTGAATGAGTCACGGTTGCTGAGCTGACTCAGTTATTGTCTGGAGTTTCAACGTTTTGCATAGCTGGTGCATAGTGAAATATTTGTTACCAATAGTTTGTTGATATATAGTCAAATTCATTTTCCAAAATATACGACAATAGCTTTCGTAATATTTACTAGTTCATTACGGAGTACCGTTACGGTATGTCGGGAGTAAACTAATAGTATTAAGGAAAGTGCCTAAAGATATTTATATTCGGTATAAACCGACCAACTTTATTGCGCGTATTGCTGTCGTGTGCGGGATTACGTGTTCCAGTTGCAATGTTACTTTCTTTAAAATTGGTTCTTTTGACCCAAAGGAATTGTAACCTAACTTAACCTAGGTTAGGTTAAATCAATATAAGGCCTATTCCCATAATTTTCTTCGGTTTATCCGTCTCTAATGTATTCATCCGTGCAGACGAAAAAGGCCTAGGCTGCCTATATGCTCTAATCTTTATTTACGAATGGAGGTATCGGCTTCTACTCTTAATTTATCGGATATTATTAATAATTATTATAATATTATTATTTAAAATCATTCATAAATTCTTAATAATACTATTATTAGGGTAAATTACAAGGAGACAGCCCCTCGCTGAATTATTAGTTATTATGATGAAAAATATACCACACGTCGTACCGTACGACATGTTGCATGAGTATGTCACTGCCAGGCGTAAAAAAATGTTTTATAGTGGTCATTTTATAATAAACTTTACTAATTTAATTATTAAACATTTTATGTTTAACCTTTTGAACCACAACTCTTCATAATGATTGTGTGATAGAACCCGCTAAAAACCTGAAATTTCAGCTATGTTTGCATACGATTTTCTCAATAAGTTTCATTTCGATTTAAATAAATTAGGTACGGCGGGCGTTAGAATATAGTATTTTCTCTAATTATGGAAGGTAAATTCAATCAAACGCGTTTTCTGTGAACTATATCTTATTCTAAAATATAAAGTAAGAATACATATAAATTATATATATGTGTATATGTACATTATGTATATATATATATAAATGTATGAGTCCAAATCTACCCAATGGCCCGAATAGGTTAATATTATGTTCAATATAATAATATGTTTTGCTATGCAATCATTTTACGTTATTTAGCATAAATATAGGTACAATTTTATGGTAATTGTTTGTTTTTGTTTCAGATTTTAAAATTAATGAACCGACACTATAGTTAATTCAGCATGTCTTTATCAGTAAAATAACAAGTTACCTTTACGGTAATTGCAGTGTTATAAGTTTGCTCAAATAATACTGGTGTGCGCATGTAATGAAACATTCGTACTCTTTAATTTAGAAGTTATTACATCTTATAATTAACCCATTACACCAATGCATAAAGGAGCTAAACGGAAAAGAGCTGCAAATTTCTTTAAGACAGAATGGATGGAAGTATATATAGAAACAGCAACACCAAAATCTGATAGTGATTTGCGCGTGCAGTTGCGAGACATATTCACTTTCAATTCCGATACTGGAGTGATTTGTAATTATTGTCGAGATGCAAAAGTAGTAGGGGAATTTGCATGTGGAAAGATGTGGGGTGATGTATGGAAACTTGACTTTTTAAGGCGTCATTTATCAAGCAAATCTCATTTAGACGGTGTAACGAAACTTAGAAATAAAAATCCTTCATTACCAGCAAAAGGTCTGCTCAGAATGTTGCATGAAAGTCCTGAAGAAAGACAAAGAAAATTAATGTTTTGCGAGCGAAAACGTTCAAATCAAGAAGAAGTTCAAGTTTTAATTGATAATGTTATTTTAGCTGTTAAAATGAATAATTCCATGTTCTCTGTTCAGGACATTAATGATCATATGTCACAGTATGTTAATATTCCAGATAATTGGAGAAGTAAAAATTATGCATTTGAATTTTTTGAGAATATTAACGCTATTGTGCAAAATGATGTAATGACAGAAATAGCTTCAGCAACGTTTCATACGTTAACTCTTGACGAAAGCACGGGTATTTCCGTCAACAAAATGTTGGTACTTTATTTCAAATATAGAGCTCAAAATTCTACCGAATATAAAACGACATTTGGTGGAATAGTAAAATTACAAGCATGTGATGCTTCTACAGTTGTTTCTACAATCGAGCAGTTTTATGAAGAACATAATCTTGACTTTAAAAAAATGGTTATGTTCACATCTGATGGTGCCTCGGTAATGTTGGGTCGGCTTAATGGCGTGGCTGCGCAACTGAAGCGTAAAATTCCTCATTTAGTTGTACAACATTGTGTTGCCCATCGCGAAGATTTGGGTATTTGTGATACTTGGAAAGAATTCAAGCTGATAAGGAACATCGAAACTTTAATTACGACCATACATACATTATTTTCCAGATCTACAACAAAGAAGAGCAAATTCAAAGGGATTGTTATTGCTTCAGAAAATAAGTCGGTTGCCTTCAAACCTCTTAATGAAGTACGGTGGTTGTCGAGACATTTTGCACTGGAAGCAATAATTAGAAATTATGATTCTTTAATAGTGTATTTTGAGCAGGATGTATCAAATGATCCAATTTCAAATTATTGTCACACAAAATTAACTAACCCTGAGTACCGAATAGCTTTGGAAATTTTGAATGATGTTTTGGGTGATTTGGCTTCCTTGTCTAAGCTTTTACAGAAGCGTAATCTAACACCACTAGATGCAAATCATCTTGTTCATGGTAAATTGAATAAGATGAAAGAACAATATCTTGGTGAAAAAATTTCATGGAGTAAACATGTACAAACACTCCTTAACAAATTTCATGAAGAAAATATTGAAGTTGATACTTGTTCTTTGTTGAATTTCATAAAAACGCTTTGTGTTCACATGGAAGACCGGTTTCCTAAGAACGAAGTAAAAGAATGGTCTTTATTTGATTGTTCAGCAATTGCAAAATGCAACTTTGGCTTTGGAGTTGAAGAAATTCAATATTTGTGTTCCAAATATGTCGATTTTCTAAATGAAAGGGATGTCATTATAGAACAATACAATGACTTTAAATTTATTGCAGGTGAAAAAATAAAAGTGAAACTTATTGAAAACTATGCTGATATGGTGGTTTTTGTCCTCCAAAATGAACAATTTAAAGATCTTGCAATATTGATGGACATAGGAGGAACTTTTTTAGCATCTAGTGTGGACTGTGAACGTGGTTTCAGTTTGATGAACTCGATAAAAAATAAGCTGAGAAACCGTTTACAAGAAAATCATTTAGATATGCTTATGCGTGTGAAAAGTTACCTAAATGATGGAGGAACAATCAACCTTGAAAGAGTATATTCAAGATGGGCAAATCTGAAAGACCGTAGAGAAAAACAATAGTAAGAAGAAATAGTATAAACCATTAAAATTCAATATATTGTTTAATTTTACTTAAAATATTTTTAATTTGGATGTTCTTATAGAAAATATATTTATTTATAGAATAAATGAATGTAAACTTCATTACTCATAGTTTTATTGTCTCCTTAAAAAGTATAATGTGGTGCTATGTTTTAAAATAATGATACAATTGTTAATCTTTCAAAATCATCTACCTCCTCTTTATTGATTTTTTTGATGATTCAATGAATGATGCCAAATTATAAAGTTTGCACAATTTTATAACATTATTGGGAATGTTGCACACAGGAAACAAAATGCGCACATAAGCAGCACAAAATTAGAGGGAACATTGCTCGTAAGTTAATATAAGGACGTTCACGTTAGTCTGACATTTTGTCTGATGTAGTTAAATTTTCGGGATCACCTGAAGAGCAGGGCCCACAGCCTTCTTTAGTTAGCTTTATAAGGCTAACTAACGAAAATATCACGACCTAACCTAACCAATCGTCAAGGGCATACAGTTGACCTAACGATTGGTTAGGTTAGGTCGTGATATTTTCGTTAGTTAGCCTTATAAGGCTAACTAAAGAAGGCTGGGCGCTCTGATCTTCAGGTGATCCCATTTTCGCAAAAGTGTAGCCTGAATTAGGAGTTGCATCAATAGACTTTCCTCAGCAGTAACCAAATGATTATTAAAAGAATACAACATTTATTCATGAATGGTAACGATTCTTGCGACTTTGTAAATTTAGTATTTAATAATATTAGTGGAATTTATTTATTTATGTGAGGTGAGTGGGGGGGGGGGGGTGATGGTCCACCAGGATGCCGGTGTGAATGAATGTGTATGCTTTAGTTTCTACTTTTTCTCTTCTTCATTACCTTCTATTATAATTTATGTCCGAGCATGTCTGCCTTCTCACACCCCAACTCATTTGGGAGATGAAATTTTTTATGATGTATGTATGTATGTATGTATGTATTAGTGATGGATCGAGTGGTCGGTTTTTCACAACCGCGGTTGCGGTTGTGTTTGCGGTTGTCGAATTTTTTCCAACCGCGGTTGCGGTTGCGGTTATCATATACTAGGAAAAATGCGTAATTATTAACTGGATTTAGCCACTATAGTGCGATTTAGCCACACTTGGTACATAATATATACTAAATAGTATTTATTTAGTAAATACCTTATGTTGAACACAAATTTTGCAATACACCGCTACCGCTATTTGTGTGTTGCAAAACTTGTGTTCAACATAAGGTATTTACTAAATAAATACTATTTAAATGAAGTATATTCTAAACTTATATAGCTATTATGAAAGAATAGGTCAAATTAATTAAAACCATATTTTGCACTAAGTGTGTTACCAGGATGAGGGACGAGGACCCATCGCACTGTTCATCCCACCTACCACTTTCCCCAGCCTCCACCCATTGGAAAGTTATGGATTATTATTCATTTGAAAAACTGATGTCAAACTTAATGACAGGCAGTGTGAATTTCAAGAATAATATTTTGCTGCATTTTCACCTTTCAAGCGGCAACGCCTCTCATCGTACAACGTTCCCGCTCCACGCATAAGGAGACCCATCATTTTCTTTTTAAAAAAAGAAATATTTCTAATTAACCTAAAATTAAAATTAACTAAGCTTTTACAACCGCAACCGCACTTATGGAACGGCGGTTGCGGTTACGGTTGCTGTTGTGAATTTTTGTGCGGTTGTAGTGCGGTTGCGGTTTATCGATCCATCACTAGTATGTATGTATGTGTTAGTTCTATAAAAAATTCCTATAATTGTTCTTGAAAGAACGATTTATATCAGTACAGTGTAACGTATTCCATCACAGCAAAACGATGAAATATATTAATTACATCGTATAAGATGTAATATATTTCATCATTTTATCATGATGAACGTTTCATCATCGAAACAGAAAACCTGATTTCGGTGTAGTTCTCTCGTTCGATTATTTAAGCGAGGGAAACTGCTATTCTAAATACGAAAGACTCTTCTAGACACGTAACATACGTTACATAACATAACGTAACATAACATACATTAAGTGCAATAACCGGACTTCATTAAGATGAAAAGGAAAAAGGCATTTAAGTGAGGAACTAGGTTCGAGTCCTAATAGCTCGTAGTTCTCATTTTATTACTTTTCCCTTCCCAACACATTAAATTTGACGTATCACATAAACATTAAAATTAAAAAAATATCATCGTTTCAGTGAACGCTTTCGTGAACACGTTCGCGACCGCGACGCGATTCTGGGGAATCGCGTCGCGGTCGCTGCAGTGTGCGGGGGCTCCCATTCTGTTAATGTAAAATCACACGCGACTCGTGTCGTCACGACCCAAGTCGTGAGTCGTGAGTCATAAGACGATCTGTGTGCGGCTGGCCTAAGAGTGAATAAATATCCCACTTGTATCTTGAACAAAACCTTTGCCATTGATTTACTTCAATAAAATTTCTGTGTATTATTATTATTATTATTATTATTATTATTATTATTAGTAGTAGTAGTAGTAGTAATAGTAGTAGTATGCCTATGTCAGCAATTTATAATTCATACTAAATATATAAGGATGAAAATTATTATATTAAGATTCTTCGCTTTAATATACCGTAATATTATTTAAAGTTCCCATTTTCCCCATTTACTTTATGAGGCTCAGAATGTAGGGTCAATGTGGCGTCGCGCGTGGATCGGTTGGCCTTTACAGTACATCTGGCGTGTACGGTAGGCCAAAATGTGATTTATTGCCGTGATATTGTTTTATATTAGATTCGTATTGCTGTCCAAGTTGCTGGTTCTTTTACTATATAATTATTTATTTATTTTCAGCATTATATACAATTCCGTACACACACACACACACACACACACACACACACACACACACACACACACACACTGACACACACACACACACACACACATATATATTCCTACTTTATGTTTTTTCTTACAGAAATCTTTGTGAGACGAAATGAACAGCTATTTCTTTGCGTTATCTCTCGCTCTTTCTTATAAATAACCGCACAATTAAAGTCAAAGTTCTTAAATTTGCCGATAATTCGAAGCTCGCGAAACAAATGGGATAATGGGAAGACGAAGCACTTTCCGTAGTCAACAGCGAGGCGGACCCGAGAGACGCACGAATAAGGGACAACAGAATATTCCCATTACGTCTATTAGGATGTATGGAAATAGCGTGTCGTTCTGTATTAAATAAATTATGGGTCATTACGTGTCTTGCCTCTTATTCTACTACGAAAGTAATTATAGCTTTGTTCTAATTTCGAGTATACGTATCTTTATGTGTACTTTATTACGTAAATTTATATTTGGAACAGTTAGCATATAGGAGAATATGTTTCGGGGTCTCCAGAATTTTAGTTAACGTTACGTACAAACAAAAAGAAAAAAAAGAGTAGTTATTAATATTATCTGATAAGAATGTTTAGTTCATGTTTTTATGTAATTGTCTAAAATATATATATATATATATATATATATATATATATATATAAATTAGTGATTGACTTATTATTTCTGTATAAACAATCTTCTTCCTAAAGAATATTTTATAGATTTTAGTCCTAAAAAAACGTGTGAGAGGGGGATTCATTTTTGATCTAGCATTTCTAAAAGCAATTGGTTGTAGTGTCAATCACCAGCAAATCGGGTGACATGTTAAAACACGATGAAGCTACGATTTTAAAGTTTGGTGTTCTCCAACAATTAGTACTTTTAAAATGCGTTTGCTGCTGTTCAACCATTTTTAAAAGATTGTATTTACTAATTTTTTTAATAATTTATTTACTCGTTCATTCAAACCAATCAATTATTTATCATCGTCATTATAAGAGACAGTTTAATGCCATTTATATATATATATATATATATATATATATATATATATATATATATATATAAGTGCAATGGCCGCGAAAACAGATAAAGTTCAAAATTATCAAGAGCTTAAAAGGGTAAATAAAGCCATAGAAAGTTTAAAAAGCAAGAAGAGGCAAAGCGTTTCGAGACACGCAATCGAGTCCCCTCCTCATTCAGACCAACTGTTTCGAATGGAAGAGAGAGGTACAAAGGAGCAGCCGCACATGCGCAGTTAGGCTAAATGATGCATAAACCCTTGATATAAGGAGGCAGATCTCAGTATGTTATTAGTACATGTTATATATTAAAATTCCTCTCAAATTTTTTAAATTCAAAAAGTTTCACCTTTTTTGCGATTAATTAATGTTACGGGTTAATGAAACCCCTTTCACAGCTGCTGTTCTGATTATGGAGCTATTTTCTCGTAACGCTAAACTAACTCTGTTAATGTTCATATAATCGACGTTTGAAATCATTAATCTCACCTACATAAAGTTTTTAGTATTCTCCACATGCGATTTTGTAAATGATAAAATTGGCCTACTATGACATTTCACTCTTGGAACAAAGAAAATCCTGGATTGCGTAAGAGTACATGAAGGAACTGTAATAGTTTCGTATCTGAGGAGAGAGAGATACTATGTCGAAATGTTCACAACCGTTAATACTAAACTATTTTTTTGTCTATTTTATCTTTTTTAACAACGGATAGATAAAATCTCGGATTACTTTACCATATTGCTTCCCAAAGCATTCGGGAAGCAATATATGTTAAAGTGATCCCTCCTGGGAAGCAATATGTTAAAGTGATTAACACTGGGAAGCAATATGTTAAAAAGAGAAAGGTTGGTTAGTTAGAAAGAGGTTGGTAATCTAGGAGATAACCTACCGACCGTAAACAAAGCTATAAATGCCCTAACCGGGCATCTTTATATATTTCATGTAGGTTAACTGAATGCCCGGTTAGGTCAACTGAATGCCCGGTTAGGTCAACTGTACGCCTTTGATGATTGGTTAGGTTAAGTCGTGATATTTTCGTTAGTTTTAAGGAAAATATCACAATTTAACCTAACCAATCGTCAAGGGCGTACAGTTGACCTAACCGGGCATTCAGTTGATCTAACCGGGCATTCAGTTAATCTACATTAAATATATAAAGAAAATGAAAGGATGCAAAAAGGAGCTACTCAATTCGTACTTGTGACAAATGATGTGGCGCGACCGATTCTTCCGAAATCCATTTTTTACTTTATGTGACCATATAGCGCAACAATTCTAATAAATTTACTTTCAATCTAATATTTTAACATGTTATCATTTACTTTTTAAGCCTTTACTTTATTAAAGCGAACATTTTTTATCGTACTCCTTATCCTAAATATCGGGAAGCAATATGTTAAAGTGATTAACACTGGGAAGCAATATGTTAAAGTGATATACACTGGGAAGCAATATGTTAAAGAGAGGTTCCTGGGAAGCAATATGTTAAAGTGATCCAAAATCTCTTCTTGACACTTTGAAAGCTGCATAAATCTATAATTTCGGTGGGCTTAGAGAAGGTATTTGTTATACAGTATATAAATCAACTCATTCTCCAGGTATAGGGGGGCGTACTGCATAAAATGTTCTTAAAAGCTACTCGAAGACTACACCTAATTTTATATTACGAGAATGGTCGGAATCCAGTGAATGTAGGAATTAAACTAGGCAACTTTACGCTAAATGTTGATAAGAGGTCTGTTAATTAAAAGATCTGTTGACGGAAATATAAAAAAAAAAAAAAATTCATCCTTTGTTCCCGCTCGAAGATAATTTTGAATCAGAGCACTTTTCTTGGGTAAACTATTTAGAACAGGGGTATTCAAACCTGTGCACGCGGGCACATTTGTTCCCGCGAAGCCATTTCGGTGTGCCCGCGAGTAGCCCCAGATAAGGTTTTAGAGATCGGTTAATAGAAAGAATATTGCAATTAAACCAGATAATGTTTTTTGTGTTTTATGTATTTTTTATCATAATATTTTTTGTGTGTGTCCGCTTGCGAAAGAGTTTGAGCACCCCTGATTTAGAATAACCTCAAGAATGAACTCATACAGAATCAGTGTAAAAATGTCGTCTTTATAGCGGTACCCAACGGTACCAGTGGGAGAATGTCGGGCAACGTCTTCGTTTGAACAGCTCCATAAAAATATTACTTAACACCACAGGGAAGGCACCCTATACTCACCCCTTTTCCTTACCAAAAATAGTTTGTTTTAACTATATAATTGTTCAGAAGATAGTTGCTCAAGTGAGGAAAGAGTCTGGTGAACTGGGTAAAGGGTTTTATGGTACCTAAGAAATCTCTAAATCAACTAAGGTGCAGGGGCATTTGGTTGAATAACGAAACCACGACGAAACTCACCCTAATTTTATCAATGAGATCGATATTATGGATCTTAGAAATGACATCGAAAGATTTTTCAAGTGTACTCCTGAAATGTTCCCAAACAGGGAAGACATATTGCTAAAGCCATTTCAAGAGGCTTCACGTACAGTAAGTTATGCATTTAATGGTAGAAATTATATCTCTCAATGGAATACATTTTTTTTATGGACTTTGAAAACCTTTTAATTCGCGAATAAACCCCCTTTGTGAATTCTTCAGAGAATTAGTATTAAGCTTCTCATAGGTAACTTCATCATTGAGAAACGTATTACTTTTACTCAAATAATCAGCTTGATGGAGGAAGGCAATTCTCTTTTACTTTTATTAAATCTGGAAACGAAAAAGCACTCCTTGTTTTTTTTTAATTTCAAGAGAGGATCGTACGAGTATATAAAACATTTGCAGTATTTAGAATATTTAAATTTAGGAGGAGGCATGATAAATTATAAATTATAAATTATTTTGTTTTGTTTTTAAGTTTTTAGCCTCGAAGTGATTTTTTTCGGCAAATCTTGTTTTTCGCGGTTAAGTAACATAAATAAATAAAAAAAAGAGAGGCTAAGATGTAATCTTGGAACCACCAGATTTTTTACTAAGTCGAAGGCTACGCTCATATTATACGTGATACCAATCACGGTGAAGTTTATACCTAGGTTAGGCGTGAGTTCGATGAGTGGTAGTACAAGATTGGTTAACAATTTCTCACGTCATCAAATTTCGACCAATCACAGGCGTGGCTTTCGACTTCGCCACAAAACATGTTGCCCGAAAACTATGTACAGTATTTCCCCTAAAAATATATATATTTTCCCCAAATTAGCTTATTTTACTTTAAGTCGTGGATCAATGAAAGAAAGCCACCCCCAAAAGTTTCTAGTAAACAATGCCACCCCAGAATTGTGTCAGTGAAAGAAAGCCACCCCGACCCGTTTGGGGGTGGTTTTCTTTCATTGATCCGTTAGCCTTATAAGGCTAACTAGCGAAAATATCACGACCTAACCTAACCAATCGTTAAGTCAACTGTACGCCCTTGACGATTGGTTAGGTTAGTTCGTGATATTTTTGTTAGTTAGCCTTATAACTAACTACCTACTTAAATAACTTACAGATCAATGA
Source organism: Bathynomus jamesi (assembly GCA_023014485.1). Classification (NCBI taxonomy): domain Eukaryota; kingdom Metazoa; phylum Arthropoda; class Malacostraca; order Isopoda; family Cirolanidae; genus Bathynomus; species Bathynomus jamesi. Next base: position 240,958 of record JAJOZX010001235.1, on the reverse strand, counting down.
AAGAAAGCCATCCCCCGACGTTTGGGGGTGGCTTTCTTTCATTGATCCTAAGTTGTTAATGTACAAAAGTTTTAAGGAATAAACATGCGTGGCACTTACAACAATTCAATTGATATATTTTTATTAAAGTACGTTATAGTTATTAATAAATATAAACTAATAGCTGAAATATCTCACAAAAGAGGAAAGGCGTAAACAAGAGTCGACATATGTTTAAAGAAGTTTTTATATATATATATGAAACCCAGAAGATATACGATCTCTACAAACAGACATGAACAGAATCTACAAGTGGACGGAAGACAACAATATGAAGTTTAACACCGAGAAATTTCAGCTGTTACGGTACGGAAAAAGCGAGGACCTAAAATCCATGGAATATTATACCCCAAATGGATAGGAAATTCAGAGAAATTCTAAAGCTAAAGACTTAGGGGTTGTAATGACTGATGATGCTAAATTTGAAACACAAAATAAGATAGCAGTACACAGAGCAAAGAGAGTAACTGCGCAAATGCTGAGAACCTTTAAACGAAGGGATAAGAATATAATGATTCTTCTACTGAAAACATTGATCATACCCAAATTGGAATACTGCTCGGTTCTAACATGCCCATATAAAAAGGAAGACATATGACAACTAGAAGGGATTCAGAGAAGCTTCACAGCCAAGATCAAGGGGTGCAAAGGACTAAATTACTGGAAAGGTTACGCGAATTAAACCCTATATTTACTGGAAAGGAGGAGAGAGAGATACACCATTTTTTACACTTGGAAAATAATGGAGAAACTAGTCCCTAATCTTACTCTGAACCCTGTAACCCCAAACAACGGTGAAAAGTAGAAAAGGGAGACTGTGTCGTGTTCCCAAATTGAAGGCTAGACAGGAAACATCACTTTCGTGAAATGAGGAATCATCGCGCGGAACATTTGAAAGGTTAAAAAGTGTATATATATA
>JAJOZX010001235.1:185000-237500 GCA_023014485.1 Bathynomus jamesi | reverse complement strand
GATTTTATGGACACTCTGTACATATATATACACAGTGGCCTGAAACAGAATAGAAAGATAATATTCGTCTGCCTGTTTATGCACAAAAAGTGTTCTCTGAAAATATGAAGACGCTCAAAAGAGACGTTGGTAATTATAAATATCATTTCCTTTACGGAATATGATACACGGTTTCTCTGCAAAATTATTTCCTTGCTTTTGTATTAGTCTTTAAATTGGGAATAGTATAATATTATATAAATTTTCACTTGAAGATACTTTGAATATATTTTTAAATTCTGCACACACACACACACACACACACATAATATATATATATGTGTGTGTGTGTGTGTGTGTGTGTGTGTGTGTGTGTATTGAGAGACGAGACAGAAATGCAGGGTGTCTCATAAGTCGCGGACCGTAGGCTTTATTCAAAGCCATATTAGCCATATTAGCCTATGGTGCGTGACTTCTGAGACACCCTGCATATTTCATATTGATATAGAGATCCAAAGAAATTGGCAGACTAATGGACATATTAGTCAACCCTTCAAAATGTAAAGAAAATGAGAATTACATATTATATATATATATATATATATATATATAGGTATACTGTAGTCACATAAATTACACTGAAGCATAAATATCTCATTTGTTGCATATAAATCCATAAATTATTGCGTGACACGCTTTCATATACTGACCTGAGGTTATTCTCTCCACACGACGATTAATCGACTCATTATTTTGCGTTAGATTAAGTTAGGTCAGGTTAGATTTAGTTAAGTTCGGTTCGGTTAGGTTTAGCTGGGTTAGGTTAGGTTAAGTTAGGTTAATTTTTTAGCGTTGACGGGATGTTCCCTCGACAAAATGGGTATGGTCCTTCCTATATTAAAAAAGGAGTGACAGTAATGATCTGTATAATGTAACAGGAGACATTAAAATATATAAATACTGAAACCTTAATGAATAAATGATTGCGGTGTTTATTAACAAAGGAAGTTACAATATATTGATATTGGGATTTATAGAATATGTACAAAACTTTTGTAATTGAATTTAAATTTCAACTGAGAGTCAGACTTTGAAACTATTGATTTTAATCTCTTAATTCACATGGAATATCTTCCAAAAACTCAGTTGGAAAAAAGTAATAGTCCCAATGAGGAACAAACGAATAAATTTCTTAATTTTTTAGCCGCTACTTGAAAAAACACGTATCTGCGAAATCGTTTAGGTTAGAGCAAAAATATTTTCCTCTAGAGAAAATTAAGATAAAGAAAATTAAAAAAAAAAATGCCAATTTATTCTATGAAGCAAATAGATTTACATTTCAAATATCTAGAATTTATTTTATCTTATTAATTTTTTGAAACATTGACTTCGGCAGTAACATGTCAAGAGTGAAATATAGAAAAAGAATGGAGGCAGACCATTGTGCAATTCAAGGACATTCTTAACGTAAGCGGGGAGTCAAATTGGAATCCAAGATGAAAAATGATGGAAAATTCTAGAGTAGGGATTCCAGCCTTTTTAGATCGATGTACCACCCTGTTTTTTAAGCACCACAGTCAGAGAGGTTTCGGGTTATTAATCTACAACTAATATTACTTTTCAAATACAATATCATTAAAGTAATTATCATTTAGCAAACTCCATATTAAAGCCCATTAGGTACTACTTAAGAGTTCTGCGCACCATTGAAAAGAGATCCGCGGACCACCGATGATACGCCTACGCGGCCTATCACAGATTGGAAATCGCTGTTCTAGAGCAACATTATATCGGAAGTAAGCTAATTTAAAGATTACGCTGTAACGCTATAATTTCAGTGTCACTTAGAATATTTTACCACTATTTTTCTTATATTTAATTTTTTCAAGTTTTCTCCAGTATTCTTACAAATTGACGTTCCTGCAACATATGTAAAAGACTGATAAGTATCATTAGAAGAGATTCAACGATATTTCTTTCTGAATCACATATTCTAAAAACATATTTTATCTTATATCAGTCGATAAAATGAATGTCCATTATTTCATATGCTGACAAAGGAAATTTTGACATGATCATAAGTGTTACCAACCATTTAGAAATTAATTTAAGGACAATTTTAGGATCACCTGAAGATCACGGCCCCCCAGCCTTCTTTAGTTAGCCTTATAAAGCTAACTAACGAAAATATCACGACCTAACCTAACCAATCGTTAGGTCAACTGTACGCCCTTGACGATTGGTTAGGTTAGGTCGTGATATTTTCGTTAGTTAGCCTTAGTAGTATAGCCGCAAAAGGGGAGAGTGCAAGAATGTTGCAGGTTATTATGTAATGTTGCAAAGGGGGGTTGTTGCAAAGGGGTTGTTGCAAAGGGGGGTGGGGGGAAACTTGGAGGCGGCGTTATCCCCCAAGAGAGAGAGGAGGAGAGAAAGGAGGAGAGGTGTTCACCTGGCAGGAGCCAAGTGCACATTAAGACTTCAGCCGAGTTGGCGTTGTTTTATAAGCTCCTAATCGGCCAGTTGGCGTAAATGGCTTGAGTTGCCAGATACCGCGATACCATTGTATACATTATTATTATAGACTTCTAATCAGCCAGTTGGCTGTAAATGGTTGTCAGATACCTCTTTTTAGCAGTATTATTGCCTACATTATTATTATATACGCCTAATCAGCCAAGGGGGGAGAGGTACACATGCAGGAGGTACACACACATACAGGAGGTACACATGCAGTAGTTACACATGCAGGAGAGAGAGAGCTGAAGGAGGGAGAGAGACGCCTGTAGGAGAGAGAGAGAGAGAGAGAGCTGAAGAAGGGAGAGAGACGCCTGTAGAGAGAGAGAGAGAGAGAGACGCCTGAAGGAGAGAGAGAGAGAGAGAGTAGTTGCCTTTAAGGCATATTATTTTCGTTTTCCTAACCTAAGAGGCCACTAAGGGGTTTACCAAAGGGCCAAAAAAAGAAGGACCAGAGGTCCTTGCTCGGCTGGAGCCGAGCTGGGAATGAGTCTTCACCAGCTTCTCGATCTTTTATAAGCCTCTATTCTGGCTGAGTTGCCAGATCACGCCTTGTATTGGGGTGCTGAGTTGCCAGATCGCACCATGTATTCTAATAAGCATTGTGTACCACAATATGGTAGATGAATTAAATAATTACACACTTAATTGAAATATAGATGTATATAGTGTTTTACAATAGATGTATACAGTGGATTATATGCAAAATATAACATTAACTTGAGCTTCCTTGAAGTTGAAATTATCGAAACAAATAACGTAGTTATCCATAATTCAACCAACCATAGAAAACAGAATATATATATTATAATATATATATATATATATATATATATATAATTCTGTTTTCTATGGTAGATGAATTAAATAATTACACACTTAATTGAAATATAGATGTATATAGTGTTTTACAATAGATGTATATAGTGGATTATATGCAAAATATAACATTAACTTGAGCTTCCTTGAAGTTGAACTTATCGAATTTTCATGTTTCAGAAAGATTTACGCGTTAATAGAATTAGTAAAGTTACCCAATAAATAAATCGTTAGACAGAAATGATTTTTATAAGGGATACCCAACTAATTATGCACCAATCAATAAATAATAGCAAACGTGAATAAAGAGTTCCAATTCATGTGAATGAGAACTAAAATTTTAGTTATTGTATTATCATAAGACTACATCAATATTTACTATAAATACGAGTATATTTAATATTCTTCATTAACAAAAGCTTTAAAACCAGATCTCTAAAATATTTTCATGATTCCGCGATACAATTCGAAACACATGAGCTTCATCCCTGCGAAGAAAATTGAAAAACGAAATTTAAAGAAACGAAGAAAGTTGGAAATACCCAAAACATAATCCGATAGTGTATAACGTTGCAGTATTCGCTTGAAGAAAGGAGAGGTTGCAAACTCTACTTGAATAAATGTAATTACCTAAACTGCACGCGAAGGAGTTTAAATAGATCCAGCAAATAAAGCCTTTGAACAATGATTTCATGTTTCAGAAAGATTTACGCGTTAATAGAATTAGTAAAGTTACCCAATAAATAAATCGTTAGACAGAAATGATTTTTATAAGGGATACCCAACTAATTATGCACCAATCAATAAATAATAGCAAACGTGAATAAAGAGTTCCAATTCATGTGAATGAGATAACTAAAATTTTAGTTATTGTATTATCATAAGACTACATCAATATTTACTATAAATACGAGTATATTTAATATTCTTCATTAACAAAAGCTTTAAAACCAGATCTCTAAAATATTTTCATGATTCCGCGATACAATTCGAAACACATGAGCTTCATCCCTGCGAAGAAAATTGAAAAACGAAATTTAAAGAAACGAAGAAAGTTGGAAATACCCAAAACATAATCCGATAGAGGAAAGGATTTCCGAGAATCTGCCCAACTCGGTCGACCATATTTTACCTTTCTACGAGTCAAATCAACAAAACCTCACCTCACTCCTTTTTTCAGCATTCATTCATTTCACGTTTTATTGTGAATTTCATCCCATATATATATATATATATATATATATATATATATATATATATATATATATATATATATATACCCTTTGGATAACCTTTGGTTAGCTTCCGCCCGAATTGTTCATTCTGACGAAGGTCAAGCTTTCCACTCCACCTTAGACCTACAGTTTAACGTGGAACCATCAACAGCCCCAGCGTCTTAACCACTAGGACACGTAGGGCCCATTTATCTGCCAACCACTTTCTTTTATTATGTGTAATGACCACCTTAGACCTACAGTTTAACGTGGAACCATCAACAGCCCCAGCGTCTTAACCACTAGGACACGTAGGGCACCCATTTATCTGCCAACCACTTTCTTTTATTATGTGTAATGACCACCTTAGACCTACAGTTTAACGTGGAACCATCAACAGCCCAGCGTCTTAACCACTAGGACACGTAGGGTACCCATTTATCTGCCAACCACTTTCTTTTATTATGTGTAATGACCACCTTAGACCTACAGTTTAACGTGGAACCATCAACAGCCCCAGCGTCTTAACCACTAGGACACGTAGGGCACCCATTTATCTGCCAACCACTTTCTTTTATTATGTGTAATGACCACCTTAGACCTACAGTTTAACGTGGAACCATCAACAGCCCCAGCGTCTTAACCACTAGGACACGTAGGGCACCCATTTATCTGCCAACCACTTTCTTTTATTATGTGTAATGACCACCTTAGACCTACAGTTTAACGTGGAACCATCAACAGCCCCAGCGTCTTAACCACTAGGACACGTAGGGTACCCATTTATCTGCCAACCACTTTCTTTTATTATGTGAATGACCACCTTAGACCTACAGTTTAACTCCGAACCATCAACAGCCCCGCGTCTTAACCACTAGGACACGTAGGGTGCCCATTTATCTGCCAACCACTTTATTTTATTATGTGTAATGACCACCTTAGACCTACAGTTTAACGTTGAAACCGAATGTTATTTTTAAAATATAATTATGATATATTTCTTTATACCCTCTCGATTACATTAGTGACTAATGATGCGGGAAATTGAGTAAATGGAAATATTATTTTCTCGAAAACTATGGGTGATAGAAAACTTCTGAAACCATATTTGGAATCAATATCAAAAGTTCTATACGAATCACCAAATAATTTTCAAAGGAGAATAAGAGCATTAATTCTATTAGTGAAAATATAAAGATGCAATTACTCGTCCGTACCCGTTATAGCGGAATGGTACACGTCATAGCTCCACCCAGCTACATCGGCAGCCAATCACGACGAACATCTGGTCTTTTGGGCGGAGCTTGGCGAATGTGCATATAAAAGGGGATATTTTCAGTTGGGAGTAACAGTAGCTATTTTCGCATCAGTGAATAATCATTCCTCAACCATGGACCTGTACGTCTCCCCAGATTTGTATGAAGAAAGTGATACTGCAGCATTAACCGCAATTAGTCTTTTCAATGCGATTGATTGTGGCGAATTATTTTCGACGCAAACCGTAGAAGATATTTGCAGTGACGCTCCTTACAATCCGACGCAAGGGACTACCATAGAAATGTAAGTGTCCATAATTCGATTTTATATATATACGGAGAGTTGTAGTATTTCGTCAAATAGATACTAGTCAAAAATGTCAATCAATGTTATTTCCCCATCATGCTAAAATCGAAATTGGTAATCGAATCAAAGATATCTTCACATAATGGGGATCTGTCTGTATACTCTGTATATGTTTTAAAAGCATTATTCCTTTAAGGTCCGATGAGGATTTGACACGTGTTATACAATCTTTTGAAGAACCTCGGAATATGGATGATATACTGATCAGTCAGCAGTGTCACACATCCTCCACCATGGACCTGTACGTCTCCCCAGACTTGTATGAAGAACGTGATACTGCAGCATTAACCACAATTAGTCTTTTCAATGCGATTGATTGTGGCGAATTATTATTTTCAACGCAAACCGTAGAAGATATTTGCAGTGACGCTCCTTACAACCCGACGCAAGGGACTACCATAGAAATGTAAGTGTCTATAATTAGAATTTTATATATATATGGAGAGTTGTAGTATCTCGTCAAATAGATACTCGCCAAAAATGTCAATCAGTGTTATTTCCCCATTATGCTAAAATCGAAATTTTTATGGCGTTCACTCCTCGAACCAAAGATATCTTCACATAATGGGGATCTGTCTGTCTGTATACTCTGTATATGTTTTAAAAGCATTATTCCTTTAAGGTCCGATGAGGATTTGACACGAGTTATACAATCTTTTGAAGAATCTCGGAATAGGGAGGGTATACTGATCAGTCAACAATGTCACACCGAAATAATGTAAGTGTTTTTCGATCTTTTTGGGATAAGAAGACAATATATTTTCATAAATTATTAAATGAAAGAAATCAGTACAATAAACGAATATACGTTACAAATATACGAACAAAAACATTATAATATACAACGAAGTACGTACAATTGGAAAACGGTTTTTTATCTGTCTGCATACCCATTTCATCGTTTCGGTGAGTGTGACACGGGTCAAATAAATTTAAAAAATTTATAAATTCTTATCATTTGACATATGCATGAGAAATGAGACACAGTACATTCCGCAAACATTAGTAAAATATCCTGCATACGAAATGGGTTCCATACAACTTCGGGAATATGTAACTGAGCGAGAAATTTACAATAATAGGTCACTCCAGGGTTGAGTACCGAGTGAATCAAAACAGTACAGGCGCTGTCTATTTTTAAAATAGACAGCGATCCAGTGAATCCCTCATTACCGATGATGTCTGTGTTCACAATAAGACTACCGCATTCTCGCGTACTTGACAAACTCAATGTTTCATTCTTCGCAAACACGCCGATAAATTTGGAACGTGTGACTCGCTCCATTACTTTCTGAAGTGTATTAGCATCATTTTAAAAGTCAGTGATAACGCTTCTAAATCTATCTAACTTCTATTAGGGCTTGCGATTCGAGATATACTAGTACACTAATAGGAGCGTCTATAGGCTTGGCGAATTCCAGCCCACTGAGATGTTACCGCTCTGCTGTGGTGTTAAATGGGTATTTACGCTAGCAGATAAGTCAGGTGTAATGTCAAACGGATAAAGGTTAAATTGATCAATGAATTCTTCTGCGTTACCCCATTACCAAGCTCATCACAATCACTGCAATATGGGTCAGATTATATAGGCTCTGGCACAAAGAGGTAACACAGCGTCTGATGAATAGTCCGTACCCATGTTCCACCAAAGCAGTGCCATTACGTATAGAGTATATTTTTAAGTCCGAAATTCTCGAATTTAAAGGCACTCTTTTTATATTTTCCATTCACCGAAGCGTGGTCCTGCATGCCGATTAATATCCTTTTAGGAAGATTCCCAGGGCAATGTTTTCTATCTGCTTCGATGCCAACCCTGCAGGAACCGTATATAGTTGATCTGCACTCTGTAATAGGATATTTCACTGTAGCGTTTAGTAAATTTTTCTCAATTTATAGTTGTTTGGTGAACTTAATTTCAATCGCCGTACGCGGAGGTAGTGTCCATAATGTGAACCACAACGGACTTTGCACCTCTTCTTGATTCGCATCCAGATTTAAGCAGATCTCAGGACTCGTGCGGGTGAGCTTTATTTCATATCCACCCCGTTCACAAGCAACTTCTCCTGGGAAAGTGAAATCTGGTGTGCAACCGTCCAAAACACTCGTAATTTTCTTTTTAGAATTTTTAAATTTGTCCTTTATACTATTTTCATCTTTAGTTTGATAATATCCCTCCGCACTTAAAAAGGTACCTTCGCTTCTTTGGAAAAGTTGACGACATTTTCCAAATAGGCTCGTAGATGATAGTACCCCGTGCCTGCCGATATGTTGGTCTGATTTAAATATACGTCACACTGGTTGAATATGGCGTGCAGAAAGTTGTTTCATGGTATACAGCATATTTGTCATCGCGAGGCCGTTCCATCAGAATGGCTATACGTAGCTTAGGTACATGTGCACACAGCTTGGATCAAAAAAGTAAGGACCTGAGCTGGGTATCACGAATTCTATAGGTGCACTCGGTGAACTAATTGTGTTTAAAGGGTTAATTGTAATAAAGTCACTGTGCTCAATAGAAACTTGGGTTGGCGGGAGCTCAAAAAGGACAGCTCCGATTTACAGCATTGTGAACTACATGGGTGGATGAAGCGTGCCATGGCGAAATAGTGACTCCTCTCTCGACAAGTGGTAAACAAACTATGATTCATGAGATCAATATCCTTAGCTTATATCAGTCAAAAAGTGGTCAACCATAGGTTTCATTCGCTTACAGCATTTCTTTTTTGATAGCCTTTTACGTTTAATACCACGTGACCCCTTCTTCTTCGGGGAGCCTCTTCTTCTTCCCGCCACCACGCATTTTTCTCTTTGCATCTTTGATGATTTCGTTCGTGTACGTTTAAATGTTTTTTTTAGAGCTTCTTTAGGTTTAGCCCCGGCCAATATGTCTTCTGCAGTGTTAAGGCCTGATTGTAGCGCTTTCCTTCCAAGGTATCTGGCCCCTGTTCAGCAAAGGAACAGCCGTACGTAGTATGGATGAAAAATGGATCCAAGCCACTACCGCGCTGGTATCGCATCCCTCGATAGACGGTGAAAGGCTTTCTATCCATTATAACTCAGTGCGTCGAAAGTGTAGCTTCACTGTTAAGCTCCCGTTACCGAATGGAAGTTTTCGCCCTCAATCGTTCTTATATATATTGTGATATTGGTTATAAATTAGTTGCGACATTCACATAATGGGGCCTGTCATATGTAATACTCAAACTCCTTCCTCTAGGTTGGGGATGTGAGCAATGCGCAGCAGGCGTGCCTGGGTATCCCAACAAATGGTGCTCCATATATTACTGTAAATATAGCACATGTCTGGGGACCTTTCAGCCAATTTCTCCATCTTCAATTGATACATTAATCTGGACAAGTTATACTGTGTCTCGTGAAATGTGTCTCTTTGGAAGGCTGCGCTATATCGGCCGTTGGTTAGAATTTTGAACTTTCTATGTTCTTTAAGACGTCTGTTAGTCTTTGATTTTAGGATTAGTGTATGTGCAGGGTTGTTTACGATTCATATACTAAATCATTCGTAAGGTTTGAGTTTCTTAAACTCACGTTTAAGCCTCTCACAACATCCTCGGCCGAACCATATTGACTCGGCCCTAGTCTTACTTCTGTACTGTAATACCGTGTAATCTTAGTCCGAGCGATGCGCATAGTTTCATCCATAGCTACCCCAGCTTTTCACACTCGTCAATGTCTCTAAGAATCGTGAAAACGGTTTCTTTATGTTCAATATTTAAAAAGACGGTGTCCAGCTGAATTTCGCATATCCCCACCTCATACGAATCACGACCCAATCAATGTGCCCATGGAGTTCTGTTACAAAGTTGGCTAGCGTGTTGTTAGGGTGTACAGACAGGGACGAGGAGGACGGGAGTGTGACGTAGAAATGGTTAGGAGCCATGTTGCATACTATTTAAGCGTCATTATTGCATCAGCTTTTATATAGGTGTTGAAGCTTTCTGGTACCCTAGCCATTTCACCAGGTACATTTTTCTCCTTCCTGAACCTTTGCTTCCTAAAATTTTCTCAATTTTAAACACATTTTTTCTAAATTAAACGCAACTTTCTGCAATTCCTCGCGGTAAAAGCCTCCTGAGATTTCTTCCCCATTCAAATCTTCAATGTAATACATCATTATCCACCTTTAGGTCTCACAGCCTAACTTAAAAATCTCGCGTGTCCATCCTTGCTCAAAACCCTTTGCGAGTTTATTCCCCGAACGCGACAGCCTTACATAATCATTGATTTTGAAGCTCACAGAGTGTGGTGGTGGTGGTGGTGGTGATCCATCTCTTCTCGGGAGCGTACCTCTTTCTAAAACTTCGTTAGGTGTTGCCCAATCGTGCGATGGTGTGAGCGGTTGTAGGATGATGCCAATGATTCCAGAATGTCTAGAAATCTGTATGTGTTTTTTGTGTAAAATAACGGTGCATGCGTTCCTTTATGGTGCGCTGAACTCTTTCAGCTAAAGAAGCCTTATGTATAGAATTGGTTGTGTAATAGCTGATATTAAACTCTGTCAACATATTCTGAAAAGCACGGCCTATAAACTCTTCCCCATACCGTACAAAAATAGCCAGGAACCCTGTTTTCTTTTAACATTAGCGTTTTGGTGGCTTTAGCAACTGTTTCAGGTGATTTATTTTTCAGAGGAACTAGCCACAGATATCTAGAGAACATGTCTATTATGAATAGAATGTAGCGGTAACCATCGTTATACACAGAATATCTTTGCATGTCTGTTAAATCTGCTTGCCAAATAGAATCAATCGAGGAAGTCGTTGTCTTGGCTGTTTTAAACCTTTTTCTCACAGGCTTATGAAGCGTATAAGCGTCCTGCTCCCTCAAAAATCTTTCAACATCTTTTTTCCTACTCCGTAAACACTTCGTACAGTCTATCTACGCCGCCGTAAGAGGATGGGGTAGAAATGTCATAATAGCGTTTAGTTAATACGTTAGCCATTTGCGTATTTTAGAGGCACGTGGTGGGTGGTTGGTTTAACCTCTTCTTGCTCTCTTCAAAGGTGTTACCGCCGGGGGTGATGGCGCCTTCAATTGTGTCACAGGCTTTGCATGTTCCAAGTCTTTTAACCTGTTCAGATTTCCTATCAACGTTTTAGGGACATTTATTTGTTGTAGTCTTGCTTTAATATGCTTCCATCCTGATGGTGATGGCCTATCCCACTTTCTCACCAGAACATGGACAATGTCTACGATATTCGATCCCTGTACCTTTGATCCTTCCACAATGATCTCCCCTGTATCGGTCCATTGTATGGCGGGATCCTCATTCAATAGATTATAAAGACTTAAGCCTTTACTCCTCAATGTAAGTGGGAGGGTATTTTTTAATACATGTTCGATATGTTGTGTGGCTAATCTTTTTGGTTGGTCAGCTGTGTCGCCGGGTACAGATCCTATGTCGCCATCGTCCCCCGTGCTGTGCCTAATAACCACAGGAATCTCTGTAGGGCTCTTATAATTTCGTACTCGTGAAGAAATTTCTGCAGAGCTTCTTGGTATAAGATTCTTTTCTCATCAGGTGTTTTTCACTGTTTAATAGGGCTAACAATTCGCTTTCCATTCTTTTAAGTCTGCTTTTACGGGGATCTAGATACGTGTCTGGATTCCTTTGCAGTGATGCGTACACCTCGTGGGGAATCACTACCACTTTCTTCATTATATTAATCTAGTCAGTAAAGGACCCAAAACTGAAAAAAGATGGGGAGAAATGACCCTCCTGTTGTACAATAATTCGCTTTTTCTTCGCTACAGTTTGGCTTTTACGAGCGAGTGCACGTATTATGTTTTGTAGCGGCGTAGGCGAGCCTTCTGATGGGTTTTCATTGATACATTGCAATTTATAACGTTAAGACAGATTTCACAGATGCATTTAAAAAGTCGGCATCGATATTTTTAATAAACATCTGCTGCATTGCCCGAGGCAGTCGATGATAGATTTTTATTAATTCACGGTATTTCTTTAGTCTCTTTGTCATTCTGGAATATACACCGTTTCAGGCTCGTTTGGAAATATATTCGTTCGCAGAAGCACTCTAAACGTGTTTCGCGGATGAAGGTCGCAAAGCAAATATCCGTAACGGGTGCTTGTAGCTTCTTTATAAACTTCCAAAAACTCCTTACGCTGATTCGGGAACATTTGATTGGCTAATACCCCAATTTGTGATACATCTCTACGTTGCGCGAATAAGACTAGATATTGCGTATTTAACGACACATCGCGCATGTATCTATTTTGAAAAATAGATTCTGATTGATGAAGAACACGCTTATGTTAAGATGGTGGGAGAATACTGTAAATGTCTCGGCAAACGTTTTATCCATCTCCAACATGAGATCGTCAATTACAATGATTGTATGTTCATTTCCCTTTAACGAATTAACGTCATATACGCCTTTGTGGAACAAAATATCATCTTGGTACTCGTTGAACACTGATTGATACGTCGAATAGCACCCATAAACTTTATGCACAAATTTCGAGAACATCTCCCCCTTTTCTTTAATGATTTTAAGCATAAACACAGTTTTACACATCCTGTAGGTCCAGATATAATACATGTGGATGGGCTCGTGAATCTGAATTTTTCTACAGAGTCCATTTCTAACACGTCACACTCCTAAGTGAGTCATTTACAAAATATTACAAATTTGAGTGCTGATCCATATATTTCTTCACCCACAGAACCGTGAATGACGATGAGGTAGAGCAGCCCATCATTACGGATGACCTCGACGACACTGTAGTTGTGATCTCCTCCCCTGAACCCTCACCAGCGATACCGGTAACACGTCCAAAGCGGAAGTATGAGATACCACGTCGGGTATAAAGCGACCGAAATACGCGTCTGTTGCAGCGGTAAATAGATCCCCAACCCTCAACCTCTTACGCAACAAACACCCCAGCAGCACCTAATATATCCCCTTATTCATCCGCCGCCCCCGTCTGTTAAGTCTACAATAATAGAGCCCAACCATCAACCTCCTACGCAACAGGGTCCCCCATCAGCAGCACCTTCCGCTAATATATCCACTAATTCCGCCCCCCGTTCTGTTGAGGATGGTATAACGCTGGAATTGGTGCGATCCGCAGCCCCCACCCCAGCCTTGACTAGAAATCGGTATAGAGTCAGGGTCGACCCTAGAGTCATGTAAGCAGTGGTATTGCGCGGACTACGCCGGTGTAGAGCGTATTATAGAGTTTGCTCTTCAGAATCGTGACGAGCGTGAAGTCAGGACGAGTATGTCTTTGGATTCGGGTCAGATGACGGTGATGTAGACGATTATTGGGTGATAGTGCCATTTAGACGTTGGCGGCTGAAGATTAGAATATATATTAGGGCGTATAATGCAAGCCGCCCAAAGTAGTATAGCCTTGAATATGGACACTCACGGTAAATATTGACCATGTATACCGTGTTTGCGGGTCATAGTGCCATACCGTATACTCTAACTTCAATTCTCAAGCTATTTATAGACGGCATATAACGTCGATCGTGGTTGCGGCTTTATAGCAGTACTCTTAGCACGTATGTTTACTGTACAAAATACACGAACTCAAAAAATTTGGTTGCCTACAGTCGTGGAGCATGCCCGTAAACTAGCTGAAGACTGTGAACTTGAATTTGACTGTAATATGGGTCCTGAAGAGCTGAGAAGGGTAGAACAGGAAATGAATGTCCGCATAGTTGTGTTTGGGTTGGATGATCGTCGTAGGACTGTGTATGTTTTTAAAAGCTGTGTTGAGAGATCGTACAAGGCCCCTACTTATTTTAGGATTGTCAGGGACAACGTATCTCCCCATCCGTAATATAAGGTGGCTTTACGCGAGTTATGACAAAAGTCGAAAATAGGGAGACATCATGATTTGTGTAAGGGGTGCCTCGAGTTTGCGGATGATATAGTGAGACATTGTAAAGAATGTCACATGGTATGTGAGCAGTGTAAAAGCACCAAATGTGAAAGCCGTGTAGTTGAAGCTGAGAAGAGAGACTGTGATGTGTGTAGACGCACATTTTTCAATAATAGCTGTTTTGATTTCCATAAATCAATTGGCACGTGCAGGAAAATGAGAATCTTGAATGTGGTATGTTTCACACAATGGATAATTGGGGAAAATTTAAGCACAAGTGTGACGTGATTCACTGTCCTACATGCCAGGAGGAATATAAGGCGGATGGAGTAAAGCATGTATGTTATATGAAAGATGCTAAGCCTAAAAATAACCCCTGTATAACTGTATACTACGATATAGAAACATATACGAACGCTGAAACCAAAGAGGTAATTCCACATTTACTTGTGAGCCAGACTATCTGTGATGAGTGTATGGATATCGAATGTGACGAGTGCCCCAAATGTGGTAAACGGACAAACGTTTTTAAAACGAATGTCAGCGATAGTCCTGTGAAACTATTTGTGTCCTATATTGTCAAGTTAGCCGACAAGTTCAAAAAAATGACTGTGTATATTCTCGCCCATAACGGGGCAAAGTTTGACACGCAGTTCCCTTTATAAGGAGTTGCTTGAACACGAATCCTCTGAGATATTTACAGGTGATCCATTGAAAAGAGGCAACAAATTAATACAGATGCAGATAAGAGGCAATGTACAATTTAAAGATACTTTATTATTCACACCTTGTAAATTAGCAAAGCTACCCAAGGTGATGGGAGTAGCAGCTGAAGTTTCCAAGGATACTTCCCATACACTTTCCTCACCAGCGAGACTTTAAACTACGTAGGCCCACCACCCCCCAAACATTATTTTGACTGCATGGATGAACGTGAAGACTTTGACCGATACTACGACAGTTTTAATGAAAGTAACCCTTATAATATAGCTGATGAATGTGAGCGTTATTGCGTGAATGATGTGCGCGTGCTTAGAGTATGTTTCCAGGCCTTTAGAAGGATGTACATAGCCCGTTTCAAATGCGATCCACTGCAAGTCGCAACCACCATCGCATCATTATGTTTTACGGTGTTCAAGAATAACTTCCTGCCGAAAGACACCTTAGCCATTATTCACCGAAACAATCCCCGCAGTTACGGGCACAAGGCTATTTACTGGCTCATACACCTACAGCAACAGACAGGTGTATACATAAAGCACGCCCGCAACACGGGTGAAGTACCCATTAAGATTAATGGACGTGTTTTTTGGTTGATGGGTTAAGTGAAAACCGTGTCACTGGTGTGAAGATTGTGTACTCCTTTAACGGTTGCTGGTGGCATGGATGCCCCCGTCCTGAGTGCGGAGTCACCGGAGATATCAACGGTAGGTCTCCTGCCGACTGTCTTGCACCGACCCGCACCCGCGATCAACTTATAGGATCACAGTTCACTCACAAAGTCTTGTGGGAGCATGAATATGATGCACGGATGGAGACAGACGAGGTGTACCGTGAGGAAATAAAAGCGATCAGCGTTCAATGGTGCTGGATCCTCTCAAATGTGGTGATAGCTTGTTTGGAGGACGTACAAATCCTTTCAGACTATACTTCCCACCTACGGAGGGCGTGAAGCTCCATTACTACGATTTCTGTTCTTTATACCCATACGTGATGAAGAGCAATCCGTACCCCGTGGGCGCTCCTGAGAAACTGTGGGGCCTAGCCTACCATCCATCAATGAATTTTCAAAAAATTTGAATGATCGTTACTTTGGGATCTCTTTCGTAGACGTACTCCCCCCACGCAATTTATGGATGCCGATCTTACCTGTCGTTATCGACGACAAGCTCATGTTCCCCTGTGCGTGAAGTGCGCGGAACAGGATAACGGCGAATGTAACCATATACCCACCAGCGTAAGATCAGAGGCGTATATACAAGTCCTGAGTTGGCCCTAGCCGTGCGCCATGGTTATAGAATACTGAAGATACATGAGGTGTGGAGGTTTCAGAAGCTACCCAACCTTTTCACACCATATATAAACACCTTTTGAAGGATAAGGTTGAGGCATCAGGGTATCCGCGAGGAGTTGATACCGAAGATGAAAAGTCTGCCTATATTCAACGTTACCGCGACCGCGAAGGTATACAACTTGATCGTGTCCAAATTGTAAAGAATCCTGGCAAGCGCTTTAGTGCAAAGTTGTGTCTAAACAGTCTATGGGGAAAATTTGCGCAGAATACCGGCAGAGGGAGCATTCATTTGGCACAAAGTTATAGCGATGTCTGGGATTATGCCAATGCCCCCGATAAAGAGGTCATGGAGATCGTAAATGTAGGTAATACTTACGTAATAAAGTACAACAACACTGAATTTGCCACAGATACCTCAAGGGTTACAAACATACCTGTGGCCAGCTTCACAACAGCCTACGCCCGTATAAAACTTTGGGGTCTATTGCATTCTCTTGGGCGGAGAGTATTGTATGCCGATACAGATAGCGTGATATTCACAAAGAGGGAGGGTGAATACATGCCCACTATGGGGAGTTCCTCGGCGAGCTCACTGATGAGATCAAGGATGAGTATGGGGACAACGCATACGCCGACTCTTTTGCCTCAACAGGACCTAAGACTTATGGGGTACGGGTCAGGGTGGGGGATGAAATGAAATATATCGTGAAGGCAAAGGGTATTACGCTCAACCATGCGAATCGGGAGGTTGTTAACTTTGAGTCGTTGAAGGATCTAGTATGTTTGGATGAACAACCTCACCAACTAATTGTAGGCACCCACAATTTTCGGGCGCAGAAGCTGGGGGGCGTGAAGGAACTTAGGGGTACGACGGTTTGCCGTAACACCTATAGGAAACGTTACCAGTTACCTGGTACCTATGATACCGTACCCTTTGGATACCAATGATGCTTCTAACTCACACGTCTTGTATATAATCGTATCTATTTGTAAATATATAATATATATAACTTGAATATCTCGTTTATTAAATCGTATTTGTAAATATATAACTGAATATCTCGTTTATTAAATAAATCATGTTTCAAATAGCGTTTCACTTTCTCCTTTGTGTGTGTGTGTGTGTGTGTGTGTGTGTGTGTGTGTGTGTGTGTGTGTGAAAGTTCTAAGCTCCGCCCACTGTAAGACCGTGAGTCATGCTACTATCTGGGAGTCCCTGCGTGGTCAGTCGACCGCAGTAAGCCCGAGAGATCAGACGTGTATTCAGATCAGACGTGTATTCAAATGGCTACCTTTAATATTGCTTGTACAACGTTTACGAAATGGTATTCAGTAAAGTGCCAGGATGTGGTGGATACCGAAAAACTTCCTATTCATCCCTCCTATGCCTCTTTTAAAAACACATTGGATTGTGCGAAGTTCCAAGATGTACAAATACTCTACGGATGTTCTGGTGAGACCGTTGAAGGCTTTCGTTGCACAGACGATGTGCTGAAGTATACTGCAGAGCTAAACTTTATAAAGTCTCACATACACCGTGAAGTAAAAGAAACAACGCGTGCAGAAGAGAAGCAGCAGGTATGGATAATGAGTCTTGCTGATGGGTGGTGTAACAAGCGGTATTACGTCATGCTACACCATGTCGATTACTCATACCCTACGACTGGAAATGTGAATCTCGTGATCATGGACAATCTTAAGTATTTTTATCACTATATTAACGTATATCATGATGAGGTTCGTAGTGAGGTTGTGGCTAGTGCCCTGCGTGAATTTTTAACAGAGTTTAGAGACGAGTATCGTTTGATGGGCAGAAAGGAAAAATATGAACATATGTTCCTCTCAAATAGTGCGCCGGAGTGTGGAGATGTTCAGTAAAATGTTCCTAGTTCTTATCCAAAATGTCTGGTGCGTAGGCTGGTAGTGATATTCTTGTACCGGTACAACAATTCGACTCGCGGAACAAGCCCATTCACGTATCATCGAGTCAGCCGCCCGTCGAACCATTCCTGCCTACCTGCGTGCCTCACATGGCTCATAGTTATCTCAGAGCTTGAGCCGAGTGGACGTGCGCTCTTCGAATACGATGGAACTTCCTTTGAGCAGCATTCTCAACGCCTCGTACGATGTGTCCGTGACGAAATCGTTGCGCGTGTTCAGGCGTAATTCCGGTACCATTAGCTATGTACTGGAAACGGAATGTAGACCGACAAACAAACGGGTTTATTTAAGTATCGAGGAGATGAATAGAATCTTTGTGATAGTTGAGAAGTGGAGTGAAGATCGTTATAAAATACCTGCTAACGTAGGTACAAGAAGAGAGCAGATTAGTGACGCACCCTCATACGCCGTTGTATGTACGTTGTGTATAAATAACGATCGGCCGTGCATTGATATAAGGCTGATGTGGAAGAATGCTTCTGATAATAACGCTCTTATTCCTACGCGAAACCGTTTCATCCTCGACAGAATGTTTGAAATCGTCGGATTCCGTAAACTGAAACCTATATTAGACGCGCGTTACGGATATGTTTTATTTTGATACAGTACTTGAATACGCATACACTGCTCTGCTCGATGGGTTTACCGAGTGTAGGGCTGGTGAGAATGGTCTAGTGCTGGATGTTTATTTAAAAAGTTTAGACTCTTTGAAATACCATGAACTTTGGTACAAAGCAATTGATCGGTACAAGGCTGAGCTCACCTACACCGTTCACCCTGAAGAACTATTTCTTTATATAACGCGCAGTTGTCGTAACGATTTAGAAGATTATTTCAATTGTCGCTATGTTGAGTGAGTTCACGATTGAAAAGCTCGAGTCGGTAGAAATAAACCCTCGATTGGAAAAGCGTTCTTATAAACTTGTGTTTAATAATGTAGCTAACGATGAACTCTTTGTGCGTGCTTTTGATTGTATTCTAGACGTGTTTAAAGATGACTTACCAACCGGTTGTAAAGTGGGAACAAAAATAGTACTGAACGATATGAAAGCCCTTCATATCGAATACAGGTTTCCCTATACTTTAAGCGGTGAAATATTATTAAGCCGCATATACTGCGTAATGCAGAGCAATAATGATGTAATTGTAAACTCGATTAAGACCGAGTTTAGTATTTTGAAAAAAAGTGAATTGTATATATATTTTGCTTGACATTTCCCGATTATACGCATATTTCTATTGATTTGTGTTTATATATATATATATATATATATATATATATATTTTGCTTGATATTTCTCCTGTACTGTTATGTACATATTTCTATTGAAGTGTATATTTATTTGAAATGTATATTTTATTTTATATATCACCATAATTGTGTGTGTGTGTGTGTATATTTCTCCTGTACTGTTATGTACATATTTCTATTGAAGTGTATATTTATTTGAAATGTATATTTTATTTTATATATATCCATAATTGTGTGTATATATTTCTGTTATATGCATATTCCTCAAATGTATATTTATTTTCTATATATTTATAATAAAAAGAATGATGCAATGTTGTTTATTGTTATGCCTTCTACTACCGGTATTCGAAATATAATAATGTATACAGTGGTATTGCGGTATCTGGCAATATTTAAGCCTTCTAAACCAACTGGCTGATTAGGAGTCTATAATAGTGTATACAATGGTATCTGGCAACTCTGTCTTCGATTAAATGAATACATGGCGCTATCTGGCAACTCATTTACAGCCAACTGGCTGATTAGGCGTATATAATAATAATGTATACAATAATACTGCTAAAAAGAGGTATCTGACAACCATTTACAGCCAACTGGCTGATTAGGAGTCTATAATAATGTATACAATGGTATCGCGGTATCTGGCAACTCAAGCCATTTACGCCAACTGGCTGATTAGGAGCCTATAAAACAACGCCAACTCGGCTGAAGTCTTAATGTGCACTTGGCTCCTGCCAGGTGAACACCTCTCCTCCTTTCTCTCCTCCTCCTTTCTCTTGGGGGATAACGCCGCCTCCAAGTTTTCCCCCCACCCCCTTTGCAACAACCCCCACCCCCTTTGCAACAACCCCCTTTGGAACAATCCAACCCCCCTTTGCAACAACCCCCACCCCCTTTGCAACAACCCCCTTTGGAACAACCCAACCCCCCTTTGCAACAACCCCTTTTGGAACAACCCAACCCCCTTTGCAACAACCCCTTTGCAACAACCCCCACCCCCCTTTGCAACATTACATAATAACCTGCAACATTCTTGCACTCTCCCCTTTTTCGGCTATACTACTGAGGTACCTTCTGACATCACAATGATAATGAGGGGGGGGCTCCATCTTGTTGAAAGTAAAAGTCGTCGTTTCCAAACAACTTCCGAACTGCAGGTATAATTTCTGTCCGCAGCATGTCGAGATATGCGGCACCGGTAACTGTCCCATTAAAGAAAAATGGTCCAACCAAACCCCTGGATGATAAACCACACCATGCTGTTAATCCTGGTAAATTAACATGTTTATCCACATAAACGTGTGGATTATCAAGTGACCAGTTCCTGCAGTTGTGTCGATTTACTGTGCCATTCAGCTTGAAGGTAGCTTCATCAGATCACACGATTTTGTTGTATTGAAAGTGCACTCATGCCGCCGGAGAACATTTTGAGCACTTGGCGTAGTTAATTAAATTTTATATGCAAACAACTCGCTATAACATTTTGATCACTTAGATTACTAATTTACCTTTCATTGGCAATTGCTATAACAATATACTGTTTGGTTTTTTTTTAAATTATAAAATATATGATGCTATAAAGAGTATATAGTTTTTTTTGGAACACCCTGTATATACACACCTTTCCTTTCGACTTTTCAAATGTTCCGTGCGATGATCCCGCATTTTACGATGGTCAAGCTTATCGCCCTTCCTCTTATATATATATATATATATATATATATATATATAGTGGGCCTAGATTTAGCCGTTTGAGGTGATAATGATTAATTTAATGCAAATTGATTGTTATAATGACAGGCTGGAACATAGAAACAAGATGCTGTGGCCTAATGATAATTTATGATGTCATACAGTATCACCAGTTGAAAGTGGCTAATGGAGTAGGCCTACTGTAACAATTTTTGAGTGATACGAATTGCTTCGAGGTCACCACCTTCGATTACACCCAAGCAAATATAGTTAAGGTTATGAAAAGCACCTTATGGTTTTGTATTTAATTAAGAAAATAAATCGGTTATTTGTTCACAGTGAGTAACAATGACAAACAATAATTATCGTGCTTAACAATTATATAACGGCATTTATATTATGAAAAAGTCTGACTGAGGATTAGTAAATGAGAAAAAGAATCATACAGATCAATTGTTCGAAATACGCTCGTTTATGAGAGGCTAATGGTATGCTAAAATGGGACACAGCAAGAAATATGAAAACGAGTGATTACATAAATTATGTATGTACGTTATGATACAACACATAGATTATGTAACACGCTGATTATGAATAAACACAGAATAAATGATGCAGCCTAAGAATTATGGAAATTAGTGACGTGCGTTTATGGTGCTCTTTAGGTCACGTATTACACTGCTTATGTAGTCCAGAGCTGTAGCCTAATGATAATTGGGAGAAATGCTATGACAATGATTATACGAATATCATTTATATAAAGGCAATTATATGATGCTGATTACGCATAAATGGAACATAGAAACAAGATGCTGTGGCCTAATGATAGTTGGGAGAAATGCTATGACAATGATAATACGAGTATCATTTATATAAAGGCAATTATATGATTTTCGTAGGGCTAATTTTGATAGTTTTGCGGATAGGATGAGAGTAGTGGACTGGGATAACTTATTTATAGGTAATGACACAAATTTGCATTGGGT
Source organism: Bathynomus jamesi (assembly GCA_023014485.1). NCBI lineage: Eukaryota > Metazoa > Arthropoda > Malacostraca > Isopoda > Cirolanidae > Bathynomus > Bathynomus jamesi. The sequence continues at coordinate 215,593 of JAJOZX010001235.1, read as the reverse complement.
GGCGTTTGAAGAAAGTTTTATGAATATTGAAAGGGAGTTTATTCCTCGTAGGCCCAAGCGCGCTAGAAATCATGGTAGGCCCAAGTGGTGGACTAGGGAAACAGGCGAGTTCATAAACGAGCGTAATAGAGCGTATAGACTTAATAAGCGCAATGGCACGGCAGCTAACTTTAATAGATATATCGAGCTTAGACGTCAGGTTAAAAGACCAGTTAGGAATGCCAAACGTAATTTAGAGATACTTATGGTACTTTTGCATTATCCTCCCAACACTAATTTTTTTTTATAATGGAAGGAAAATAAAGTACGTTAGCAAAACACTTTTAATTTAAATATTCTGAAATTACATCATTAGTTATATGAATAAATATTCTTAACCTAACCTAACCTAACTTGAAGCCGGCTAACTACGGCTAACGCCTGCGGCGGGCTGTTTTTAACCTAACCTAACCTAACCTAATCCCAACACTAATTTTTTTTATAATGGAAGGAAAATAAAGTACCATAACCAAAACCAAACCAACATTATATAAAAAAATTAGTGTTGGGAGGATAATGCAAAAGAACCATACTTATAGCTGCGGATAGTAAACATAATCCAAAAAAGTTTTTTGAATACGTTAATAATCGTAAGCCGATAAAAGATAACATAGGCCCTCTAGTGGATGTTAATGGCCCTTTGGCTTCTGACGCTCAGGCGATGGCGGGTATTTTCAATCACTTTTTGCGACATTTTTTACCGTAGAAGACGTAAATAATGTCCCCGACGTGGACGATATCGTTCCATTTAGTAGCGAGACTATTTTGGATGAAATAACTGTTTACGAGGCTGAGATTGCGCATTATATCGATAGGCTAAAAGTTAGCAAGGCTCCAGGCCCTGACGCTTTTTATTCCAGACATTTGAAGGATTTGAAAGACGTTATTGTAGGCCCCTTAACGAAGATTTTTAATCAGTCACTCGAAACGGGGATTATTCCTGAAGACTTCAAATTAGCTAACGTCACGCCTATTTTTAAAAAAGGCGACCGCGCAGTAGCTAGCAATTATAGGCCCATTAGCTTAACGTCAATTGTCGGTAAACTTTTGGAATCCATAGTTAGGGATCGTATCATCGATCACTTAGAAAGTAGAGATTTGATTAATAGTAGTCAGCATGGGTTTCGAAGCCATAGGTCTTGTTTAACTAATATGTTAGAATTTTATAACGAAATAGTGCGCGAATACGATAGGCATAGAGCGGTTGACGTTATTTATTTAGATTTTAAAAAGGCGTTCGATACAGTTCCGCATAGGAGACTAATTGCGAAGGTCAAAGCGCACGGTATATGCGATCAGGTAGCTAACTGGTTAGAAGAATGGCTTCGTGCTAGGAGGCAGAGGGCCGTAGTTTATGATAGTGAATCGAGGTGGTTAGATGTAGGTAGCGGTGTCCCACAGGGTTTAGTGTTAGGCCCATTGCTATTCGTAATTTACATTAACGACATAGATGTAGGATTGACTAGTAACGTGTCAAAATTCGCGGACGATACTAAAATAGGCGGTAAGGTTGTTAACGAGGACGATAGAAATAGGCTTCAAGACGATGTAAATATGATTATGGAGTGGACTGATAAGTGGCAGATGCAATTTAACGTAGACAAATGTAAAGTTTTGCATATAGGTTCTCGTAACAATAATTACACGTACACGATGGTTGATAGGGAGTTGGCGAGCGTTGAAGAGGAAGTAGATTTAGGCGTAGGCGTATCTAAGGATTTAAAAGTTAGGAACCAGTGCCTGGAGTCTTGCGCAAAAACTAATAGGATGTTAGACTTCATAGCGCGTAATTTCGAATTTAAATCGAAGGATATTATATTGCCCCCTTTACAAGTCCCTAGTCAGGCCTCATTTAGAATATGCCGTTCAGTTTTGGTGCCCGTATTTGCGTGAGGATATTGATAGGTTAGAAAGGGTTCAGCGTCGTGCCACGAAACTAATTCCGTCATTGCGCAACAAGCCTTATGAAGATAGGATTAAAGAGTTAGACCTGTATTCACTCGAAACTAGGAGATTAAGGGGGGAGCTTATTGAAGTTTTCAAAATCGTTAATAACATCGATAACGTAAATTTTGACAAATTGTTCACTTTTGATAATAGTAATACTCGTAATAACGGATTTAAGTTGCGTGGCAGACGTTTCATTACTAATATCGCTAAAAACGTCTTTACGTTTAAAGTAATTGATAAATGGAATAATCTTCCAGCGCCCGTCGTGAACTCTACCAGCGTTAATGTGTTTAAGAACCGTCTTGACAGACATTTTAAAAATATTAACGTTGTTTAAAATAAAAAATAAAACAATTAGCAACAGGAGCTCTGGGGGTGGTGGTCGAGGATGAGTCTGTTGACGATTAATGCCAGCTTGTGAGTGTGACATGCCAGCGTGTGATGCCAGCAATAAAATTATAAAAAAAAAAAAAATTAGATTAACACTAACGTAGATGTAGCTCGTAGCGTAAATTAACCCACTTTTTGTTTAACTTTACCTACTTTTTTTTTTTTTTTATCCTCTCCTTACTTTGCATGTCTGTAACTCTCTTTTCTTGCATGTTTGTAGTTTGCATGGTATGACAGTGAGTTAAGACTGTGTTTGCATGGTTTGTAAGCGTTCTTATTTTACTTCTTTTCATCTTTCACCCCTCTCCTATTCTCTCCGACTATTTTTCTGACTTGTCGGCAGTGGCCGGCGGATGATGATGGTGAGTCTTTTTTCTCTTTTTCTGAATGAATGTTAACCCACGAGTGATAGGTGTTCCTCCTTACTTAACCCCTTATTCTCTTCTCTTCTCTTAACCTCCTACTCTTTCCTTTCTCTCGGGCTAACCTTAGAATGGATCTTAGGGTCTTTGTTAGCCTTAGCTTCTGTAGATCTGTAGATATGATGCTAAGTGATTACGCATAAATGGAACATAGAAACAAGATGCTGTGGCCTAATGATAATTGCAAGGGATGTACTAAGTTGGTACATCGTAAATGAATTAGGCCTTCAGTAAGAGAATACTTAAATCTATCACATAAATAAACAGATGTAAAGTATTTATGGATGATATGAATGAACACAATAGCAGGATGCTACACGGAATTACGGTACTGGAACGGCACTTAGATTAGGACATCGGTCTAACGCGTTTCAAAGAGAGTTAGTTTGGCTAAATTATAAAACACTTGCGTAGGCTTTACGTTATTGTTTTTAAGAAAAGAGACAAGGCTTACCAGTAAGAGGATGATACCTCTAGGTTGACGAGTTGCTTGGAGGTTGGCCTGTTGAACTAATAGGCTCGAGGTGTCGTTGATCGTCCGATTAAAGTTTGTTGAACGGGCGCCGGTCGCCTGTTGTTGCCTCTTGAGATGCAGGATGGGCTTGAAGGTTGATCTTGCAGAACGTAGGCCCGGGGTTCTTATGACCGCCCCTTGGAAGTTTGTTCCGTAAGTCAAGGTCTTCACTGTGAAGTGTTGACGGGCCTAATGGATTCTCGTTGACGGCCGTTTTTCGTAAAGCGGTGAAAGCTGAACCGATGTGAAGTGATTTGGGTTTGTAACTTCGTCGTCGAGTCACGTAATGTGTCCACCTTGAGGATGTTTTCTCGTAGCGTGTTGAGCTTTGCCGGTGCTCTCGAGGGTGATTGTTAACCAGTTGAGGTGTGGTAAAAAAGGCCAATGAAAATGCCTACAGCGGGAAAGACTTAGCTTACTTCGAGTGATGATGCGCTCTTGGGTGAAAAGTGTTGAAGTGGGCCTTGAAGGGAGCCGGCTAAAGCTGAGGCTGTAACGGCGTGTAGGATGAACTTACGAGATGAACGCACGAAAGGAGTGAGAGCGAATATGAGCTGACTGCGCCTTTTATAAACTTACGAACATTCGAATTCCGCGGTTCGAGGCTAGCGTCATTTTTTTTTATTGCTTTTATTCCTTGACACCACGTGTGTCTTGTAAGGATGTTTTGGAGATAACCGGGAAAAGAATTCCTATGGCTTTTCTTTGTATGTAGTTGTCTGTTCCGCTACATATATATATATATATATATATATATATATATATATATATATATATATATATATAATATATATATATATATATATATATACCTTACCAGGCTTACCTTATTAACCTTATGTTGTTTCGTGCGTTGGTCTCTCTTCACACGGAGGTCAAGCTGATGGACCCGCCTCTAGGTTTGGTTTGGTGGAGGAGCAAGTTGCTTTCCTGCGCTCTCCACCGTACATAGCCAGGCACGCCTGGCTCATCTGGTACCGTCCTGAGCCAGGCATCCAGTCTTCTCATGAAGACTTCAACTTTGACCCCCGTTACGTTTCTGAGGTCCTTTGGAAGCTGGTTGAAAAGTCTTGGCCCCCTGACAATCAAGCTATTTTCCTTCACTGTTGAGAAGGTCCCTTGTTGGGCCTTTAATTTGGGAACACTACACATTCTGCCTTTCCTATTTTCCAGTGTTGTTTGAATGGTAATTGGGTTTAGTTTTAGGTTTGGTACCAGTTTTTCGATCATTTTCCATATGTAGATGATGGTATATCTCTCTCTTCTTTCCAGGGAGCACAGATTTATGTAGTTTTTCCCAGTAGTTGAGTTCCTTGCAGTCATCAGTCTTGGCTGTGAAATGTCTTTGCGTTTTTTCTAGTTTATTAGTTTCTTCCTTTTTAAATGGGGACGTAAAAACTGAGCAGTATTCAAATTTTGGTATAATCAGTGTTTTTAGCAGGGGGAATCATTACTGTCCTGTCCCTTCTCTTGAACGTTCTTAGTACCTGTCCCGCGACTCTTTTTTATTTATTTATCGCTATCTGATTTTGTGTTTCGAATTTCGCATCATCTGTCATTATTACCCCCAGATCGATCGCTTTCGTGCTTCTCTGAATTTCCTGTCTATCTGGAGCATAATATACAGTCTGTTTAAGTTCCTCTTTTCTACCATATCTCATGAGCTGAAATTTCTCGGTGTTAAATGACATGTTGTCTTCTGACCATTTGTATATTTTGTTCGTGTCCCTCTGCAAGGCCTCCACTTCATTTACATCGCTTATTTTTCTGCTGATCTTTGTATCGTCTGCAGAGGATGTTACTATACTGTTGCTGTTTACACCGCTGTCTATGTCTGTTAGCATGATAATGAACAGAAGTGGGGCCAGTACTGTTTCTTGTGGTACTGAACTGCGTACTTCCGATTCTGATGATGATATACCTTGAATTTTGACGACCTGTAGACGTTCTCTGAGGAAGTTGTAAAAGATCCATTTTCCCACCTTGCCTGTTATTCCCATCCATCCGTCCGTCCATATATATATATATATATATATATATATATATATATATATATATATCAGGGCTGTGCGGGTCTATCACGTTCGGGTCGGGTCCGGGTCTGGGTAATTTTTCTAATTTACTTTCGGGTCCGGGTCCGGGTCATTTTTCAGTATATGACCCGGGTCTGCGTCGGGTCCATTATTAAAAATGTAATAATTTATAATCTGGTATAGGATAGGTAATAAGACTGCTACCGTAGCTACATTAAGATGTTTTCTAAAACATAGTAAAACATTATATGGCTATACGGTAGTAGCCTTACCATATATATTAATTAATCCGATTTTGGAAATGTTTGAAAGTAGGTGTATTAATTGTATTAATATTTAATAGTAACTTGGTATAGTTATACATGCATTGCTAAGGGGCAAAGTATGATGTATGATTGCTCTCTTCAGCCCCCTTATTCTAAATTTTACCATAATTAATTGTGAAAACAAATTCTATATTTTTTTGAGTGAACTCAAATGGAAATGATCATCTTCTTGCATTAAAATTAAATACTTTGTTTATCTTAAAAACAAAAATAAAACCGATAATATGAAATAATTAAAGTCATTTGGTAGTAATATTGTCTTTATATTTTGAGGGCAACATATTCTGTGAACTCCTTTAAAACAGATATTGATATAGCAGTATAGCCTATACTTATTTCTCCTAGAATCTAGATTGAAAGTTGTGGCAAGACAGGAAAGAGATTTCTGAATTTTTAACTGATTTTTTTATTTTTAATATACACAATATATATATATATATATATATATATATATATATATATATATATATATATGTAAAGAACGACGCTTGTATAGAAGAACGTTCCGTACAAGATGAGGAGGGAGAACGAACAAATGAAAAATGACGTAACCACCCGGGAATCGAACCCGGGATCTTCCGATTGCCGGTCAGATATGCTAACCACTACACCATGGGCCTCGATTAATCAGAAGTCGTAATTCTCCTACATACGAGCAGAAACCAATGCCCTGAGGGGGCACCTCCCGCATGCCGCACATATATACATTTTAACTGCAAACAACACACAGTATAATTAATGTAAAGCACGACGCTTGTATAGAAGAACGTTCCGCACAAGATGAGGAGGGAGAACGAACAAATGAAAAATGAGGTAACCACCCGGGAATCGAACCCGGGATCTTCCGATTGCCGGTCGTTCTTTACATTAATTATACTGTGTGTTGTTTGCAGTTAAAATGTATATATGTGCGGCATGCGGAAGGTGCCCCCTCAGGGCATTGGTTTCTGCTCGTATGTAGGAGAATTACGACTTCTGATTAATCGAGGCCCATGGTGTAGTGGTTAGCATATCTGACCGGCAATCGGAAGATCCCGGGTTCGATTCCCGGGTGGTTACCTCATTCTTCATTTGTTCGTTCTCCCTCCTCATCTTGTGCGGAACGTTCTTCTATACAAGCGTCGTTCTTTACATTAATTATACTGGGGTGGTTCGGATTGACGGGGGTTCTGGTTTAGGAGGCAAGCAACGGATGTGTGCCTTGAAGTGGTTTTTCTTCTATGTTACTCTCCGAGTTCTTCTATAGTGGCTCGGAGGACTCTGGTAGATTTGCAATCTAAATGCTGAAGGTTCCGGATTCTTCTTATAGCGTATCCGGAAAGTTTTCTAAGTTTTTCTGAAGAGAGCAAGGCTCGAAGGGGACAATAAAAAGTTTCTTCACTGTAAATTTACTGCTAAAAAATACAGGTAGTGCTCAGCCTCTGAATTAGCTTCTGAATGACAATGGATGAATTTGAATGGGTTTATATACCCAAAAACTGCTAACATTATTATTATTAAATGCTAAGAAGGCTGTATTATTTTTGCACAATATTTGAAAATAAGTAAATTTTTTAGCTGTGGTAAGGCTTGAACGAGTAAACAAAATATTTGAAGACGAAACCATATTTTTATCTTAAACCGCGACTTTTCAGATCTGATGTTATCATGATCTGCCAAGTTAACTAAAAGTGGAAATCGGACTATGCATCTTTACACTAAAATATGCATATGAGTGAAATTTTAAGGTTTAAGATGTACAATTTTAATGCTTAGGCAAGACATGATCTCATTGTTTATAACGAAAGAGAGTGTATACAAAATGTGAACATTGCAAAGCTTAACAGGATTCCTTATTAAGCGAAATCTAAAAAAATGATTATGAGATTTTAAAAAACAACAGGTCACCAATTATTTAGCAAAGTGAAAGTGAATCAAATATTTTATCCAAACTCGCGTTGGGCGATTTTGGTCCTTATGTAAAAATGAATACACACACGTACATACATAGGAGTATAGGCATTATATAAAGTTAAATATATAAGATTATACATGAACCATATAACACATGAATTTTTAAAATGGATACTTTTTCTTACAATGGATACAGAGACTATATAAATGAATACAAGAATTACATGAAGGATAAGATAATATAGGAATATGGGAATTATTTATGGTTCATTTTTACAGGGCTCTTCCCTCTAGAATGATATTAATATAATAACGTAACATCCTAACTAAGGCTAACTAGATGATAACTATTGGTTTTATAATACAGATTTATATATACAACATAAGTCGGGTGGTTTAAGTCTAGTTCACGTGGTCTGGGTACGCACTCTTGGTCGTGCATAAATAGTTTCATGTTCCGTGTCACTGGGTTTTCTTTGTTCCCAGAATGATCTTTTCATCACAAATACACCGAGGATAATAGCACACACAATAATGATACTAACGGCAGATGTTGAGAAAATGGTTACCGGTTGTAGTATTTGTAAGAGGTTGTTTTGGTTATCATCCGAAATTTTAAACCGGCTCAATTGATCATTCCATTCAGGGGCATGCAGTTCGGGTAGGATGGTTACAGGTTTTATGGAGAGATTTAAGATCTCTATGACGGGTTTAAATTTAATTTGCGACGGAAATGGGTATGAGTTATTAAGGGTAACCTTATACGGGTTGTATATTTGGAGGGCTTTTGAACGCAAGGAGCAACCAATTGGTAGCCGAATAATCATAGGGATTGTAATGAGGGAATAATTTGATGGACACTCGAGGGTAGCGGCAGTCCTGTTCGCGAAGGAAACCCAGATGTCTGGTCCAATTCGTAGTTGGATGGTTTTAGGGGAATGAAATTTTTTAAATGAACATACGGGGGCATGCCGGTCACGAATTAAATCGACAAAGCAAGACCTAGTAGTGGGAAGAATAACTGGTTTGAGTGGAGGGCAGATGAGTTGTTTATTTGGTTGCGGGAATCGGCAATGCCGGACGTCGCTATCTGACATCATAGAATAAGCTGATAGATCTTTGGTGAGGAAAAGGTAAGGTGGTACGGTGGGTAAATACAATCGATAGACATTAGAGTTATTTTGGTAGGGTGTTGGGAAAGGGTGAAATCTATATACGTCATAAGTGAGGAAATCGAAAAATGGTATAATTATGAGGTATGTGTAGGGGCGTGGTCCATGTACAGTCCAGGTGTATTCTAGAAATTGAGGGTAATTAGTGTGGTTGAGTGGGAATATGGGTGATAATTTTAATTGTGACTGGGCGGTGTGAATCAAGGACTGGAGTATTTCCCATGGTATTAGGGTGGAAAGAGTGATTTTTCCATGGGCTAGCTGGGTTGCACGCAAAACCTTGGAATGAATCGTAGTTATTCGTTGTAAGTATTTATCGATTAGGGTTACTTGTATGTTCATTATTTCTATTAATTCTAGATATCGTTTGTGTTCTTTGTATTGAGCTAACATGGATTCAAGGTATGTGAATCTGTCCGAAAGGGAGTGAAGGAAGCGATTGTTTTCGTGTAATGACCTAATAGTTGTTCTAACATGTGTCCATTATATTGTCGATTCCGAGCGAAGAGATTCAATTTAAGTTCAACTCTTTTAATATCTTCTTCGGTTGCTAATCCGAATAAACCTTTGAACAGTTTCCCTCCTATATCTATCAGTCCCCTTTTACTTCTTTGGTTAAAGTTTTCGGAATTTTTGGTTTCAGTTTGTATCCATGGTAAGGCTAATATTTCTGATAGGGCGCGTGCTGTAGTTTGAATATTTTCGAGGGTATTTTCTAACAGAACGCGACTAATCTGATCTTTTCCTTGGAAAGAATTTTGGACTTTACTTTCAAACGTTTCTAATTGGGTTTGTATCTGAAGGAGATTGATTTTAATTCTAGCAGGGGGTTGCAAATTTATATAAAGGTCTGCATGCCCTTTCAAAAATTTACCTTCTGCAAGTTTTTCTATAACAACTCCGGTAGAAATTTTAATGCTAGGTCTACAAGAGTAAATAATTTGGAAAATTATAAGGGGGACAATTTTATTCATTTCTACGCCTTAAGTTATACGGAGCTGGGGGTAGTTGTGTGGATACTTGTGTGGATACTTGTGTTGGTGGGCGAAGGGGTCGGCCTCGTTTTGGTGGCAATGGGGGTCGACCGTTGAGCTCGGATTCTGAGCGGGTTCGTTTCTTATGTGAAGGTTCTAGTTCACGTGGGTGATGCATTTGCGGGCGGTATGTCGGGTCCGTGCGTCGATCATCAATCGGCGAGGGTGGTGACAGAGGAGATGGTGGAGTTGGAGGAGATGGTGGAGTTCCACTGAGTGATTCTCTCGAAGGGGTTTCTCCAGGGTCTGGGTCCGATGGGACGCTTGGCTCTGGGGCCTCCTCTTGTTCAGAGATTGCCTCGAGTAATGGTGGTATTACGAGGTACCAATCTTCGTCATGGGTAGCGGTTCCCGCGGTGACTACTTCAGTTTTTTATCCCTGCCCGATTTGTTAATATCTTGACCTTTTGAAGGATAGGCGGCTCGAACGCCTGGCAGCTGTTTTTTGGGAAGGTGTTGCTCGGAAGCTATCTTCAAATTGTCAGCGTGAATGATCTTTAGTTTGGAATGATCCCGGAGGTCGAGGATTTCATAACGATTTTTTCCGAGGTCTTTCATAATCCTATATGGGCCATCCCATTTCGGGTATAATTTGCGATGAGCCCCTGGCGGTTTCACGCTCTTCAGATAACATCGCATACCAACGATTATAGTCCGTTGACGGGGATGACGCCTATGTTGTTCTTGCTCCATCTGTTGGTTTCGTTGGTCGAGGGCATAGCGGATTATGTCAAAAATCTTGAAAGATCGTTCAGCTAGTTGCTGATTTGCTTCTGCCATTTCGGAAGATGTTAGGACTGCCGGGTCGGTTTGGTCGGGCAAATCAAAAGGTAGACGCTTGTCGTAGTGATATAGAACGAAATGAGGGGTGTCCCCGATGGACACATTATAGCCATTGTTGATGGCTGTTTGTACCATGGGAAGGGAATCATCCCATGTACGGGAGGATGCATCGACAACGTGGCGCAGGGCTTCCAAGATCTTTCGATTGTGTCTTTCCACTAAGCCGTTTGCCTGCGGGTGGTATGCCACAATGTGTGTATTTTTAATTCTACACATGTTACAAAGTGACTCGAACAGTTTGGAAGTGAAACTACGGGCGTTATCCGAGATTAGGATGGAAGGAGTGGTATGGTTTTGGATGACGCGTTCCACTAGGGCTCTTGCCACAGTTTCCGAGGTCTGATCTGGAATGGCGGCTACTTCGCTGTAACGCGAGAAGTGGTCCGTAAACACAATGATGTACTGATTTCCCTTTGATGTTTTGGGAAATGGTCCCAGTATATCCATTCCAGTTCTTTGCCAGGGCCTCTGGCATACTGGATATTTATGCATTGGAGCGGTGGATGGTACGTTGCCCTTATGCTTTAAACACGACGGACATTCGGCGATGTATTCATGTACCGTTCTGTTCATCTCGGGAAAATGGTATCGCTCCAAAAGACTTTTGATGGTGCGATCCGGCCCCATGTGTCCATAAAAAGGTGAGTCGTGACAAAGTCCAATGGCTATATCAACGAGATCCTTTGGTATCTCCACGAGGTCGTTTCCATCTTCGTTCCTGAAATGTACGAGCCCATCTTTGAGGTTGTACTGTTCTTTTACCTTCGATGGTTCCTTTTGTTCCAGGCGCGCCCGAAGGTTTGGGTGTGTTGGTCCTGTTGTTGGGAGTATTGCAGACACTCGTAGTCGAACACAGGAAGAAGTCCTATTTTATTCACTCGGGCGTCGGGCTTGAGTCTCGACAATCCGTCTGGAATAACTTGCAGTTTTCCCGGTTTGTATACGATTTTCGCTGCAAAATCCTGAATCAACAGAGCCCATCTACTCAATCGTCCTTCAAGTAGCTTGTCCTTGAAGAGGTACGTGAGTGGCTTATGATCAGTCTTGATGGTTACATCGTAGCCATAGACGATATTTCGGAATTTTTTCAAAGCCCAATATACCGCTAGGGCCTCTCGGTCCGTAGTGGAATAATTCCGTTGAGGTGCAGAGAGAAGTTGACTGGCATAAGCAATGGGTAATTCCACACCGTCTACGTCCTGTAACAGGACGGCTCCTAGTCCATAGGAGGAAGCATCTGTGGCTATGATGAAGGGTCTTGTGTAATCAGGATATTGTAAAATGGGATGACAGGTTAGTTTATTAATTAAAGTTTCAAAGGCATGTTGGTGATCGGATTCCCAGTTAAATTTCGAATTTTTCTGGAACAAATTAGTAATGGGTTTAGCAATATTCGAAAATTGGGGGATAAAGTTCCGATAGAATCCGACAAAACCAATAAATGCACGGGCGTCGTCGATGGTCTTGGGTACAGGGTACCTTTCCAGGGCTTCGAGTTTGGCTGGATCAGGTTTAATTCCTGTGGACGAGAGTAGGAATCCTAGGTATACCAGGGATTCTTGTAAAAAATTGCACTTTGCAAGCTTCAGTTTAAGGTGTGCTTTTCTCAAATGTGATAGCACATTATGAAGGCGTTGAAAGTGTGTTTTTATGTCCGAACTATAGACGATAATATCGTCAAGATACACGAGAGCTTCGACACCTAATAGGTCGGAAAGGACTATATTCATCAACCTAGAGAAATTAGCAGGCCCATTTCGGACTCCGAAAGGTAAAACCTGGAATTCGTAATGGCCTCGGTTAGTGGAGAAAGCAGTAATGCCCGAGATTCGGGACTGACCTCCATTTGCCAATAACCTGATGCTAAATCGAGGGATGAAAAAAAATTCGCTTTCCCTACGTTCAGAATTGTTTCCTGCATGTTTGGAATCGGGAAACGGTCTGGGATGGTAATGTTATTCAGGCGTCTAAAATCTATACAAGGGCGAGATGTTCCGTCCTTTTTGGAGACGAGAATCATAGGAGCGGACCAGGGACTAGCTGAAGGCTGAATGACATCCTGCTCCAACATGTCCTTGATGTGTCCTCAATAGTGACTAACTGAGAATGTGGAACCCGATAGGGAGGAATGAAAATGGGTTTGGAATTGGGTTCCAACTTGATTTCAAAAGGGACCAAATTAGTTCGGCCCAGAGGATCTCCGGTTAGGGCAATCACATCTTTATTTCTTATCAGGAAATCGAGAAGTGATTCCATTAGTTTGGGATCCTGTAAAGCTGGTGACTCCTGAAGGGAGTGCTTCAGACATTTCTTATATTCTTCTTTTAATATTGAAGGCTTTAATTCTAAGGAACTGGAAACACGATTTATCGTACTGATGGGGAAATCTGAATCTATTTCTACTGTGGAAACAGTTCCTATTTTCTGATTTGAAGTTAATTCTATAGATCTTTCTCCTTTGTTTAAACAAACAACAGGGATAGCTGAATTCTGACTCTGACTAAGGACTTGGGCAATAAGAACATCTCTTTTGAAATTACTTTTCTCTGTAATCAGAGTACGCTCTGACTCTAATAATTTTCCTTGACTGTTAACTACTTTTGCTAGGAAACAAATCTTCTCATAAGGTGCTACTGTTATATGCTCGGTAGGGCATATGAAAAATTGTGAATCTGATTCTGGTTCGGCGACTAAAATTTGCCTTATTGGCTGAACTGAAGCTGGCTGACTGGAAACTGGCTGACTGGAAACTGGCTGACTGGAAGCTGACTGACTGGAAGCTGGCTGACTGGAAACTGACTGACTGGAAACTGACTGACTGGAAACTGACTGACTGGAAACTGACTGACTGGAAACTGACTGTCTGGAAACTGACTGTCTGGAAACTGCCTGGGTTGATCCAACTGGATTCAACAACTGGAACTGATTACCCTGGGGTCTGATTTCTGGAGCGGTTGTCCCTCTGGATGCAACCGGCCGACTTGATCTGCTATCAAGTAGAGGGGGTTTCCTATTTCTTTCGGAAATCTGAACTGAGCTAAGTCTATTAGCATTAAGTTGTCTGTCATCCTCGCGGAGATGGTGTGTCCTATTTCGACACTTTACTAACTTTCCGGCTGGGTAAATCTCCCATTGATTCCGGTTAAAAAAATCCATCCCTAGTAGGATGTCTGTCTGAAAGGTGGCGACTGTGTCCACTATACAACATTTCGCGGGGTATACCGCGTTTCCAATTTCTAAGTATAACTCAATTTCTCCGTATGTGGGTATGGGTGTGCCCGTAACTCCTCTAAGTTGGCAGGATGGTGCCTTAAGTTCATACTTATAATTTGTACTCTCTAGTAATTCATCTACGCATTGTTTCTTAATTAACGTTGCGTGTGCTCCTGTATCTAGGAGAGCAGTTAAATCTTGGTTATCCGTACTACAATTTATTATTAAATCTAAGAGGTCCGCACCTATTATCCTGATGGTGAGTTTGTGTGCGTATCTGGGCTTACTACTGTAATTTAGGAGGGAGGAGGTTGAACTGCTGCCTCCAATGTAGGGTCTAAAAAAGGGCTCACATGGTTTTCTATGGGAGGACCTGGATCATATTCTACGGGGATATCATACGCTGAAGGGTGTTCTTGAAAACTGTTCTCTGGGGAAAATGATTCCTCCCCGGGTACTTCTACGTACCGAACTAGTTGACCTTGCTGGTTGTATTGGGGTTTATACATGGGGTAAGAGTGTGGGTGACCCTGTGGTCGTGATTTATTGGGTTGGTAGTTCGACTGAGGCTGGGAATGGACTGGTTTCTGGGGATTGGTTGACTTTTGGGATACGTTTTGGGGACGTGGTTGGTTTGGTTTCTGAAAGTGGGGTCTATACCCTGCAGGGGCTTTATCAGCACACTTTTGGCGATCGCCACGGCGATGACCATGTTCGTGATAGTGGGAGCAATACGACGGGTAATTACATTGACTTATCATATGCCCGAAACTATCACAGTTAAAACACTGTGGAGGAGGGCGTGTATTCTGGGTTTGGGGGGCTTGTTTCTGGGGTGTTCCCTGTATTTGCCTTGGTTTATATTGTTGTTGTTGTTGGTATTGGTGTTGTGGCTGCTGCTGAATATACTGTACAGGGGTTTCTCTACCCTTTCGGTAGGTTTGGTTTGCTAAATCGGGGTGATGTTCCCGTGTTTTGTTTATGGCTACACTGACAGGTTTGTCAACATTTAAAAACTCCTGAAACTTTTTTTAGGCGCTCCGGGTAAGTTTTGGTAAATGGTTGTGGCTACTATTAGATTTCTTTGTTTCGAAGTAAAAGTTATGCCACATGCATTTTCTGCGGCCCGGAGGGCTTCTCCTACAAGTTTGTGTGTACGTGTAATAAAATTGTTTAAATCCTCGTGTTCCTCTTTCTTCCATTTAGCTTGGAAGACTGCTTCTAATGTGGCTAAGGGTTGTGCAAGGGTTATTTCTTTAAAAAATTCTAATAGGTTTTGTTTAAAATCGTCCCATGTTATAGCTTCGCTAATTGATGGGACGTAAGTGACTGTGTCATGGCATTTCCCTCTTTAGGGTCAATAAATCTTTTTGCTTCTCTGATTTTTATATCGTCATCGGTAATATTCTCGCGTAAGAAATGTTGCTCTAAAGACTCAACCCAAGGTCTTACGCGCGGTTCAACAAAACGATTATCTATGGTCCCCTTAAAAATTAAAACAGTATGAGGAAGATTTACTAATCTGCCTAAGTTAATATCTGCTGGGGCGGGGGTTTGAGACTGAGACATACTGACTTGTGTGTTTGGGAATATGTTTGAAGGGCGCGGGGTAGGTGGAAAAATGGGTGTAGGTAATTCTTCGATGTCAGAAAGCGCACCGTCTGAATCGCTCATATGTGAAGGTACTTATTAATGTTCTAATTAGGTCTGCTTGACCGATCTTAATTCATGGAATGATCACTTGAGGGGTTTTCCTAACTACACTATCTAAAAAAATAATGCACAACAATTTGCCTAACTCGGGGAAAATTTGAAAAGATTGCAAACAAAAATAAAAATGTAAACAAAATTTCACTCAAATGTACGTGATGGTATGGTAATACTATGTTTGGTACATTAAATAAAATTATACTATACTAACTAGAATAGTAAAAATAACTGTGAAAATAACTGTGACAATACTGTTTTCAATAAAAAGAGTGTATCACTGGTGTCTGTAGTGTTCACTGTGTTTTTTGTTAATTCTGGCTCAATACTAAATATTAATTGTTAATATAATGACTTTTCAAATGTTTAGAAATTATTTTTTTAAAAAAAGTTTTATACTTAACAAGATTCCTATGGCGAAATCCTTTTGAGGTGTGTCCTGAAGACGTGTCTGGCTGGCCACTTGTTCCTAGATGAAAAGTAGGCGTGAAGAACTTGGAGTCGTAACGCACCGGTTCACGGGTGGATGTGACGAACTCGAAGTCGTGACACGCCGGTCAACTGGGTGTTGGTTCTGGTTCCAGGGTCTGGAAGACTGGAAGAATCCTGGAGTCGTGAAGATCCTGGTTAAAGGGTCTGGAGGACTGGAAGAATTCTGGAGTCGTGGAGATCCTGGTTAAAGGGTCTGGAGGACTGGAAGAATCCTGGAGTCGTGGAGATCCTGGTTAAAGGGTCTGGAGGACTGGAAGAATCCTGGAGTCGTGGAGATCCTGGTTAAAGGGTCTGGAGGACTGGAAGAATCCTGGAGTCGTGGAGATCCTGGTTAAAGGGTCGCCAGTTGTTAACCCCCCGTCTATGGCCCTGGGGTGGTTCGGATTGACGGGGGTTCTGGTTTAGGAGGCAAGCAACGGATGTGTGCCTTGAAGTGGTTTTTCTTCTATGTTACTCCGAGTTCTTCTATAGTGGCTCGGAGGACTCTGGTAGATTTGCAATCTAAATGCTGAAGGTTCCGGATTCTTCTTATAGCGTATCCGGAAAGTTTTCTAAGTTTTTGAAGAGAGCAAGGCTCGAAGGGGACAATAAAAAGTTTCTTCACTGTAAATTTACTGCTAAAAGATACAGGTAGTGCTCAGCCTCTGAATTAGCTTCTGAATGACAATGGATTAATTTGAATGGGTTTATATACCCAAAAACTGCTAACATTATTATTATTAAATGCTAAGAAGGCTGTATTATTTTTGCACAATATTTGAAAATAAGTAAATTTTTTAGCTGTGGTAAGGCTTGAACGAGTAAACAAAATATTTGAAGACGAAACCATATTTTTATCTTAAACCGCGACTTTTCAGATCTGATGTTATCATGATCTGCCAAGTTAACTAAAAGTGGAAATCGGACTATGCATCTTTACACTAAAATATGCATATGAGTGAAATTTTAAGGTTTAAGATGTACAATTTTAATGCTTAGGCAAGACATGATCTCATTGTTTATAACGAAAGAGAGTGTATACAAAATGTGAACATTGCAAAGCTTAACAGGATTCCTTATTAAGCGAAATCTAAAAAAATGATTATGAGATTTTAAAAAACAACAGGTCACCAATTATTTAGCAAAGTAGAAAGTGAATCAAATATTTTATCCAAACTCGCGTTGGGCGATTTTGGTCCTTATGTAAAAATGAATACACACACGTACATACATAGGAGTATAGGCATTATATAAAGTTAAATATATAAGATTATACATGAACCATATAACACATGAATTTTTAAAATGGATACTTTTTCTTACAATGGATACAGAGACTATATAAATGAATACAAGAATTACATGAAGGATAAGATAATATAGGAATATGGGAATTATTTATGGTTCATTTTTACATATATATATATATATATGCGCTTCTTAACGGAAATATTTTTATTATGACTATTCTACACTATTTTATTTGAGAAGACTTTATTCCCCAACACCGTTCGATCGCAAAAACAATACTGCGTCTAATAATGATTGCGAAAGAGAATTTCTTTGCGGGTTCAAAATGAAGCTTAGAGCGGAGAACAATCTTTCAACGCTAACTTGTGTGCACGGAGTAGACAATGCTACCAAGGTTGCCTGTTTTAATTCTCCTCCCATTTCCATCCACCATTTCATGGGATCTTGATGGATCAGTTTCCCAGCTGAATCTCTCTTTTTCGCGAGGCGAGGACATTTTTCAAACTGTATCACACCCGCATCAAACTTCGCACTCAGTGACACAGTTTGAAGGCGCACACATAAATTTTGTAAACTAAAAACCCGGCTGTGCGGGTCCTTCACTTTCGGGTCGGGTCTGGGTCTGGGTCAATTTTAAAATTCACTTTCAGGTCCGGGTCCGGGTCCGAGTCTTTTCTAATTCACTATCGGGTCCGGGTCTTATCTCACTTTCGGGTTAAACCCTGGTCTGGGTCTGGGTCCGGGTCCGGGTCCGGGTCCGGGTCCGACCTGCCAGCCCTAATATATATAATATATAATAATATTATATATATATATATATATATATATAATTTATATTATATATATATATATATAATTTATATATATATATATATATATATATATATATATATATATATATATATATATATATAGGGTGATGCAAAATAACTTATCATTTCAAAAACTTGAAGACACCCTCTAATTTTATTTAATTTAGTGTAAAAACTGAACATGCAAAATTTCAGCACAATTGAAGACATTTTAGAGGTTGCTACCATCCATTGAACATTTTGTATATTGTTATTTTTCAGTTTGTATTTATTGTACATTTATTTATTTTGCAGATTTCATCAAAAATGGTAGTCAGCAACATATAGCAGTCATAACAGACTCTGAACCTCTTTCCGTAAACCTTCTCATCCCTTTCATTGCTATAGACGCCGTGGCCGAACATTCTAGAATCATTTCTTTGCTGTGACGTCACTGTGGCGGCCGCGTCAGTGTAAGTGCGGCGTCACTGACTCAGTATCTTTGCTGCCTTCGCTGAGAGTGGTTGTATAGCAGTTGCTGAGTTGCACTCATGGAGCGGCATACGCGTCACAAAACAGTTGTTTGGCTCATAGGACATCCTATAGAGTCCTTCAAAGAAACCCAGCTTCCATCTAAAAGGGAAACATTAGCATTGTTTATGAACTACAAGATCAATAAAAAGCAACAGGTGAAAACAGCGGCTTTGTTGACTGCTAGAGATGTTATGGATGTGTGGGAAAAGGCACGCATCCCAACAGTGTTGAAATGTCATGTCGTGGAGAGAGTAAAGAAACTTTTCAACGAGTGGGAGAAACTAAAGAAGAACAGAAATAATAAGAAGAAGCAATCACCTGCACTACTTCAAAAACAAGAGAGCTGGCAAAATGACTTGCAAGATCTGTTTGACATTGCACATGCAAGTGCTCTTGACATGATAAAGATAGATGAAGATCGTGAGTTTTTGATGCTGCAACGACAAAAAGGAAGAAAAGGCAAAATGTCTGGAGTGGATAAAGTTTTTTCACAAATGGAAGAGATTGCTAGAGAAAAGGAAACATTGCTTGAAAAGAAAAGAAAGAGGGAAACAGCCGTTTTCGAAGCAGCAGTGCTCTCAAGTTCAAGTCCTTCAAGTTTGAATGAAGATAGTTCAAAATCAGAAGAAGAATTTGTTGCTGACCCTCAGCAGCCATCAACTTCGAGACAAAGTAGATCAAAGTCTAAGAGTGCAAAGCTTATGGATTCTTCAATGCTTGTATCTCTTGATGCTGCAAAAGTAAGTGATAGAGCTGCTTCGGAAATCTTGATCCCAACAATCAATGCTCTTGGGCAAAACCCTGAAGAATACAGTGTTAGCTATTCATCGATACGGAGAGCAAGACAAAGGAACCGCAAGACAATGGCAGAAAATTTGAAGCAGGATTTCGAAACAAATTGCCCTCTCCAAATACATTGGGACGGCAAACTACTGGAAGATATTACTGGTCATGAAAATGTTGATCGACTGCCAGTTCTAATTTCCGGCCAAGGAGTTGATCAGCTTCTTGGTATTCCCAAACTTGCCAGAGGAACTGGTCAAAACATTGCAGATGCTGTCCATCAGTTAGTATTGGAGTGGAATATATCTGACCAAGTGAAGGGCATGTGTTTTGACACCACTGCCTCCAACACAGGTTCTAAGAGTGGTGCTTGTATGTTACTAGAGCAAAGATTGGATAAAGATATGCTGTGGCTGGCTTGCCGACATCATATTTTCGAAATAGTGTTAGAAGCTGCAGTTTCTGTCTCCTTGCCATCTTCTAGTGGCCCTGACATACAACTGTTTAAGAGATTCAAAGCAAAGTGGGTGGAAATTGACAAGAACAATTACCAAACAGCAACAGATGACCCTAACATTGCAGAGAAAATCTCAGATGCTGAAGAACTCATTCAATTTGCTCAAGCTCAGCTTGATGAACAGCAGCCTCGTGATGACTACAAGGAATTGCTCGAGCTAACGCTCATTTTCATCGGTAAGTGCCCCAAGTCAGGAATCAGCTTTAAGCCCCGGAGCTTATCACAGAGCACGATGGATGGGCAAGCTAATTTACTGCATTAAAATTGATGTTTAAATCTCAGTTTAAACTAACTGAGAGAGAGGAAAAAGGACTGAGAGATTTTTGCTGCTTTTCAGCTGCGATATACATCAGATCGTGGTACCTGCACCATACCCTCATGCGCCCCCCCGTTCAGATTTGCATTTTGTGCAAAGTCTGCAGCTCTACAAGCAAAAGGATGACAAAATTGCAAGTGCTGCACTCAATAAGTTTTTGAGACATTTGTGGTACCTCTCTGAGGAGCTTGTGCGCTTGCATTTTTTGATTCAGCTGTTTCGCATGAGACAAAAAACAAAATGAAGCATGCTCTGCAGAAACCAGTTGACTCAAAACCGAGCAAACGAGCATCAATAAATCCTGAATCAGCTGGGCAGAAACAACTGCAGGATTTTGTTACTGCGAACACAAAAAGATTCTTTGAAATCCTAGAGGTGCCTTGCACTTTTCTTGAAAAAGATGCTGAAGAATGGAATGATGATGAAAGTTATGCGAATGCAAGAGATATCGCATATGGACTCAAAGTGGTAAACGACATTGCGGAAAGAGGTGTACGACGGATGGAGGAATACAACAAACTGATAACCAATGATGAAGAGCAGAAACAATACCTTCTTCAAATTGTTAAAAGTTACAGGTCGTCACTCTCAAACAAAAACAAGAAAACATTACTCTTGCTTCACAAAAAACGAAAATAAACATACATAAGTGGTTATGATATGCCTACTGGGGAAACTTCCACATAAAAAAAAGTTAACGCGCTATACGCTGTACCTCAGAGGGTGGTGCGGAAATCAGCGTGCCTATTATTTACTATTTTATGAGCTCACTACGTACTATAGTCTAGAATGTCATCGTTTTTTTCAAACTAGGTTAACTAGGTACATATCAAACCGGCTCCGGCGAAAATATCAACAAAACAATATTTTTGAGCACAAACTGATATACATTTATTTTTAAAGCTTGGTAGCAACCTCTAATTTTCTCTTTTTCAACCCCAAATTTCGCATACAATGCTTTCTTAGGAATATGAATAAAATAGGAGGGTGTCTCCCTGAAAATTGAAAAAAAAAAATTTGACCCCTTTTTTGCATCACCCTAATATATATATATATATATATATATATATATATATAATTTATTTATGCAAGAATGAAGTGCCAAGGACGAATGCCCACAAAAAAAACCGGTACCCCATAATAGAAGAAGAGAACCAAAATCGAGGTGCAAAGTTTTCGAGATGCCTGGACACTGCGTTTGAAAGATTGGAGGTCAAAGACAGGGTGAATTGAGGAAGATCTACAGATCTACAGAAGCTAAGGCTAACAAAGACCCTGAGATCCACTCTAAGGTTAGCCCGAGAGAAAGGAAAGAGTAGGGGGTTAAGAGAAGAGAATAAGGGGTTAAGTAAGTAGCAACACCTATCACTCGTGGGTTAACATTCATTCAGAAAAAGAGAAAAAAGACTCCCCATCATCATCCGCCGGCCACTGCCGACAAGTCAGAAAAATAGTCGGAGAGAATAGGAAAGATTGCAGAACGGTCCTCTACTCCAAAGGGAGGTAGAACCCACTCTACCGGAAAGGGGTGAAAGATGAAAAGAAGTAAAATAAGAACGCTTACAAACCATGCAATACATTCTTAACTCAAGAACAACACATTCTTAACTCAAAGCAACACATTCTTCCAGCTGTTGCAGACCGATCCTCCACTCCGTAGGAAGGTAGGGGATGCAGCCCACTAGGCTGGAAAGGCGTGAAAGACGAAAAGAAGTGAAATAAGAACGCATTACAAACCATGCAACATCTTAACTCAAACACTATCATACCATGCAAACTACAGACATGCAATAAAGAGAGTTACAGACATGCAAATAAGGAGAGAAAAAGAAAAAAAAGGATGAAGAATAACAAAAAGTGGGTTAATTTACTCAAGAAACTACAACTAAGTTCGTGTTAGTCTAATTTTTTTTTTTTTGCTGGCATATCTATCACACGCTGGCATGTCACAAGCTGGCATTAGACGTCAACAGACTCATCCCGATTACCACCCCCAGAGCTCCTGTTGCCAATTGTTTTTTATTTTAAACAACGTTAATATTTTTAAAATGCCTATCTAGACGGTTTTAAAACATTAACGCTGGTAGAGTTCACGACGGCGCGGGAAGATTATTCCATTTATCAATTACTTTAAACGTAAAGAAGTTTTTAGCGATATTAGTAATGAAACGTCTGCCACGCAACTTAAATCCGTTATTACGAGTATTGCTATTATCGAAAGTGAACAGTTTGTCAAAATTTACGTTATCGATGTTATTAACGATTTTGAAAACTTCAATAAGCCCCCCTTAATCTCCTAGTTTCGAGTGAATGCAAGTCTAACTCTTTAATCCTATCTTCATAAGGCTTGTTGCGCAATGACGGAATTAGTTTCGTGGCACGACGCTGAACCCTTTCTAACCTATCAATATCCTCACGCAAATACGGGCACCAAAACTGAACGGCATATTCTAAATGAGGCCTGACTAGGGACTTGTAAAGGGGCAATATAATATCCTTCGATTTAAATTCGAAATTACGCGCTATGAAGCCTAACATCCTATTAGCTTTTGCGCAAGACTCCAGGCACTGGTTCCTAACTTTTAAATCCTTAGATACGCGTACGCCTAAATCTACTTCCTCGTCAACGCTCGCTAACTCTCTATCATCCATCGTGTACGTGTAATTATTGTTACGAGAACCTATATGCAAAACTTTACATTTGTCTACGTTAAATTGCATCTGCCACTTATCCGTCCACTCCATAATCCTATTTACATCGTCTTGGAGCCTATTTCTATCGTCCTCGTTAACAACCTTACCGCCTATTTTAGTATCGTCCGCGAATTTTGACACGTTACTAGTCAATCCTACATCTATGTCGTTAATGTAAATTACGAATAGCAATGGGCCTAACACTGAACCCTGTGGGACACCGCTACCTACATCCAACCACCCGATTCACTACCATTAACAACGACCCTCTGTCTCCTAGCACGAAGCCATTCCTCTAACCAGTTAGCTACCTGACCGCGTATACCGTGCGCTTTAACCTTCGCAATTAATCTTCTATGCGGAACTGTATCGAACGCCTTTTTAAAATCTAAATAAATAACGTCAGCCGCTCTATGCCTATCGTATTCGCGCACTATTTCGTTATAAAATTCTAACAAATTAGTTAAACAAGATCTATGGCGTCGAAACCCATGCTGACTACTATTAATCAAATCTCGACTTTCTAAGTGATCGATGATACGATCCCTAACTACGGATTCCAAAAGTTTACCGACAATTGACGTTAAGCTAATGGGCCTATAATTGCTAGCTACTGTGCGGTCGCCTTTTTTAAAAATGGGCGTGACGTTAGCTAATTTGAAGTCTTCAGGAATAATCCCCGTTTCGAGTGACTGATTAAAAATCTTCGTTAAGGGGCCTACAATAACGTCTTTCAAATCTTTCAAATGTCTGGGATAAAAAGCGTCAGGGCCTGGAGCCTTGCTAACTTTTAGCCTATCGATATAATGCGCAATCTCACCCTCGTAAACAGTTATTTCATCCAAAATAGTCTCGCTACTAAATGGAACGATATCGTCCACGTCGGGGACATTATTTACGTCTTCTACGGTAAAAACTGTCGCAAAAAAGTTATTGAAAATACCCGCCATCGCCTGAGCGTCAGAAGCCAAAGCGCCGTTAACATCCACTAGAGGGCCTATGTTATCTTTTATCGGCTTACGATTATTGACGTATTCAAAAAACTTTTTTGGATTATGTTTACTATCCGCAGCTATAAGTATCTCTAAATTACGCTTAGCATTCCTAACTGATCTTTTAACCTGACGTCTAAGCTCGATATATCTATTAAAGTTAGCTGCCGTGCCATTGCGCTTATTAAGTCTATACGCTCTGTTACGCTCGTTTATGAACTCGCCTATTTCCCTAGTCCACCACTTGGGCCTACCATGATTTCTAGCGCGCTTGGGCCTACGAGGAATAAACTCCCTTTCAATATTCATAAAACTTTCTTTAAACGCCTCCCAATGCAAATTTGTGTCATTACCCATAAATAAGTTATCCCAGTCCACTACTCTCATCCTATCCGCAAAACTATCAAAATTAGCCCTACGAAAATCAGGGACTTCTATTACGTTACTATCCTTAGTGTTTTCTATCAATAACTTAAACCTAAGAATTTGATGATCACTACATCCTAAACTCTCGCCTACTTCTAAACCTTCGACTATATTTTCGCCGTTCGTCATCACCAAATCTAAAATATTGTCACCGCGCGTTGGTTCGGTAACCATCTGTCGTAAAAAATTATCTTCCATGAACTCAATCAATCTCAAACCCTCCTCATTACCAGTAAAAGTCTCGTAATTAACATTAGGGCAGTTAAAGTCTCCGACAATTATACTATTCCGATTGTCAATAAAGTTACCAAGAAGTGAGTAAAATCTAGTATCGGTATCGAGGGGTTGAACGGGAGGTCTATAAACAACAACAAAATTAAAACTAATACTACGCGCCCTAACTTCAACGCATATCGCATTAATTGCTGCCGGAAAATCTATCTTAACCTCGATAGCCCTAAGGGAATTACGAATGTACAGCAAAACGCCGCCACCAATCCTATGTAACCTATCATTAGTAAAGAGTTTAAAACCCGGTATATCAAGTTCCCCCAACAAGTCCCGAGTCACGGTATTTAACCACGTTTCAGTGATAGCAACTATATCGTAGTTGCCGGAATAAATTATCGCCTTAAATTCGTTTAATTTATTTCTAATACTACGCGCGTTACAATAAAAGACGTTTAAGTTATTTTTTACCACGGGCCGGCGTTTTAAACTATTTTTCACGTCGGGCCCGCGTTCCCCGGACCCACAACGTTTAAAGAAGGCTTCGACCTATACAGCTTTCGTACGTTTTCGTCAATTAACCTACCTAGCCTAGCATTACCTATTTCATTAAAATGCACCCCATCTTTTATAAAAAGGCTAGGATCACTGAATTCTGACCACAGCTTTACGAAGGGTACATTTTCCTCAGCACAAATCTCTTCTAATTTAGTATTAAAAAATATCGTTTTAGACGTAATCCTAAGACCCAAACCGTGCCTAGGGGTAATACCTAGAACTAAAGACCTATCTGACCTCGCCTTTAGGGACCTAATTAACCCCCTATATCTCTCCAAAAGGTCAGGCACTCTCGTATCGGGCCTATACGAGTCGTTGCCCCTACCATCGTCACCAACATCGAGTGACGGGAGGCAACGTCAATCCTATCCACTTCGTCTCTAACTCTGTCAACCCTGGCCCCTGGGAGACAGACCCTCCTCCTCTTGGTTGGATGCCGTTCAACGAACTCTGTGTCCATATGGCGCACTAAAGAGTCCCCAATTAAAATAGTTTCCCCCTCATTCACGTCCCTTTCCAAATGGGCGAAAGGGTTCGAAACCTCGATAGGGGGGGGGGATTCCTATCACCTAACGTACGCGGCCTAGCTCCACCCTTAACTTCTCTAAATCCCTCCCCATCTACTAATCTCGGACCAACCTTAACCCCTTCCTCAACTCTATCCAACCTTCCCGATAAGCTACCTAAACTAGAAACTAGGTTACGCACCTCACCCTTCAAATTACTAACGTCTTCAACGTTAGTATTGGTTCGGCTTTCGTCAACCGTAGCCCTACCCCTGCCCTCATCAAGCGTTGCAAGTCTTTCCGTTACCTCACGTACACTGCGTTTTATGTCAACTATTTCCTCCCTTAACTCGCAAAAGAAACAAACTGATCTCTCGGTAATCGCCATAGGACCGCCGTTATAATCTTTAAAATCCGAATACCACCGGTTTACCCCACACCTAACACACGACGCTTTCTGCGACGGCATCGCGCAGTTAAAATTAGTTTATAACCGTCACAAGTTTAAGTTAAATTAAGCCTGCACGCTGTGAAAACTTCTAAATCGCTAAAAACCACTAATATTCAATTACTTAACTATAACAATGTGAATATAAACACAAATATATAAAATTCAAAACTTTCCAAAAGTAAAATTATTAGCAATATGCAAAAGTAGAAGCAATATCAGAGAGCTCAGGAAATGGGTCCGTTCAGTACAGAGTTTGGCTGACGAATGAGTACAGACTCTGGCTGACGTCTAAGATTGTTCCAGAGTTCACCGGTTGAGTAAATAGACGATTAAAAATACCGATTAATCCTTGCCTATGATTCCACCCGGTCAAGTAGAGCTGTGTGGGTTGAACCACCCCGACACATGAGAAGCGTACTCCATACAGTCGCGGAAAAACCACGAATGTTGCAGAAGTTTATGAAAAGTAAATCAGGCTCTCCCCAGGGGACTCCAAGGCTCTTGAAGACGATGCTATTTTGTTATTCTTTTAATTTTGAAAGAGTGTGTAATGTATAAGATGGATGTATGTGTTGTGAGGAATAGGGAGAGAAGTATGTGTTTGAGAGCATGCTTGACTGCTCACAGGGTAGATAAGACACTGAAAAATATCAGCTAAGGAGGAGGGCGACAGGAGAAACGGGAGAAACGAAAGCACTCCTTGTCTCCTGTCTAACGTTACCCCCCCCCCTCGCCGGAGTACCAGTGTTCAATCCACATGACCACGGTACCAGTTATTTATGCAGAAACTTGAAATATATTTACAGTATTACGTCGATACAATATATGAGAAAGAGAAAACTTCATCAACTTGAGTAGTCTAAGCATCATCATCCTGTTTGCATATACGTTTTGTGTTTCGTATTTATCAATTATTACGAAAGAAATCTTTTATAACTTGAAGAGCCTAATCATTTTCGTTAATCAATAAAGTAACATAAATATCATCAACTGTTGCAGCAAAATAGAAGTCAACATCTTCCTTCCTTGAATAATCAATTTTAAAATTCGAAAGAGCCGTTTTGAGCAGAAAAGTGAGATTTGTTTATAAAAAGTCTGAACAGTTAGCTAGAACAACGTGAAAAAAGTGTTAGCAGCTGACGAGGAAGCTTCTAACAGTGGCTGTATCCTCCAGCGCGGGACACGTCAACGCGAAGAAGAGGCGACGTCAAACCGAAACATCAACGCGCTGGTGGCCAAACTTCCTCAAATCTCCGTGCAGCGGGCTGTCTACGGTTGGCCAGACTGGCAGTCGACGGCCTGTTGCGTGGCCCGGTCAGAGTGCCGATCGGCTCCCGGGGCGGACCTATTCTCAGCGTGCTATTTTTTCATTTACGGGGAGCAGTTGGGTGCTCCCCGGAATACTCTTACTCTCTGGCGACATTAAGACTAATCCAGGCCTCACTACAACTTACACATGTCACCATACACAAAGACACAGACTCAATAGCACCATGAGACACATACAGAAGTATAATATTAACATATTACAGTACAACGTAGATGGCCTCACAAACAAAATCATGCAGCTTAGGAAATTTGTACACAAACAAAACATTCAAATAACACTTATACAAGAAACAAAACTAAAACGCACGCACGAAACACCCACCATCCCTGACTTCACGGCGATCCGTCAAGATCGTACTAGGGGTAACGGGGGTGGACTCATCACTTACATACGTAAAAGCATTAGCTACACTGATGCCACCCAAAACATTACAAACACAATCCAAGCAGATAATACGATAGAAATACAGGCAGTTAACATTAAAACATGCGCAAAACACAACACCACACTGATCAACATTTACATCCCACCAGATAGTTCACCTCAGGTGCCAGCCAATTACAACCCACAGTTGACAATCTGGTCTCTCTCACTAATGTCATCTTAGGAGGAGACTTCAACGCTAAAGACACTAGTTGGTACCTGCACAACCAAAGCAACACCAGAGGCGCCAACATAGTCACACAACTAAACAGCCTCTTCATTCTTAACAATACAGAAGAACATACGCACATACCACATCAAGCAGGATACTCGAACTCCTCCCCAGACATAACGTTCTGTTCCCCTTCACTAGCAACACATACACACTGGAGAACAGAAAAACAACTGTCATCAGACCACCTGCCCATCATAATTACAACACATTCTACACTCTGCCCCAACAGCCTTAGGCACATTTACAGAAATTACAAGAAAGCTGATTGGGAACAGTTCAAAATACAGACTGAGGAACAATTCACCACATTAAACAGCACACCCATCATAAACATCAATACAACACTCAAGACATTTAATCAGATCATCAATAATGCAAACAAATACATACCCGAGGGCAACATTAGGAAATACAACCCAAATCACACTAGAGAAATAGCTCACCTCATACAGCAACGTAACAACCTCAAACATAACACACAAACACCCCACACAGAAGCCATAAAACAGCAGATACAACAGCTCAACACAGAAATAAACAACAAACTCAAAGAAAAACAAACAGAAACATTTAGGGAATTCATAACAACACTAAACCACTCCACAGATACATCCAGGCTATACAAGACTGTAAACAGCATTACCCACTCTAACAGTGGCATTCACACCTCACACGCGGCTATCTGTCGCAGCCAAAATATCCCAACATACACACAAGTCACTTAAACAGAGACAACAACCAGAAACACGCAGACAGACAAACAGCCAGACACAAGAAAACCTACAGACTCGACACGACCATTACACCCTTCAATACAGACCAGACCACCAACATCATCAAAAACATTAAGAATTCGAAGGATAGTGGACCAGACAACATATCTAACATACACCTTAAACACTTGGGGCCCACAGGGAATACGAGCTCTCACAAATATCAGCACATATTCATACCAACACCGTATTATTCCTGACATATAGAAACAAGGTAAAATTATTACACACTCAAACCAAACAAAAATTCAACAGAACCAGCTTCCTATAGACCCATTACTTTACTATGCACACCTTCCAAAGTAACAGAAAAACTAATCTTATAAATCACCAACCCACACATACCACTATCGCCTACTCAACATGGATTCAGACTTCACCACTCAACCACGACATTACTCACTAACCTCACGCAGCACATCATGGCTGGCATTAACGCCAGACGACCAGCTCAACGTACACTATTAGCAACAATAGACATTAGTAAAGCATTTGATGCTATCCCACGCTTCCCTCTCATAAACAAAATACTCAACAAAAACATGCACAATAACACCAAAAGGTGGCTGAGCAACTATCTTTCAGGAAGATACTCACATGTCACATTTAATGGCGAGTCATCCAAAAACAAACATTTTCCGAACGGGGTCCCTCAAGGCTCTGTTCTCTCACCAACACTGTTCAACTTATACATGCATGACATTCCAACACCCATAGATAGCAAGCTTACCTTATCATCATATTCAGATGACATCACTCTAACATCCACCCACAACAACATCGACACCGCTACAAATAACCTACAAACATACATAAACAGTATACATGACTGGCTTACACACAATAGACTCAAAGTAGCGCCCACAAAATGAACCATCACCTTGCTTACAAGCAACACAAAAGAACACCAGGTAACTCCACAGCTTACACTAAACAACACCAACATTCCACACACTCACAGGACCAAAATACTTGGGGTCACATACAACACATCATTATCTTTTGCAAACCACATTCAGGACATTAAAAAGAAATGTACGTCAAGACTTAACACGCTTAGGGTACTAACAGGCACAAACTTTGGACACCAGCAGGAAACAACATCAATCATATACAAACAATATATTCGTTCAGTTATGAACTATGCTAGCCATGCTGGGCACCCATTATCGCAAACACACACATAAACACCTTACAGACAATACAAAACAACGCACTTCGTATCATTACAGGATGCACTCAAACAACACCAATAGAACACCTGCACACAGAAACAAAAATACTGAAAGTTACGGAACATTTAGACATGAGGGGAACGCAATTCATGGCAGCAGCGACAACTAACCCACAACACCCTTGCCACTACATGTACAATCATGCACCGATACCTCGCACCATTAAGGTAACACCAGAGAGACA
Source organism: Bathynomus jamesi (assembly GCA_023014485.1). NCBI lineage: Eukaryota > Metazoa > Arthropoda > Malacostraca > Isopoda > Cirolanidae > Bathynomus > Bathynomus jamesi. The sequence continues at coordinate 185,359 of JAJOZX010001235.1, read as the reverse complement.
TTATAACCAAATACTCCATTCCATACCACGCCCCACAGACATCACACAGTACAAAAAACACACACACACACACACACACACCTAATCCACAAAGCACTGACACGACTCGGTCCGAATGCGGTCCTAGGTGCGAAGCCGCCACCCATTAACAGGTCAGAGATCAGCCTGAGCAGATCGGATCGAGTTAACTTAGCACGATTCCGATGTGGACATCACCCCAACTTACGGACATATAAACAGACTAGAGAACTCTACAGACGACACCTGCCACCTGTGCCAGGACACACCACAAACAATTGACCACATTATGACAGACTGTACCGCTCTAGCACAACAACAAACACAACACAACATCACTA
>JAJOZX010001235.1:142500-180000 GCA_023014485.1 Bathynomus jamesi | reverse complement strand
TTTTAGCACAAGATCAAATGAATTATAAAAATACAAGTTTATACTGGAAATCTGCCCGGGTTTTAACACTCTGCCTTTTATGGTTAAGTTTCGATGTATATAAAAATAAAATGAAAATTTTCATTTTATTTTAATATACATCGAAACTTAACCATAAAAGGCAGAGTGTTAAAACCCGGGCAGATTTCCAGTATAAATTTGTATTTTTATAATTCATTTGATCTTGTGCTAAAAATCGATATTTTTTCCTTACAAATCTGTATGCCTCTCTGATAATCCTTTAATTTTAAATTTTTATTTTTACTTCTCCGTTTATTGCATATATATATATATATATATATATATATATATATATATATATATATATATATGTATGTATATTATTTATTTATTTTTTTTTTTTTTCTGTAACCTATATATAGGCTGTAACCCTTTTATGTACTTCAGTGTTCCTGAGGATGTCATTAGACGAAAGCGCTTGAGCACCATTTTGTGTTTCCTTTCCTTCGTGGTTTTATTCATCATAAATATTTTTCACGTGTTACTTTCGTGAAATAATTTTCATATATATATATATATATATATATATATATATATATAGACAAATAATAATGTTTAAGATGGTAATTGATGATAAATAATAATAGTTATGTTAGCTAAACTACATAATGTATCTTAATAATTTTTATCATATGGGCTATAGTTTGCCAATAAGCCTTTTCAATTCATTTTATTTCGCCTTATTTCATATTAATGTAGAATAAATGAAATTTAATTTGGATAAGCAAAAGTTACCCCTATAATTGTAAATAAAATGTTTAATTTCAATTTTATTTAATTTTTTTTATTTAACTTTATATAATATAAATATTAAACAAAGAAATTGCGTTTGACTTAAAATATGTTTAGTCTGAGTTTCTAATTTGTGATGTTCGCAATTTGTTAACATGTGAAAACGGAATTACAAATGAGTAGGTAATATGATATTAGGATATAATAATATGACTTGAGGTCGATGTACACTCTCGTCATGTCAGTTAAACCCTTTTTCAGATATTTATTTTAAGTTTTCATTTTTAATGTTTAAGGGTATAATTTGAAAATTACCTGTTAAACTCTGTCTTTGTTTGTTTGTTTTTGTCTGTTTTTGCTCGTTTGATTTTGTCCGTCTCATAAAAGGCCAAGAAGGTGGATTTCTTTCTTTTTTTTTCTTTTTCCAAGGCGATGAATTTTTTTTTTTTTTTGAAGGTGAAGACGAATCCAATTTTTTTTCCCAAGGAGGAAGGGGCAGCTGCCCTTCATTAAGGATGGTGAGACCCCATAAATGGGTTATGAACTTAAGTAAGGGGGCCCCTAAAAACCCAGGTTAATGCCATCAGGGGGCCCCTCCAGGGGCAGGATTTCAGAGCACCCCAACTTCTCTCCCCAAACGCGGGGATACTACTGAAGCCATTTCATAGTGCTCTTACTGTTATGTTTTAGATCATTATCTTGTTGCGTACGCAACTGGACCCATTCGCAACTCTCGAACTGAAGGCAATACATCTAAAATTTCCTGATATTTCTTTGAATTCAAAATTCCACTGATGCCAACAAGCTTTCCTGGACCAGAAGCACTAAAGCATTCTCTAAAGAAGCATACTACCACTACCAGATTTAACCGCAGAAAGAATTTTTTTCCTCGAATGCACTCTTTGATTTTTTGCTTGCTGTTCCCGAATTTTTCAATTTTTGTCTCGTCTGTCCAGAGAACTTTCTTTCAGAATGCAATTCATCATTTTCATAATCTTTGGTGTACTTTAAAAGATTCTTTGTGTGCTTTTCGTAGCAGAAGTTTTCTTCGTGCAACTCCTCCATGCAGACCATTCTTTCTCAATGTACGACGTACAGTAGAGTGATGGACATCGATCTTAGACAATCTTAATGCCTGGCAAATATCACCTGCAGTCATTCGTGGATTCACAGCAGCCATTCTTTCAGTTCATCTCGCTGTACTTTCTGAAATCTTGCGAGGTTTTTTGAATTGAATTGAACTGAATAATCTTTATTAATAATAAAATAAATGCATTGGTTTTACAATTTACAATGACATAAGTAATTATGAAGCTGGACTATTTATTTTATTTAATTTGGCCCTTAAGCTTTAGGCTTTACTGGGCTCTTATTAAAAATAAACAGCTAGTTATTATTAATTACACTGGTCTACAAATTTTGAAAAAGTTTGTGCTTCGGAGATAAAATGTGTTTCCTATTATGGATTTTGGGGTGCTGAAAACGAATATGACCATAAAAACAGTCGATTGGCTACAGTTTCCAAGAAAATGTAAGTTACACATTTTGCATATATGTATACCATATATTAGTAAAATACCTGTATAATGCAGTCACTTATATGGATTCAACCCGTCGCTTCTTTGCTTGTCTCTTGTATTCAACTTCTGGAGCATCTCTTGTTATTGTCCAGCAGTAGTCTGCTAACAATGATGGACTCCGTTTCCCCTGGTAGCGTTTCTCCATCGCTGAGATATCCTGGTGGAAACGTTCACCATGTTCATCGCTGACTGCTCCGCAGTTAGGCTGAAAAAAATTCCAGGTGCGAATGGAGGAAATGTATCTTTAAAGACATATTGCAGCCCATTTTTTGATAGGACAACAGCAGGTTTTCCACCAGCTCCCTGTAATTGTCAGCTTTTGTATTTCCGAGAAAATTGGTTGCTACTAACCGGAAAGCATTCCACGCTGTCTTCTCCTCACCACCTAGGATACGGTCGAACTCCTCATCTCTAAGAAGCTCGCGGATCTGTGGACCAACAAATACACCCTCCTTGATTTTTGCTTCACTGAGCTTTGGGAATTTACCACCGAGGTACTTAAAAGCTGCCCCCGTTTTATCCATAGCCTTAACAAAATTTTTCATGACGCCCAGTTTGATGTGTAAGGGTGGTAACAAAATCTTGCTCGATTCTACAAGTGGAGGATACTGAACATTTTTTGTTCCAGGTTCCAATGAGTGTCGGAATGGCCAATTCTTCTTGATGTAATGAGGAGTCCTAGCCCGACTATCCCATTCACACAGAAAACAGCAATACTTAGTGTAGCCCGACTGCAGTCGAAGCTCTGTCTACAACTTTGAATTCACCACAAACCTGCCACTGATGTTTGTCATAGTTTATGCAGTTCAAAAAGTTGCTTAATCATCTTGTCATATGTTTCCTTCATGTGGACTGCATGACCAACTGGAATTGATGGCAATACGTTGCCAACATGCAGTCCAAGCACGATAGCAACAACTTTCAAGTCACCACAAACCTGCCACTGATGTTTGTCATAGTTTATGCAGTTCAAAAAGTTGCAGTTTCATGTTGTCATATGTTTCCTTCATGTGGACTGCATGGCCAACTGGAATTGATGGCAATACGTTGCCAACATGCAACAAAACAGCTTTTAGACTCAACTTCGATGAATCAATGAACAGTCTCCACTCATCAGGATTGTGAATAATGTTGAGAACTGCCATCAGACCATCGATGTCGTTGCAAGCTACAAGGTCACCTTCCATGATGAAGAATGGGACAAAATCTTTTTGACGGTCACGAAACTTACACACTCTAACATTTTCAGCGAGGAGATTCCACTGCTGCAATCTGGAGCCCAACAGCTCTGCCTTACTCTCTGGCAGTTCTAAATCTCTGATAAGGTCGTTTAATTCATTCTGAGTTATCATGTGCGGTTTAGAAGATGTCAAGTTATAAACAAATTCAGGGTCTTGTGAAGTTGAAGGCTCACAAGTTTCGCAGGTTCCTTCATTCTCCTCGTCCTCTGACTCCAGTAAGAATGAGTGTGGGGGCTCAGGAACGGGTAGTCCTTCGCCGTGAGGTACCGGGCGTATAGCAGAGGGTATATTCGGATATTGTAAAATCCACTTTTTCTTCTTGCAAATACCTTTCTTGACTGGAGGCACCATGCAGAAGTAACAATTGCTGACATGATCTGTTGGTTCCCTCCACACTAGGGTGGGTCATACTATGCATTTTTTTTAAATCAATGGAGAGGGGTGTTCAAATGACATATTTTGGTGTATAGAACACAATTCTGAAGAAAATATTTAATTCTGATAACCCTAACCTACATCATTTTGCAGTTGATTATTATTAAATTGTTGATTATTTTACTATTGTAGTTACCCCAGAATATGTCTTCTCACATTTTCTATCATGGCTGCTCACGTTATCTCTCATAGAGCATTGTTCTAACTAATTCATATCAACACATATAATGTAATTCATATAATAATAATAATATTTAAATACTCAAATAAAAAGGTGTGCCATTCCACTTAATTGTAATTATCATACAGTTTGGTATATGAAATATTTTGACGGTTTTCTGGCGCGCATAAGGCCATTTTCTGAGCCACCTTTCTCAGAGGCTAGAATGTAACGTTTCAGAACATTCTAAAACGTTTTGTGAAATATTTGAAGTGACTCATGATTTATGAAGCTATTTTACCACCTCGGCTTGCAGTGCAGGGAGGAGGGGGGGATCTCTTGCATCCTCTTTGATGGGCGGATTGACCTGACCAATGTGATGATGGAAGCTGAGGGCAGTGACCAATCTTTTCCCGCAAAGATCAAGGAAGAACACTATAGTGTTGTTAGTGAGCCTGGCAGCTACTATCTGTTCCACTTTACCCCAGAGAAAGCAACTAAAGAGGAGTCACATGCGGAGAAGATTGCTAAGGTCCTGTTTGCCTGGCTGAAAGAGAAGGGTTATGATAAGACCTTGTTGGCCATTGGAGGAGACTCAACAAATGTCAACACTGGTGTGAAAGCTGGAGTAATGCGGAAGCTGGAGCTGCACCTGGGGAGAAAGCTGGTCTGGTTGGTGTGCAACCTGCACACTGTTGAACTTCCCCTGCGCCATCTCATTGTTGACCTTGATGGCCCTACTCTGTCAGACAAAAAATTATCCGGGCCAATAGGAAAGCTCCTTGATTCTGCTACAGACTTTGATATCAATCCAAACTTCACCCGAATCTCTGTTGGCCCTCCACTGATCAAGCTTCCTGACAAGGTCATTCAAGATCTCTCAACTGATCAATACTATGGCTATAAAATTGTCTGTGCAGTCAGGGATGGAGTACTTCCTGCAGGGCTGGCTCTGTTAGAGATAGGACCAGTAAACCACAGCCGCTGGCTCACCACAGCGAACAGATTTCTCAGGCTCTGGGTGTCAAAGCACGGACTTAAAGGAAAGAACCTGAAGATTCTGCAATTCATTGTGGAATTCATCATTGGAGTGTATTACCCATGTTGGTTCAACGTGAAGGTCAAGCACTCCTGGATCGAAGGGCCTAGGCACATCCTCTTTCAGCTGGACTGCCTCAAGTCCCACAGAAAGGAGGTGCTGGATATTGTGATGCCAACTGTGAGAAATCTGCTTGGTATGCCCACAGTGAAGTCATCCTCCAAACACTACTCTGCTCTGAGGATCAGAAGGAGAGGATTGAAGGGGTGGAGAGAATCCTGGCCATCAGGGGAGAGGGGACCCGGACACTCAGCTGGGGGACTCCTCTGTTAGGAGCAGAAGGACACCTGACATCAATTGTGATGCTTCCAGCATCGGTGACTTGATCAGCTGGTCAGAAGGTGTGTCAGAGCCACCTCTCACCTGCTCTCTAAGCACCTCAGAGGTGAAAAACTTCATCAACACCCCCATGGAGGTGCGCAACTGGCCTTGCCACACACAAAGCATTGAGAGGGTTGTTAAAATGGTGACTGAGGCTTCTGCTAAGTACTTCTCACAGGAAAAGAGGGATGGAGGGACCAGGGCTCAGGAGACCAGCAGGAAGCTGATGTCCAAGTCTGAGTCAAAGCAGGATTTGTGCAACCTGGCAAAGTTCAAGATGTCAGGAGAATGATTTGTAATTATATCCAGTGATATACATGCAGTTCACCTATTAATAAATATATGTAAAGTTGATTTGGCCTTGTCAATATAAATGATTTACCTTATATCTTTTAATATATTATAAAGGGGTTCAAAAGGGTAAAATTGGCAATTTAGAAATACAAAATGATGTAGGTTAGAGTTATCCTATCCAAAAAAGAAGCTCATATTTGAATTCCCCATGTAAAAACACATAATTTAGACACCCCTGATGGTAGGATTTCCTTCAGATTCATGTTGTCACCTGAGTACGACCCTTCTACTCCACACCATTGGCACTCCAAAAGGCATAGATTTCTTTTTCCGATTCAACCACTGGCGAAGGTTTGTTGCACAAGTATTGCAGCATATGTGTGGGGCCCAGCTCTTGTCCTGATCTCCAATCTTACAGCCAAAATAAAGGTGATAGGCTTTCCTAATCACGGCGGTTATAGCACGCTTTTGCGATGCAAAAGCCAATTCTCCACAAACATAACAGAAGTTATCTACACTGTTCACGCAATTACGAGGCATCTTTGTTCAAATTAGGCTGAAAAAAATTCAGTTTCAAAAGCAAACACTAAAAAGAGTTTGACAAGGGTGCACTGTATGACTTCCGCGAATGAACTGATGCTGTGGCGTAATATGTAGACGCCTGTGACACATCGACGCCTTGACTCTACTGCGCATGCGCGTATATTTTTTTTATTTTAATAAATTAATGTAATTACATTGCATTTTAATAATTTTAAATTAGGTAAGGTTAAGTTAGGTTAGTATTCCATTTATATTAATATCAAAAACATTATGGGAAGCAATATGTTAAAGTGATCCAATCTATTTTTTAATAAATAATTTACAAATACATAATGTAATAGATAAATTTAAAATTACATTTTATTGTATATATATGTATATATTTACATTAATTTATTAAAATAAAAAATATAACTACGCGCATGCGCAGTAGAGTCAATGCGTCGGTGCGTCACAGGCGTCTACATATTACGCGACAGATGCAGTCCAGTTAGTAGGGTGCAGGGTTGCCTGATATCTTTATAAATAGAGCCAATTGGCAATTTTAGGCATCATTTTCTATTCAGTGACCCAAAATTAGTAAAGATTGATTACTTTTATTTCCGAAGCATTTTGGCTGTAGACCAGTGTTATTAATTAATAATATATAAATAAATAAGTAAATAAGTATTATTAATAGTTAAAATATGTATTAATCCTAAATTATTAGTACTGACACGACAAATGCAAGGTCACTATTGAAGGTTTTATACCAATACCATACAAAAAAAATCAATATTATACACGAGAGATAAGAACTGAACAATCACAAGAAATGTGTCTTTAATTAATTATTATTAACACTAGATTACACACGAGAAATTAATAAACAATAGTAATGTACATTAATCTTAGATTTTTATGCCATTATTAATCGGGATTTCAACTTGGTTTTAAACGAATTTACATCCACAATATTTTTTATATCAGCATTTAAATCATTCTATAGTTTCAATCCAATAAAAATGGATAGTTTTTGAGAGGAAGACAATCTAAATTGAGGTATAACATGCTTTGATCTATTTCTGGTCTGATACGAGTGGATTTCTTGATGAGTTACGAAATATCTATTTACACATTGTAAATTAATGATTTTGTTCTTACACTTGTAAATAAAAATAAAATGTGCCAGTCTGATTACAGCATTGAGCTTTAGTAGGTTTAGCTCTTTAAATAATGCACTAGAGTGATCAAGGAAATCAGCATCAGATAATAACTTTATTGCTCGTTTTTGGATAACAAAGATACCATTTAATGCGTACGTTATATAAGGAAGAACAAGAGTATGATCAAGAGTCAATAAAACCTGTTTAGGGACTACATTTCTAAGTTTATACATTATAGCAACGCTCCCTGAAATCTTTTTCTCGATATAATTTACATGATCACTCCATTGCAAATTCTTATCTAGCATTACACCAAGAAATTTTGTTACAGTACACTCCTTTATAGCGATTTCATTAATAAGTTCATCAAGATATTTAAGATATTTACGAAGAGTTTATTGGTGGTCAACCATTTCATTACACTGATGAATTCTGAATTAAATATATTCTTAGCTGAATTAACATCTTTGCAAGAAAAAGACACAGTTGTATCATCTGCAAACATTATGAAGTTCAGTATATATATCAGATGAACGTGGAAGGTCATTTATATATAATAAAAATAACAGTGGGCCCAGAACTGAGTCCTGTGGCACACCATGTTTGACAAGCGCTTTAGTTGAGCAAACCTTATTTACTAATACAAGATGATATCTATTGGATAAATAAATTTTAAACCAATCACTGATTGTTCCTCTAAAGCCGTAACAATATAATTTATTAAGTAGAATATTATGGTCTATTACATCAAACGCCTTACTCAAATCCATAAATATTGATATCATTATTTCTTTGTTCTCTTTAGTTATATTTGCATTTTCCATAAGATTTAAAATAGCCATTTCCGTTGTTTTATTATTACGGAAACCATATTGATTTGGAAATAATAAATTGTAGGATTCTAAATATCGCTCCATTCTACTTTTTAAATTTTTTTCAAAAACTTTGCTGAACACAAATAATGAAGACACCGGCCTGTAATTAGTTGCTCGTGTAGGATCACCTTTAAAAAGGGGTGTTATACAGTGGTGGGCACGGTTCCGCTAATCCGCTAACTTTTCCGTTAGCGGATTAGCGTTTCCGCTAACTTTGAGAACCGTTAGCGGACCAATTAGCTTCCGCTAAATTTAGTTCCGCTAACTTTAAGTCCGCTAACCCAGCGTGGATGCCGACAAGGCGCTTGACAGCGCTCCGTTCAAGTCGGCCTACAGGAATACCATGTCCAAGGCACAGGCGCTGTGGAACCAGCAGAGCCGCAGCACGGTGTCGGCAGACAGCATTCTGGACGAGTTGAAGAGGAGGCTGGTGGTCCCCAACAGTACCAGATGGAACTCCACCTATGACTCTGTTGTTGTCCTCAACAACCTGCTGGAGAAGAAGAGGGGAGCTGTCCACAGGGTGATGACGCAGCTGAAGCTGCAGACCTTCACTGATTCTGAGGTCGGCTTCCTGAAGGAGTACGCCCAGGTGATGTCCATTGTTGCCAAGGCCTTGGATAAGATCCAGGGGGAGGACCAGGCCTATCTCGGGAGCCTTCTGCCAACTGTAGCGGCTGCCGTCATGAGGTTGAAGGACGCCAAGTCCAAAGGCCTCCTGTACTGCAGTCCTCTGGTAGACGCGATACTGGCAGGCATCACCAAAAGGTTTGGGCCCCTCCTACAAGACCAGGAGTGCCAGCTGGCTGCTGCCTTCCACCCCAGGTTTCGCCTGTTCTGGCTGGAGAAGCATAATCACAGCCAGCTCAGCAGGGTAAAGAAGGCCATGGAGACCGGCGTGGAGACAGCCCTGAGGGAGACCATTGAGGAGGGCAGCAGCACCAGCTGCACCACCAGCAATGAGGATGAGGAAGATGACTTCTTCAGCAGCATCACTCAGTCCCAGGTGAGCAGGAGCCACAGGTCACTGAAGTCCAAGGCACAGATCTTGGTGAAGACCTGGCTGGAGGCCGGCTCGAAGGAGGTCCTGACTGACGTCGCCTTCTTGGGTGAGCAAGTGTTGATCGACCTGTTCATCAAGTACAACACAGCCATCCCATCCAGTGCTGCAGTTGAGCGCCTGTTCTCCATAGGCAAGGACATCTTGCGCGCCAAGAGAGCCACCCTGTCAGATGCCAACTTTGAGAGGCTGATGTTCATGAAGGGCAACCAGCATCACGTCGAGGCGATGGAGAAGGAGCAGGAGGCCAAGCCAGAGTGAATGCATTATTAGATTATTAAAGTTATTTTTTATGTATATTTTTATTTCTTAATATTTTTGATTCGTTTAATACTTTTTGTACTGTAAATAAACTGTATGTTGAATGTAAACTAATGTTTAATTTCATTTGTTCATTTAATTATTTATGTACACCTTGATCATCATCTGATCTTGGCATGCTATACCTTTTTGGAAAGCTCTATGTCTAAGCTGCAACATATTAAAATTTCAGCTCTCTTTATGGGTTTTAGAGCCAAAAAACCAAACCGAAGCTAAATTCATATAATAAAAGTTAGCGGTTAGCGGTAATCGTTAGCTTCCGCTAAATTTCTTAGCGGTTTATCGGTTTAGCGTTATCGAAGTTAAGTTTTGAGTTAGCGGTTCAGCGGTTATCGAAGCTAACTTTTCGGTTAGCTGTGCCCACCACTGGTGTTATACAACCAATTTTTAGCATTGAAATGAAAATGAAAATTAAAATGAAACTGAAACTGAAAAGGTTTATTGGCAAATATTAATAATACAATGACAGTTCACATACTAAGGATAGAAATATATACAATTAATTAGAAATAATACAGTAATGTCGGAGTTAAGTGGCGCTACAGACAGACGTTTTCGTATCATGAATTCCATAGCTTAGAAGACAAACGGCAGTACTCATGGATAGCTTGGATAATCGGGTTGGTTGATTTTTTAATTCTTTGCATTAGGCTGTATTGAACACGTCTTGTTACCTCCGGGAAGCTCGGAACATTGCGGTAGCAAACATTTGCGAAGATGAGCATCTTGGGGGGGGTAATTTATGTAGGAGTGTAAAAGATCTGTTGTACAGCAAATTTAGGGTTCTGCCAGAACCTTTTTCATAATTCACCCAGAGTTGTTGTCCGTATATATTACTGCAGAAAGTACGAAAGAGAGTTTCTTTAGCTTCACTTGTACAGAACCGAAAGTTCCTTATAGTCATATTCGCTTTAGCACAAAGGTTTCGAGATTGTTTTCTTATATCTGAGTCATCACTCAAGGAGCTGGTGATAGTTTGACCCAAATACTGAAACTCCTGTACTTCCACAATTACTTCACCTCTCATTTTAAACCTAATATCAGCTGGCTGATTACAGCTTTTAGGATGGAATTGCATAACCTTAGTTTTTGTAACATTAAAAAGAATATCATGTTTCTGCGAATACACTTCGCAGACTTTTAGTAGCCGATCCAGACCTTTAACAAAGGGACTCTATTAACACCATATCATCCGCATAAACTAAATTATTTATCCTTGTGTTATCTATACAACATCCCATTGTTGCCTCATTAAGTGAAACAATTAATCCTTCAATATACACATTACACAGTATAGGAGAGAGCAAGGAGCCTTGTCTCATCCCGCAATAGGAGCCAAAACATTTGGATAGTACATTGCCCCACCTAACGGTAAAAGATTGGTGGGAATACCAAAATTTCAATAAATTTAATATGTACATGGGAACCTTCCTGTCTTCTAGTTTTTTAAATAAAATATTGTCATTCACTCTATCATATGCCTTACTTATATCTAGGAAACGACTATAAATAGTTGAATTACTGTCAGTGTATTTAAATATTCTTTCTCTAAGTACATAGATACATAGGTCAGTTGAGTGGGACCTTTTAAAAACCAAACTGATTAGATGTCCATAGGTAATCATTTAATCGGAGTAACAAGAGTTTTTCTAGTAGTTTCGAGAAGCAGGAAGCGACAGCAATAGGCCTGTAATTATTGCTGGACAGAATGTCTCCATACTTATTTTTGACCAGGGGCAAGATATATACACTCGTGAACTCTGCAGGGATATAGCTATGAGCAAGCATGGCTGATAAGAGCAATGATATATGCAGACATACCATGTCATTGGCATATTTTAAGCGCTCATTGATGGGAATATTCCTTTGGAATTACTTTGATTGATAATTTTAGCCAAAGTTAAAGATATCTTATCTTTAACAAGTTTCAATATAGGTACAGGAATGTTATGAATGTTATTTTTGTATTTTTTAATTTATCAATAATATTCCGGACCTCAGTAGAGGTAGCAGGAACAAAAGAAAATTAATTTAGTGGGCTGGGTGGCATATATTCTAGAGGCGAGTGATAATTATTTAGTAATTGTGAGCGAAGCTTATCCGCTATTGAAGTAAAATGTATATTTATAGGGTTTGCAATAGAAGTATCATCAGTAATTTCTTTATTATCAACATTTAATTTCTCAATTGAATTTTTCTTAATTTGGTTTCCGAGAAGACTGTTTATGGTGGTCCAAGTGTTTTTCATGTTTCCTTTATGTTTGGAAAATTGATTGTTATAATAGTTATATTTTGAAATTTTGATCATTTTAGTTAATTTGCTTCTGTATTGAGCATATCGTACTTTAGGAATTTTTCTTTGTAATTGCAATGTGAATAATTTATCTGTTCTTTAATGAAGTGATAATTCCTGGAGTAATCCATGGATTTGCGACACTTTTGGGCGAAACTGTTTTCCTCCTTAAAGGAAAGCAAATATTAAAAATATGGAATAATGTGTCATAGAATTGAAACATATGATCTGGGTCATTCATAGGTTCGTCACAGTCAAATCGAGTATTTTCTACAGCCTCAATAAATTTTCTTTTGTTAACCTCTGAGAATATTTTGTAATAAATAGTTGTTTTATCCGCAACCTGAACATTGTTACTGAATATAGCGTAAGTATGAAAATGATCACTGATGTTTGTAGTTATAATTCCAAAATTTACGAGGCATTGCTATTTACAAATATATTATCAATCGTAGATTACGTTATTGAATTACCATAGTTGCAGACTCGAGTGGGTTTGGTAACAGTATGACTAAGATAGAAAGAATTCATTAAGTTTAAAAATTTATGAGAGATTGCTTCGGATTCCAAATTGATGTTGAATTAGTAGTTTGCCCGCAAAAATGTAGAGTGCAAATCAATTGCATGCAAGATGATCAATGATGCAAAGGGGGGGATTAGGGGGTTAGGGCGAGTGGGGGGCTTGGGATATGCAACAATGGGGAGGGGAGTTTAGTCCCTCAAGTTGAATGAAGGGGGAGGGGGGTTTAGTCCCCCAAGTTGCATGAAGGGGAAGAGGGGTGGTCCGGGGTAAAGGCCTCCCCCCAAAGGGGTAATGGGGGAGGAGGTAATGGGGGATATGGGTGGGGGTAATGGGGGAGGGGGTTATGCAACAAGGGGTGGGGGTTAGCCCTAAGTTGCATAAAGGGGAGTGAGGAGGCTTTTGGGGTAGAGGGAGAATGACCTCCCCCCCTCCAAAGGTGTAAACCTAACGTACCCTCGCCGTATGCGAATTTGCGAAGCACAAGCCCCGCCCGTAGGGCAGGGAGCCGAAGGCTCTGCTTGTATATATCATATATTAATAACTTTTGTAGGACCGTTAATTTTGACATAGAATAATTGCCAGATTGCGCTATTAATTTAACTTGTCCCTTGTATATATAATAATATATATATATTATATATATATATATATTATACAGGGTGGGCGAAAGTAGCTCCCTATTTTGGATTGGTAAAAAAATACGTATATTATCCATTTATTTCAGAAGAAATAATATGAAAAGGTAGGCATACATGGTAGGTTTTCTCTAAAATTCAATGTGGGCTCCAACTCTTTCCACCAGCTTCTGGAGCCGCCCAGGAATGGCGTCCACTGACTTTAGCAGGAACTCCGGCGGGATGGAGGACATGACTTCCCGAATTCGGTCCTCCAGTTCTTCCAATGTCCTCGGTTTGGTGCGGTAGACTTCTTCCTTTACCCACCCCCAAAGAAAGAAGTCGCACGGTGTCAAGTCGGGGCTCCTGGCTGGCCATTGATGTGGACCACGACGACCCATCCAACGCCCAGGGAAGTGGGCATCCAGCCACTCACGGACAACAAGAGCGAAGTGCGGAGGGGCGCCATCTTGCATAAATATCAGATCGTCGATGTTCTCCCATGTGCTGACAACCGGCCAGACCTCGTTTCGCAACATAGCAAGGTACCGCTCAGCACTTCGCTCTTGTTGTCCGTGAGTGGCTGGATGCCCACTTCCCTGGACGTTGGATGGGTCGTCGTGGTCCACATCAGTGGCCAGCCAGGAGCCCCGACTTGACACCGTGCGACTTCTTTCTTTGGGGGTGGGTAAAGGAGAAGTCTACCGCACCAAACCGAGGACATTGGAAGAACTGGAGGACCGAATTCGGGAAGTCATGTCCTCCATCCCGCCGGAGTTCCTGCTAAAGTCAGTGGACGCCATTCCTGGGCGGCTCCAGAAGCTGGTGGAAAGAGTTGGAGCCCACATTGAATTTTAGAGAAAACCTACCATGTATGCCTACCTTTTCATATTATTTCTTCTGAAATAAATGGATAATATACGTATTTTTTTACCAATCCAAAATAGGGAGCTACTTTCCGCCCACCCTGTATATATATATATATATATATATATATATATATACAGGAATACCTCAAAATTCGTCGTTTAAACGAAATTCAACTGTTTACCAACACAATATATTATCTTTTGCCGAGAAACGAGTAGAATTTGATTAATTAATCTGTTTAATAACATAATACAGTAAAATGTTTTCTCATTGAAACATGTTATAATCTACCTCGAATTTCGTCGTTTCGCGTTTCGTCGTGTTATTCCGGAAGAATTAACAACGAATTTCGAGGTATTCCTGTATATATACTGTATGTTAAACACAGACCGTGCATGGAACAAGGAACTCTTCTGCCAAATTACATCCACTATAGTTCGAATAAGTAATGATAAATGACAAATACTATAGTTTTTCTTTTTCATGATGGAAAGCCCAACGTGGGCACCGAGTTACTCGCAAAGAGGCCCCAAAATATAGCTTCCCTCACCAGCTATCAGCAAAGCAGATAGGATCCAGCTTTGGGACAGAATCTAGGGTTTACAGCTTACACCTAGCCTACTACATTCAGAACCTCAATATACGCAAGAAACTCGTTGCATTCACGTCAGAGTGAATACATCAAAGAAAAAAGGGTAACTATTGTATTTTTAGCCAAAAAACAAAACTTAAACCTCAACCGGGACATTGAGCGTCCACTTTTCAAGGCACTCGTGTGCAACAATAATAGATCTCTTAAGATCTGTAGACAGCTCTTTACCACGACGACCCATTGCTTACTAAGGGCTTGTACAGTCATCCATCTTCCATGAAGAGTTATAGAGAAAATCTTAGAATTCAGAATTGCCAACAGTCTCTAATCGATAAACAGCCAACTACTGATAAAATTTTAAATTCTTCAAGCCTAAGGTAGACATACAAAGAATGAAACAGTTTTTTAAATAAATGTACGAAAACTTTTGCATTTTAACTTCTTTTTATTTTTCTTAAATTCTTTGATGTGTTACATTATATGTTGGAGTTAAGTAAATTATTTTATTTGTTAAAATTTTCCAAACGCACAGTAAACTTTTCATAATTATCCTATGCATGGTGCAAAAGATAAAGACGAATATAACTGAAATATTTCTCTGTACGAACACTTATGAGCGCCACTGTACAGGCCCATTAGCTTAACATCTGTTGTAAGCAAGCTTTTGAAATCAGTAATTGCTGTGTGTGTGTGTGTGTGTGTGTGAGAGAGAGAGAGAGAGAGAGAGAGAGAGAGAGAGAGAACGTTATTGTAACAATAAAAAAAAACCATTATTTTTATGATCTGAATATTGTAAAAAACTTGCATGCACATATGCTTTCCAACGCTCTTTAACTTAAATTTTTGCCTTTCTATAGTATTTTAGTCTATTCTGAATAAGAAGTTTCTTAAACTCTTGAACACCTCTCTACTCACAATCTTCTTTCAGCTTGACAGTATGGGTTCCGCAAGGGACATCAAACGATTTTGATAGAACCTGGCACAGATCCTTAATTTTCAAACTGCCCTCCTTATTCGGTATCTATCCTTCTATCTGTCTTCATCTCTGATTTCCTTTCTGGCCGATCTATAGCTGCGGTTGTAGAGAGCCAATGTTCTTTTCCTATACTTATTAATAGTGGTGTTCTCCTCCTTTTATTTATCAATGATCTTTCAAGTCGCATTTCCTGTCCTAGCCGCTCCTATGCTCATGATCCTACCCTTCATTAATCCACCCGCTTCACAAAGCGTCCTTCACAGCAGTCACTCCATGCTTCTGGTGAGACGGCTTTGGTACACCTGACCTCTGATCTTTCTACTATCTGTGAATGGGGCAGAGAAAACCTTGTGGCTTTCAATGCCTCAGAAATTCATTTCCTTCATCTGTCTACTCAACACAATCTGCCCACATGATTATCCTCTTATCTTCAACAATACACAACTCAATCCTTCCTCTTCTTTTAACACTCTTGGTGTTTCCTTTTCTCGTGATCTTTCCTAAAAAGATCGCATATACTCTTTCGAAAACAGCTTCTAAGAACTTGGGTGTACTGTACCGGCTCCGCAGTTTCTTTACCCCAACTCAGTTGCTGTGTCTGTACAGGGGTCATGTCCGTTCCTGTATAGAGTACACATCTCACGTGTGGGGTAGTTCAATCTACACAGCTCTACTTGACCGGTTGGAATCAAAAGCTTTTCATCTCATCAATTCTCCACCTCTGACTGCATTCAGTCCCTCTCTATTCGCCGCAATACTGCCTCACTCTCTCTGTACTATGGCTATTGTAACGGACACTGCTCTTCTGAACTCCCTAACTGCATGCCTCCTCCTTTAAGGAGAACACACAGTACCAGACTTTTGATACATACTCATTCCTTTTTTGTCCAACTCTCTAACGTAAGCGTTAATCGGTATTTTCAGTCTTTTATCTGCTCAACCGGCGTCAACTCCGGAACAACCTTTCTCAGTCCGTCTTTACCCCTATTTATGACCTCCAATCTTTCAAAGGCAGAGTGTCCAGGCATCTCGAAAGCTCTGAACCTACCTCGATTTCGGATCTCTCCTTCTCCCTCTATAGGGGCGGGGGCGCAGCACTTTTGCCTGAACATAGAGTGCCCACTTTTTCACATAAAGGGTACGCAAAGAAGAGAACGGGAAAGAACAGATCATATTCGACATAGAAGAAATAGCAAGCGTAATGAAACATATTTTTTAGAAGAAATGAGAATAATAAAAACTCAGCTTGCCCTTCTAACAAGGAGAGACAGAACGCCGCAAACATATGCACCACAACATTACGCACATCACCCCCCTATTCAACACCACCCACCAATAATACAACAACAACAGTGGTATCACGGGCCGCAACCCCAATACTCCCAAATGCAGCGGCCCAACCAATAACACCAAACAGGAACCGACATCGACCAGGAAACGACCATCATTTAAGAAAATCGAACACGAAGATTAGAAGAAACCCGGTAAATGTATTATACACAAATATACAAGGCCTCTATACGGACCATGCAGACTGCAAATTACAATACTTGCAAAATTTAGCTACGGAAACCAGCATAGATATCATAGGCCTAACGGAAACACACTTACATAAGTGCGAAAAAGGCTGTGAAAACTGCATCGAGAATACTGAAATAGCATTGCTGGACTACAACATATACAGAGCAGATAGAGTGGCTAGACGACGAGGAGGGTGTTGTATCTACGTGAAAAACACTTACACATGTGAAGTGAGGGTAAAGAAATCAAACAGCACAGTTGAAGTTATTATATTAGAAGTAAAAGAACTGAACCTAACCATTATGAACATCTACAGACCACCAAACACCACAAAAAGTGAATTCCAATTTGCTACAAATGAAATAGAAAACATATTAAAATTACTTGAAACTCCAGCAACAAATATTCTAATTTTCGGAGATTTTAATTTCCCATTCATATCATGGAAGAAAAATGACGAAGTTATATATGTTGAGAAGTTTCATGGCAACATTACTAAAGATGACAGAACCCAAGCAACAATGCTATTAGATATTATGGAACATTACGCCCTTACCCAGGAAATCTGTGAAGCCACGAGAAGGGAGAACGTTTTGGATTTAATGTGGACAAATAGCAACGAGATAATAATAAATAAAAAAGTAACGCGCACAAAGTTCTCCGACCATAACCTCATCGATATACAATTGAAGTTAGCACCCAGAGGTCCGAAAACGCATCCCAGAGAGGCAGATGGAATATTTGAAGGCTTAAACATAAATTCAAAGAAAGTAAATTGGGAAAACGTAAATAAAGATTTAAAGGAGGTAAATTGGGAATTGCTACTACACGAGAAGACTCCACAAGAAATACTATTTATAATAGAGACGGAAACCAAACCTATAATACTGAAACATATTCCAGAGAGACAGGAAAGAAAACGTAGCAAGCTCGAGAGGAAAATCAGGACTCTATTCAGGCAACGAAGACAAACCGTAAAACATCTCCACAGATGCAGAACTGATGCAAAGAGACTCAAACTAGAGAGGAAACTTGGCGAAATAGAAATGGACCTAAAGCAAACATTCATACATAAGACAAACGAGGAGGAAAACAAGGTAGCAGAAAACATAAAAAATAACCCAAAATACTTCTACACTTTTGCGAAAAGGAAAATGCAGTGTAAAGAGAGTATTGGACCGTTGATAGACGGGGAGGCCGAATACACAAATGACCCGAAAGAAATAAGTGAACTGCTTAGGGAACAATTTAAATCTGTGTTTAGCACCCCTAAGTCCGAGATGGAAGTGGAAAACCCAGACGAGTTTTTCGACATTGAAACAGATCAACCAAGAACAAATCCCGCACAAACCTATTAATGGACTTCGAGTTCACGGAAGGAGATGTAATTACGGCCTTATCACAGATGCGAGACAATTCAGCGCCAGGGCCAGACACATGGAGTGCCACATTTCTGAAGAAATGCAAAGAGAGTATTGCAAAACCGCTATACTTACTATGGAGGAAATCACTCGACACAGGACAAATTCCACTCCCCTTAAAGAACGCTAATATTGCCCCCCTATTTAAAGGTGGTAACAGAGCAATGCCCAAAAATTATCGGCCAGTGGCTCTCACCTCACACCTTATAAAGTGTTTTGAACGCATAATTAGAGCCAAAATTACCTACTACCTACAAGAAAAGACTTATACAACCCAAATCAACATGGCTTCAGGGCGGGTAGATCATGCCTGTCACAGCTACTAGACCACCAGGAGAAAATATTAGGAACATTGTGTCGAGGACAAAACATTGATGTAATATATACTGATTTTGCTAAAGCCTTCGATAAATGTGACCATGGAATCATAGCACACAAACTTAAGGATACAGGAATTACTGGAAAGCTAGGAAGGTGGATATTTAATTTCTTGACGCAAAGAACGCAAAGAGTGGTGGTAAACGGAGTTAAATCGGAAGTCTCGGAAGTCGTGAGCTCTGTCCCACAAAGGACAGTATTAGCTCCCTTGCTGTTCATAATAATGATGGCAGCAGATATTGATGCAGATATTAAGGACAGTATTGTATCATGCTTCGCAGATGACACAAAGATATGTAAGGAAATATTGAACGAAGATGACATAAGAAAACTACAAAACGACATTGAAATATTATTCCAGTGGGCAGAAGACAACAATATGAAATTCAACGAAGAAAAATTCCAACTTCTAAGATATGGTAATAACAAAGAGCTACAGAAAAAAGGGTACAAAACTCCGCAAGCCAAACAGATAACACCAAATCGACAAGTCAGGGATCTTGGAGTAATAATGTCGTCGGATGCAGAATTCAGAGAGCACTATAAAATCAAAATCACAACGGCTAGAAAAATAATGGGAATCATCTGGAGCTTCCGCAGCAGAAAAGCAAACATCATGCTCAAATTATGGAAGAGTCTAGTCCTACCAATAATTGAGTATTGCTCAGTACTCACAAGCCCACACAGAAAAAGAGACATTGCGAGCATTGAAGCTATACAAAGGACTTTTACGTCTAAGATAGAGGAAACGGAAGGTGAAGACTACTGGTCTCGACTACAATTCCTGGAACTCTACTCTCTTGAAAGAAGGCGAGAGCGGTACACAATAATATACATATGGAACATACTTGAGGGCTCTGTCCCTAACCTCAGAAATGAAATAGAAACAAACTGGAATGAGAGAAGAGGCAGATTTTGTACGGTCCCAGCTGCGGTGGGACAAGGAGCCATGAAAACGAGGATGGAAAATACCCTCAGAATACGGGGCCCAAAGCTTTTCAATGTCCTTCCAAAAGAAGTGAGGAATCTCCAGCACACCAACCTGAATAACTTCAAGAACCAGCTGGACAGATTCTTGTGCAAAGTCCCTGACCAGCCATGCGTGGCTGGCTACGAGGGCAGGAGGCGATCAGAGAGCAATTCCCTCCTTCACCAAGTCCCGCAAATGAAGCGGGATGCTGCAGAAGGGTCGACCGCAGGTCGATCCTGAACCGTCGTTCAAACTCAACAAAAGTAAACAAAAGTAAATATATATTTATATATATATATATATACACACACACCGTGTATATATATATATATATATATATAATATATATATATATACACCTTGTAACCTTGTAGACATTCCGTTTGTCGGGCTCTCTAAATGCAAACTCAAGAACCCTTGTTACTCCAAACGCCCAACACACTCCTACAGCAACAAAGATACCAACAACCACAGAGAAACAGATTCCTGTTTCGGAACTCGGGTTAAAAATTGCTATAAAATCTTCAAACCCTTTCCCAGAGCCCTTAGCAATGTCGCGGCTGGTAAAAGGGTTAAAGGCGAGCATCTACAAATGCACTTTCACCTAGAATATCGGCACTGCTTATGACATTCCCTTCATGATCGAACACATGAAAATTACAGTTCTCTCAGACTCAATCTTCAAAAATGTCCGCCGAAGAAACGCAATCCGCTCCCCAGCGGGCACGGAACCGAAAAAGCAAGACGCAGCATATATCATGTACACAAATCAACTCAGTCTAATCACACTGAAAGAAAACGTTCTGCACTGGCACTCACACAAGCCGTCTCTGGCTAATGCTTACAGAACAATCGATACAGACATCACTCACTAACCCCCATTGTCTAAAGGCACCACACAAAATAAAATTCCTTAACTACAATATTATTCAAACGAATAAATGAATGATGGTGTTACAATTGCCGTCAAATGCGGGCTGCGACACGAAACAATCACAAACTTCGAAGACGAAATCTTAGTAGTTTAACTAAAGATAGGCCACGAAGACCTTGTCATAGGCACAACCTACTGCTTTCCCCCACCGTGAGGAGAGGCATCATTTCAATTGCAGACAATTACATTACTGAATTATAATTGCCGGTTGACATCAACGGCGACATGAACACCAGGTACGCAATTTTCGACGATCTTCATAATAACATGAACTGGGAAGCATATCAGACGCAACTTTCACGATATGAGCACTCAGAACTGAGAGGTGGTGGTGACGCCACAGTAATCGATGAGGCCACAGAAAATCTCCTTAACGTGCTCAAGGCAGCAAAGGAAGAATACGTGCCCGTGACCTCCCACCAAGACAAGGGAGAGGAGTTACGGACATTGGTGCTACTTTTGATTCCGGGGCCCCTTTATTCCCGATCACCTCCTCCTCTATTTTCCAGCCCATGTCTCCCCTGAGGCCTGGGCCCTGGTACTTTGACGCCTCATGCACCCCTTTCTCCCGGGCCCTGTCTTCCACCACACCCTACCCCACCCTTCCCCCGACGAGGAAATCGACAAAATCACAGACCAGCTTAATGATACTAGAAACCAGATGGCCAATGACATAAATTACTTAGCCAACAGACTGCAATATAATATTCTAAGGGTACGAAGACTATGGATCGAAAAAGAACACGCAATGTGGAATGCACTCGTCAATCAAATATCTAAATAGCCACAAAGAAAAAAACAATATATTCAGCGCCTGTCTATCTGCTGGATACTTTCCAAAAATATTAAATATTTCAAAAAATAATCATGATTTCCAAAGGAGGTAAATCTGCAGAGCTCATTGGGAACTCCAGACCAATTAGACTCCTAGAAGTTCTTGGTAAGGTGTTAGATAAAACACTCTTAAGGAAACGCAGCTTTCACCTAACGGCTAACGAAGCTCGTTTAGACACCCAACAAACATGGCTTCAGAAAATAGATACAGCAACGGTCTTACCTTGGTAATAATACACAAGACCATTGCAGACAACTTTGCAGAAGAGTTTTGCTCTTATTAAGAGATGTGAAAGCCGCCTTTGACAAAGTCTGGCACCAACGATAACAATATTGTATCCTAGAGCAAAACATGCACGCAAACCTGAAAAAAATTCTGTGCAACTTTTTTGAAGATCGCAAAACCTACGTCTATTGCAGAAAGGCAATTGTCCTCCCCTCGTCGACATCTAAGCAGGCGTCCCCAAGGGTGCAATTATCTATCCCATTCTCTACAATCTTTACATCCCCCCAGCTTCCTGTCCCTCCCCTTCACTCCCGAGACGTCATTTATGCCGACGATGTCACACAAATAGTCACCTCTAACCAAAGCAAATAATGTCACGCGAACCGAATAGTGCAACAAATTGAAAGAATGTGTTCGAATGCAAAGAATGACCGTATATCCCACATATTAATCATCAAACCAAATTCTTCACTAAAGCTCGAATGCGTGCATGAATGTCCTCGTTTATCATTTTCCATCACGTCCTTAAATTTTATATTTAAAAAAGTGCTTGTGCATCACTGGTTAAGCCCGGGAAGATTCATTTATCCGTCACAAATTATTTCACATACCCCTCCCCCTCCCCCGTGGACACTCTGCGTTTGAAAGATTGGAAGTCATAGACAGAGGGAAATATGGATTAAAGGGGATGTGCCCCTGTCTTTGAAGAGCTTCTGACTAATTTCCAAAAGAGCAGCCCAACTATTCACTTACTCTATGACAGTGTGTGTGAAACTCTCCTAAAGCTCCTGCGAAGGTTCATGAAGCCAGAAGCAGTGAAAGGAATATATGGTGTTAACCTGTCATCGGTTGCTATTTAACATTGAAATCTTCAGCGTGCTGATGAAGACCTGGTCATCGGTAATGCCACAAGAAAGGCTCTATCTGCATTGAAGCCTGAGCAACAGAAGGTGGGTGCCTATTTTCGGAATGAGATCATTCTTTAAAACATATTCCTATTTTGCTCCTATTTTTTTTTAATTTGATTCCTATTATTTTCCTATTTTTTCAGATGCAAATTCCCTATTTTCCTACTTTTTGAAAGGTACCGGATGCTTGATCCCCTGATATATAGTGTATATGTAAAAATGAATAATTCTTACATTCATTTTTGCATATAAAGTCCAAACTCGCGTGACACTCTAACTGTATATAAAATGCAAGTTTGGAAAAAATTAATTTTCTTTATTTTATTTTTGCTAAATATATGTGATGAATTTTTTTTTTAAATTACCTAATCATTTTTTAGATTAAGCTTAATCATTTAATCGTGTTAAATTAAATTCTGCAATGTTAATTTTTTTTATACATTCTCTCTTAGTTGTAAAAGTGAAGTCATATCTTACGAAAACTCAAAATTAACACTTAATTTAAAATTTTAAGTATTTAATTTTGGCTCATATGCATGTTTAATTTTAATCCATAATAAAATGCATATTTTAATTCCCATTTTTTAGTTAACTCGACAAATCATGATAACATCAGATCTGTCAATATATTGTTTAAGAGAAAAATGTGACTTCATCTTCAAATATCTTGCTTCTCTGTCAATATGCTGTTACAGCCAAAATTTACCTTTATCTTCAAATATTTTTGCAAAAAAAGTCAGCCTATTGAAAATAAAAACAAAACAGGTCAACATTAAATAATAATGATGCCACCAGTTTTAAACATATAAAAACCCTTGTAATTAGGGCTGAGCATTTCCCGCTCTTTTCTTAATCCCAGGAAACGGGATTAAAAAACTTGCAATCCCAGGATTAAAAAAATTAAATAAGGTTGAAGTACTGGAATAAATTAAATAACTAAACAGAAAATTTCCTTTTATTGAACAAAAACATGCTTTGATAAAAACTTTCTAGAGACTAATAAGACTGAAATTATTGATTTATTTGGATTTGACTTAAAATAACACTGGTATGCATCAATTTTGCTGTCAAGGGTTTTGTAAGTGATTCTTATAGAGTTTTCCTGCTGATTTCGAATCTGCAATCCGTTTTTCTCAATCAGCTCAGGTTATCCGGCTATGGCCTCATAAGTAAAATAGAATTTTTCGTGATTTTGTCAAAGCGGAATTGGAACAGTAACATCTATCATCACTTGTTTCACTTGTATAATATCTTTTTTTACTTTTCAGGCATATAGATAAAATATTTCATAATGAATAGAGCGTGTAAAAATGATCCCAATAGATTCTGCTACATATGTGGGACGGTTACCATGCCAAATAACCAGTCCCAAATCACTAAATTTGTGAAGACAATGTATAGAGCATACTTTGGAATTAAGCTAGGGGACCAGGACAAAAATTTCGCCCCTCATATGTGCTGCAAGACGTGCATTGAAAATTTGAGAAGATGGAGCAAAGGCAGAGCGAAATCTTTGCCTTTTGGAATTCCCATGATTTGGAGAGAAGGAAAGGATCACGTGACAGATTGCTATTTCTGCATGACAAACCTCCAAGGTGGGCTTATAAATTTATTTTTTTTAAATATTTTGAAATCCTCGTATGAAACTTGACATAATATTCACCATAATGTAATATTCACCACATATAGCATAATATTCACCATAATGGTAATCATACATTTACATATACATATTGTTATAGAAAATACATTTACACATACATATTGTTATACAAGTTACATTTACATATACAATGATTGTATATTTTCTTTCTTTTTCATTCATATTGTCCCCGAAGGGACAATATGAATGAAAAAGAAAGAAAATATACAGACTCCATCGACCTATTTCATATCTTACAGACCGCAGCCTTCCCTCACGAGCCGCCACTGTCTGAATGCTTCTTCTATTTCATATGCAAGTTTTATATCCATGTTTCTGTGTTTCTATTTTCAGGAGTTAACAAGAAGAATAAACACATTGTTGTATACCCTGACATTCCTTCTGCTATGAGACCTGTACCCCATGGTCCTGGAATTCCAATACCCGACCCACCTCAAACCCTGGACTTCGATGATTCTGATGATGAATCAATGACCAATGCCAATGACCAGGCCCAGTCGTATATACCTCAAAATACCGCTTCAAATGAGCCGAGGCCTCTCAACCAGGCCAAACTTAATGATCTTACCAGGGATTTAGGACTTTCCAAATTAGCTGCCGAAATCTTGGGCTCACGACTTCGAGAGGACAACTTGCTGGCTCCGGGAACAACATTCTCCTGGTATAGGAAACGAGAGGAAGAATTCCGCAAGTTTTTTGCAGTGCACGAAAATATCTCTTCCTTAGTGTACTGCTGTAATGTTGAGGGGCTAATCGAATCCTTAGGCCTGCCATATAACGCATCAGAATGGAGGCTATTTATAGACTCGTCTAAACGAAGTTTGAAAGCAGTACTTCTCAACATTGGGAATAGGGTTGCATCAGTCCCTGTAGCACATTCCGTACAACTTACTGAGAGCTACGATAACATGAAAATTTTATTGGATGCTCTCGTATACGACCAACATAACTGGAGGATCTGTGGAGATTTGAAGGTAATACTATCATAAGTAAACTATTGCTATTGATTATGTTGTTTTTCCAAAGGTTATTTGAGAGCGTATAAGAACACTTAACTTCCCCACAGAAGTGATACAGTCCAATGTATAGATTTTTTTATCTGATAGAACAAATTCTCTAAATTCTTTAAATATTTTCATTTTTTTTCAGATTGTGGCATTTGTATTGGGAATGCAAAGGGGATACACGAAATACCCATGTTTCCTCTGCAAATGGGATAGCCGAGAGGATGAGAAGCACTATGCACAGCGTGAATGGGCATCCAGAGAGAATTTTGAACCTGGGTCGCATAATGTCGTTTCAGTGCCCCTTGTACCACCAACAAAAATTTTGCTCCCACCACTTCATATTAAGCTGGGCTTGATGAAAAATTTCATCAAATCAATGAATAAGGAGGGTTCAGCATTCCGATATCTTGAGAGTAAATTTCCTCATATATCTGATGCCAAACTAAATGCTGGGGTTTTTGATGGTCCTCAAATTCGAACTTTGATCAAGGATACTCAGTTCGAAAACGCAATGACTCCAACTGAGAAGAATGCCTGGCAGGCATTCAAATCAGTTGTCACTGATTTTCTTGGCAAGCGTAGAAGTCCAGAATATGAGTCCGTTGTCGAAAACTTGATGGAAGCTTTCAAAGCTCATGGGTCGCGCATGTCCATAAAAATGCACTTTTTGTGGTCCCACTTGGACTATTTTCCTGAAAATTGCGGGGATTATAGTGAGGAACAGGTGAACGATTTCACCAAGATATCAAAATAATGGAAGAGAGGTACCAGGGAAACTGGGATATCAATATGCTGGCGGACTATTGCTGGTGTTTGAAGCGAGACGTGCCCGAAGAAAAACACAGACGGAAAGCCAAAAAAATTTCATTCCTTCCTCAATAAACTTTTTTCCATATTCATTGCATGAATAAAAGTATTTATTCACACAATGTTTTCATTTTTCACGAGTGTTCTTATAATATTACTCGTATCTACAGTGTTTAAGCTAATAAAATCAATAAATTTGGGGATAAAATTGGACTTATAATAAATGGCCAATAGAGAAAAAACCTGACCTGATTGAGGAAAACCAATGTCATTTACGAATTCAGCATGGTCGAATTATATAATATGAGTTGAAAAAACCCTCACAGCAGACAAAATAATTTCATATGCATACCAGTGTAATGCTTTAAAAATCACAGATGATCAATAATACTGTTATCACTTAAAGATGTTCGGAGTTTTGTGATGATTAATCGTACGGCAGAACATGCTCTCTCCGACTCTATTGAAGTTGGAGGAATTGTCGCCAGAGCATTAAATAAGAGGTTTAAATTTTCTCTCCTATTACCAGTGGCTTCATAAACATTCATTTCTTTTATGATATTTTTATGTCGTATCTCAGGCGCAAATCTTGTTGCTCTGTGGTTCCCATTTCTTTCTGTACAACTACATCCAATTTTTCTACCAAGGACCTTTGATTTGAAGATGAGTTAGAGGAAAAGACTTCAAGTTCTACTGGTGTATCAAAAAAACTGTTGGGGTTCATTTACATCAGTACCTTCTGCAACTACGTCTGTCTCACTTTTTCTGCAAAGCCTGGCAAACAACTCTTTTGCAGTTGTTTGCAATGTTGATTTAGAAGGCAGTGAAAAATTAGGACAAGTTGAATTAAATGCTATTAGAAGATTGTTTAAATATTTATATAATCCTACAAGCTTCTTATTACGGCTCTCTTGAAGTCTTTTTTCTACTGATTGTTTTAAGGTGGTAGAAAAATAAATTATCTGTTCTCTCAACTCATTTACAATAAAAGCAAACACACCTTCTGCAGTGAGTAATGTTGCATCTCTGCTACCAAGCTTCTCCAATCCAATTTTAACCGGTTCTAAAGATGAGATAATAACATTTATATATTCATATTCTTCATCTGAAATATCCATGCCCTTTCCAATCCCAAGGTCAATCAACGCTTTTGAAATTAGTTTTCTTAGTTGTACAAATCTTTCCAATATTACTATTAAACTATAACTATTCCATCTTGTTTGTGAATCGAGTTGCAGATGAAGTTCTTTGCTATGCTCAAGTCTTACAGAACGATCTACAGGGTGATCTACAAAATAATTTCACAATTTTTCTCACTTTTGTAATAGTGCTAGCAATGTGCATGTCTTCAAACCCTTCAATTTTCAATTTCACTTTTCAGTAGGAAGAAAATATTATTTCACCCCATACTCAAGCGAAAACGGTTTTCAAGTTTAAAAAACAGGTGAACGAAAACTTCAATTGTGAAAAGCCTTTGCATGAAATAAATATACCTCATAACAAAACTGTGTTTAAAAGTCTGAAAATAGAATACCGGGAAATCCTGGAATCGATGACAGTTTTCCCGCGAAATGAGCTGTCTACTTTACTTCCGGGATCCCGGGTGCCCAGCCCGACTTGTAATCTTCCAAATTCTCATTCTCATTCTGATCTGACCTAGAGGCTCAAGCATTACTTGTAATATTTTAAAAGCAGTAAAATACAGTAAGAGGATATCTTTGTCTTCTCCTTTGAGCACTGCCTTCTCCAGAGAACTTAGTTTTAAAATAGAATAAATAATTTCCCGATACGCTACAAGAAGAATCGGGGAACCGTCTGATAATTTAGTAAGTTTTCACAAAATCCTCCGATCTACTACAAGAAGAAATCGGAGTGTAGTATAAAAGAAATTACTGCGATTCCCGACACGATATCAGCTACCTCAGAGTGAGAAATCCGTTGCTGCCACCTTACCAGAACCGCGTCAACCTCGAACTACCCAAGGCCATAGACGGAGGGTTAACATTATATATATATATATATATATGGAATTAATTTCACAGTTAAACACGTGAAATGAATGAATGATGCATCATATATATATATATATATATATATATATATATATATATATATATATATATATATATGGAATGAATTTCACAATTAAACACGTGAAATGAATGAATGATGCATCATATATATATATATATATATATATATATATATATATATATATATATATATATATATGGGAATGAACTCAGAATGGTTCCCTGAGGTTTTTTTATGATACACACAGACCGTGCATGGAACAAGGAACTCTTCTAGGAAAATCAAATCCACTATAGTCCGAATAAGTAATGGTAAATGACAAATACTATAGTTTTTTCTTTTTCATGATGCTAGCCCAACGTGGGCAACGGGTCACTCGCAAAGAGGTCCCAAAAATGTAGCTTCCCTCACCAGCTATCTGCAAAGCAGATAGGATCCAGTTTTGGGACAGGATCTAGTGTTTAAAGCAGCCTAGCCCAGCTACATTTAGAACCTCAATATAAGCAAAAGACTCGCTGCCTTCACGTCAGATTGAATACATCAAAGAAAAAGAGGTAACTATTATATTTTTAGCCAAAAACCAAAACTTAAACCTCAACTGGCAGTATTGAGCGTCCACTTTTCAAGGCCCATAACATGTCGGGCTAGCATCATGAAAAAGAAAAAACTATAGTATTTGTTATTTACCATTACTTATTCGGACTATAGTGGATTTAATTTTCCTAGAAGAGTTCCATGCACGGTCTGTGTGTATCATAAAAAACCTCAGGGAACCATTCTGAGTTCATTCCCATCATGAAACGGACATGTTATGTGCCTTGAAAAGTGGACGCTCAACTCTGCCAGTTGAGGTTTAAGTTTTGGTTTTTGGCTAAAAATATAATAGTTACCCCTTTTTCTTTGATGTATTCAATCTGACGTGAAGGCAGCGAGTCTTTTGCTTATATTGAGGTTCTAAATGTAGTTGGGCTAGGCTGCTTTAAACCCTAGATACTGTCCCAAAGCTGGATCCTATCTGCTTTGCAGATAGCTGGTGAGGGAAGCTATATTTTTGGGACCTCTTTGCGAGTGACCCGTTGCCCACGTCGGGCTAGCATCATGAAAAATAAAAAACTATATTAGTTGTCATTTACCATTACTTATTCGGACTATAGTGGATTTAATTTTCCTAGAAGAGTTCCTTGTTCCATGCACGGTCTGTTATTCGGACTATAGTGGATTTAATTTTCCTAGAAGAGTTCCTTGTTCCATGCACGGTCTGTTATTCGGACTATAGTGGATTTAATTTTCCTAGAAGAGTTCCTTGTTCCATGCACGGTCTGTGTGTATTATATATATATATATATATATATATATATATATATATATATATATATATATATATATATATATATATATATATATCCCACCTCACCAAAGTATTTGAAAGATTAGTTAGAGAGAAAATCTATGATTTCTTGGAGACACTGGGAAGATTCAACGAAACTCAACACGGATTCCGATTAGGAAGATCATGTCTGTCACAACTTATAGAGCACTATAACAATATCCTAGATGCACTGGAAGGCAATGACAACTACGATGTCATATACACGGATTTTGCTAAAGCTTTCGACAAATGTGATCATGGTATAATAGCACATAAATTGAAACATATGGGAATAACAGGCAAAGTGGGAAAATGGATCATCCTCACAGAACGTCTAAAGGTCGTCAAAATTCAAGGTATATCATCATCAGAATCGGAAGTACGCTGCTCAGTACCACAAGGAACAGTATTGGCCCCACTCCTATTCAATATCATCCTAACAGACATAGACAGTGGAGTAAACAGCAACAATATAGTGACATCCTTTGCAGACGATACAAAGATCACCAGAAAAATCAGCGATGCAAATGAAGTGGAAGCCTTGCAGAGGGACACAAACAAAATATACATATGTTCAGAAGACAACATGACATTTAACACCTAAAAATTTCAACTCTTGAGATATGGTAGAAATTAAGAACTTAGACTGCATATTATGCTCCAGATAGACAGGAAATTCAGAGAAGCACGAAAGCGATCGATTTGGGAGTAATAATGACAGATGATGCGAAATTCGAGACACAAAATCAGATAGCTAAAAACAAAGCAAAAAGAGTCATGAGACAGTTACTAAGAACGTTCAAAAGAAGGGACAGGACAGTAATGATTCCCCTGCTGAGAACACTAGTAGTATGGGCTAAAAAATGGGATAATGCAATTCCAATGTTGCAAATGTTGATCAATGTTGCAAAGGGGGAGGGGGATGCTTCAAGATGTTATGCAACACACGGTGAGGGGTTTTGCGACAAGTCAATGCTGCAAAGGGGAGGGGGTTATGCAACAAAGGGGAGGGGTTATTCCTCAAGCTGCAATGAAGGTGGGAGGGATCTTTCGGGGGAGAAGGGAGGATGACCTCCCCCCAAAGGGAAACCCTAACCTAAGCCTTAACCTAAGGTAAGAAGGAGAGAGGAGAGACTTCTTTATTCCACCGGTGACCGTCGCATAATGAGCGTCCAGGGGATCCGCAGCTGTTATATAGAGGGTCGTGAGTTGCCAGATACCCCTATATATTTTAATTATGTTCAGGTATACCTTATTAGGGTGAGTTGCCAGACTGCACCATTTATTTTAATTTTTATTTGGATGAGTTGCCAGATACCCCTATATAATTTAATTATGTTCAGGTGTACCTTAATAGGGTGAGTTTTCAGAAAGCACTATTTATTTATTTGTAAATGAGTTTCCAGAGGCGACTATTTAATTATTTATATATGCAGGGTTACGAGACAGCACCATTTAATTTAATTACTTATTTATTAAAGGCAAGAGAGACGTTCTCCTTAATTTGCTCGAATTATTTCAATACATTTAAACGAACCCCACAAGAAATACACTAGACTCTTTAAATTGTGCATTAATATTTAAAAGTAAATCTTACAGTAACTCGTAAAAACTTTTTAAAATATTTGAACTTTCTTTCAGATGCAAATAACTTTTTTAGTAATATAATAAATAAGTAAATTATCGAAAGTGTCTATTTACTTTTGTCATTCCTCTATGTCTCCTCAATATAGTTAACTAAGCGAAAGCTTTACACTGCCCACAAGAGACAGGAAAACGTTCTACATAATTGCTTGAATTATTACAATACATTTTGACACAAAACGAATCCCAATATTTAAAAGAAACAACACTTGACAATTAATCCATGGCTTAGCAAAAGAATTAAATAAAATACCAATATTAATAATAAAAGACATACACAGGATTGTTTATATTGTATATTATTCCAATAACATAATCTATAAGAATAATATTAATTTACCTATAATTCGACCGATCTGAATCGCTTTCATTTACTCTAAAGCCAAACCGAAAGTGTCTATTTACTTTTGACAATCCTCTCTATACACCTGTATTTTTTATAAAAAAAATTCCGCGAAATCAAGAAGAGGAATCCTTTAGTCATTTGTTTTCAATTAAAATTAATTCGTACTTTCATGCTAGTATATTTAAGTAACAATAAAAGAAAAATGCACACAAAAAACAATACACACTTTAAACGCTATATATATATATATATATATATATATATATAATATATATATATATATATATATATATATATATTAAATTGCCAACTGTGGTGGATTCCGTACCATGTTTCCATTTTATACTGTAGGTGTAAGATGGAGTGAAAAACAGATTATTGATTTTTATTTTAACCTCAAATTAATTATATTATTTTTTTATAAAGAAAGTTCCTTGAAATGAAAGTTAATTCTCTTTAAATTTGCTCGAGCTAATTAAAACACATTTAAACGAATTAACACTAAAAGAAATACAATTAATCCGAAATGAATGAAAAAACAAATGACAGAAAATACAAGTAAAATAACAGTACACGATATACAGGGGTTAGACAAAATAATATGAACACCCGCCGATTTCACCGGTTATCTTTACGGACTGCTCAGACACAAAGTAAACGGTCAAATGACTGGCAAACCTATTTAAATGCGTAACAGAGAGTGTATACGTCATGTTATAACCCTCACGTTGTTTTTACAGATCTGAGTGAATTATGAATTAGCAGTTATGAAAGACCTGTCAGACTTCCAAAGAGGGCAAATTGTCGGAGCGCGGATGGCTGGTGCATCGGTGACGAAAACCGCTCAGATGTTCAATGTATCCAGAGGAACTGTCTCTATGGTCATGTCTGCATACCAAAACCATGGAAAGACAAGCACCGACAAATGCAATAGTGGACGCAAGAAGAAGCTGTGTGATCGAGACCGCCGGGTGCTAAAGCGCAGTGTGACAAAGAACCATAAGACCACAGCTCCAAAAGTGACTGCAGAGCTTAACCAGCATCTTGCAAGCCCGGTATCGACCAGACCTGTACGTCGCGAGCTCCATGGAGCTGGATACCATGGGAGGGCTGCAATTGCCAAACCCTTCCTTTCGCACATCAACATTGAGCGGCGCAGAAAATGGTGTAATGACCATAAGAATTGGTCAATGGACCGGTGGAAGAATGTAGTCTACTCCGACGAATCCTCCTTTACGCTATTTCCATGTTCCGATCGAGTTTACGTCTGGAGACAGCCTAAAGATGCTTATGACCCCGACTGCCTGACCCCAACCGTTAAGCATGGAGGCGGATCTGTGATGGTTTGGGCATCAATATCGTGGAATACTCTTGGCCCAGCTGTAGTACTGCATGGTTGGGTTAACGCCCAGGTCTATCTGTCAATATTGGCTGACCAGGTCCATCCCATGGTCCAAACGCTGTTTCCCAATGGCGGCGCCGTCTTCCAGGATGATAATGCACCAATCCACACCGCTAGGGTCGTTAAAAACTGGTTTGAAGAGCATGTTAGTGAAGTAGAACGCTTGGATTGGCCTCCACAATCCCCGAATCTTAACATTATCGAGCATCTGTGGTGTCAGTTGGAGCAGCAGGTCAGAAGCCGATTCCCACCGCCGGCGTCTTTGGAGGAACTGGAGCAGGGTTTGCTCGAAGAATGGCTCAGGATTCCTCTAGCCACTGTCCAAAAGCTGTATGAATCAATTCCCCGACGCATTGCAGCTGTTATTGCCGCTAAAGGAGGACCAACTCCATATTAAGAATAAAAACCGCCATTTATGAAGGTGTTCATATTATTTTGTCCAACCCCTGTATATATATATATATATATAAAGCAAAACAATTATTTTAACAAACTTCCCCTAGGATTATTTATAACTTCAGTCTCCTACAATATATATATTTATATACATTCTTAATTAAGTCTATATATACTTTCATATTATCATTCTATTTTTTATATAAAGAAAATTCTGCGAATTCAAAGTTAATAAGTGAAATATATTTACATTAAAACGACTTCGCTTCCCACCTAAGAAAGACAAGAGTGTAACCATCGTTGACCAAAAATAAAAAGGTCACATTGGAATGTGGTTTGATCCACATTTCGGCGATTTTGCTTCTCTTTTACTGTGTATTAAATTTATTTTTATATTTTAGTTTTCTTTACATGAATGAAAAGGTTTATTATTATTATTATTATCATCATTATTATTATTATTACCATTATCATTATTAGTCCGGTAGCACAGACCCTGATTTTACTGGAACCCTGTATTGTTTGTTATAAAGCAAATTTTTACATATTTTGAAAGCTTATACCACCCCATTCAAGAATCCATCGGGTGTACACCTGACCCCCGCTTGGCCTTTTCAATATGGCCGCCATTTTCCAAGATGGCCGGCGAAACTGAAAAATCCCATATCCAGGTCAATACTTGATGGATTTTGATGATCTTGGTGTCATTTCTTGGGGTTTTTAGGATGAAGAGTCGATCTGGAGGGATTACAGATACTTTGGGAGTCGTTTTGACCTACATTCGTCAATACTCAAGGTCATTGGAAGTCAAACGCCCCCGAAATAAAGAATATCCCATATCCTGGGAAGTCGTGGAGAAATTTTGGTGATCTTACTGTTGTTTTTATGGTTTTGGGCGAGACTGAGCAGTTCTATAGGGTTTAAAATGAAATCAGGGATTATTTTTCCCATGGTAAGGTGAATTCCAATATGTCTAATTATTCCTCTTATTTTTTTCAGGTTGTTGAGCTAATTGGCCTCTTCTTCGTTCGATCTATGACGTGGTTACATGAAAAAGTCTTCGATGCATTTATGAGAGGAGAAGGTTCTATGCATTACATGGATGGACTCTGGAATGGGGTGCCAACCGACCAGTTCCTGGAGAGTACCTGGATGCGTCGTGGGAAGGGCCCTTGTGGTGTCATTGGCAACACCCAAAATCTACAAGTGATGGCCACGTAGGTATACAGCCTCAATGCTCGTGTGAGTCTGACTGCTGACCTCCTAGATATGAGTGAGCACCTAGAAACATTCCATCTGTACCACAAAGAGGAGGCAGAAGGGCGCATCAAACATGATGGAGAAGATCGCCAATCACTTCATGATTCCCTTTCTAAGTGCATGGACCCAACGGATCCAGAGTCACATCCAGGAGGCAACTTATACAATATTCAGTCAGGGCAGCTTGCATCTCCAGATGCCAATGCCGATAGAGCTGTTAGTATTGGAAAGACGCAACTAGCACAGTACGAGTCATCATGGCCACAAGGCTTTTATGGCACCATTTCCAAACATGTCATCACCTTTGCAAGTAAAACGAAACATATCAAGGTGGGTGCCCACTTGGTTATGGACCAAGAAGCGATTTATGCACGCGTCATCGGTTTGCTGATGAGCGAACGCGAACTTGACTTGACCCATGTATTCTCAACAGAGCTTGCGGCATACGCACCCGCACTGTTCCAACCAGATGGCTTAATGAGAACTGCAGCTAAGGCCGCATTGAAGCAGAACTTGGGAGTGGAAACATTCTCTCGAACATGGGGTCGACCAACAATTGTTATCATGGATGTGTCAGCTGTTTTGTGGACAGTCGACTGGCCTGCTAGTGGCACATTTGCTACATTTATCCAAACCTTCAAAGTATGGCTACCGAAACATCTTTCTCATGCATATGTAGTACTAGCTTTTGATCGCTACTATGATTTCCCTCCGAAATCAAGCACTCGGGCAATGAGAAACAAGAGCAGCAGAGTTCACAAGCTGGACCTCAACACCCCATTGCCTACAAGAGACACTGTTCTCACGTGCACCGCGAACAAGGAGCAACTAAACAGGCTGCTCTGTGAGCAAATCCTTGCTGACAGTGAGTATCTGGCAACTGTAACCCAAGACCATGAGCTAGTGCTTGCAGGATGGCAGACCATACCGACTTCCATTGTGCGAGGCAGGAGTCGAGCAGCATTGGAGCTCTCATCATCTCATGAAGAGGCTGACGTGATAATAACACAGCACGCTATTGCACAAGCTGAGAAAGATTCTGATGCCCGCATTCCATCATTTGTGATGACACAGACGTGTTTGCCATGCTGACTCACTTCTATGAATTTAAGAAACTAGGCTGTCCCATGATTATGGAGTCTCCAGTGCGTGGCAGAAAATCAGTGGACATCCGACCAACTGTAACCCAGCACAAAGACATCATCCCACAAATCCTCAAACTACACGCTTGAGTGGTTGTGACACAGTTGCAGCAATACATGGCATCGGCAAAGCCACTGCCATTGCCACAGCCAAGAAGGGTCGGAAGCTAGACAAGCTGGGGTCCCTTGATGCATGCTTTGACCATATCGAGAAAGAGGCAACAGCGTTCATTGTTGCATGCTATGGGGATAAGAAATCCTCTCATCTCTTACTGAGTGTCGTCAGCGAGTATGGGCTCAGAAGACAGGGAAGTCGGGAACTGCTGCACCCAAACTATGTTCTCTACCACCAACAACTGAAGCTTTACATCAAAATGTGCTCAGAGCCCACTACACTGTGGCGAACTGGCTCGATGCACTAAAGTGTGACCCACCACCACTTGATCCTGTGCATTATGGGTGGGAGAGAGACGAAACAAACAGAGTTCTCATCCCAAAAACAGTTGGTGAAGGAGTGTGCTTAGCACCAGATGAAGTTCTGCAGCTAATCAGATGTGGGTGTGAATCACAATCAGCATGCAGGGGGAGTCGCTGCGGCTGCATGGGACGCAGAATCCCTTGCACAATGTTCTGTGCATGTGGCAGCGGCTTGGATTGCAACAATCCATTGACCCAAAATGCAAACGAAGAGCAGACTGATGATCCTGACGATCCTGACACAACCATGTCTTTTGATATTTGCCTCCAATAAATGGTTACCTAATGTGAATAACTGCATCAAAGTTGTCAATGCCAATCCCCCAGCTAGGTGTGAGCTTTGTTTTGCTTACGAGGTCATATCTTGTAGCTTTGCAACCTTCCATAGAATGCATGTGCCCTGCACTTCAGCATAAATTGTGGTTTAAATCCGAATATCCATATCCATATAATGTGGGTTATGTCATTTAAGCATTATGATCTGGTTTTATCTGCAGAAAAGATGTTAAGTGCTCAGCAGTTAGCTAGATTGTAGAAATTGTCACTGAAATAAAGCAAATACAGTGATGTCAACTGTGGCATTATCATATTTCAAGGCCAAACTTTAAACTCAAATGACCTTGACTTGACCCATGGAGTTGCAAAATGATATCCTACTGTTATCATGTGCCTATAGAACTACTCAGTCTCGCCAAAAACCAAAAATGACAGTAAGATCACCAAAATATCTCCACGACTGCCCGGGATATTCCTTATTTCGGGGGGCGTTTGACCTCCAATGACC
The DNA here is from genome assembly GCA_023014485.1 of Bathynomus jamesi. Taxonomy (NCBI): domain Eukaryota; kingdom Metazoa; phylum Arthropoda; class Malacostraca; order Isopoda; family Cirolanidae; genus Bathynomus; species Bathynomus jamesi. The sequence goes on along the minus strand of JAJOZX010001235.1, from coordinate 142,743 downwards.
TTGAGTATTGGCGAATGTGGGTCAAAACGACTCCCAAAGTATCTGCAACCCCTCCAGATCGACTCATCATCCTAGAAACCTCTATAAATGACACCAAGATCATCAAAATCCATCAAGTATTGACCAGGATAGGGGATTTTCAGTTTCGCCGGCCATCTTGGAAAATGGCGGCCATATTGAAAAAGCCAAGCGGGGGTCAGGTGTACACCCGATGGATTCTTGAATGGGGTGGTATAAGCTTTC
>JAJOZX010001235.1:0-137500 GCA_023014485.1 Bathynomus jamesi | reverse complement strand
ACATTCATTTTTACACCATCAGGCACTCTGTATGGGACAGCTACTTCATTGCCTATCAATCCTGCCCAAAACATGACACTACCTCCACCTCGTTGGTGTCTTAATCTCGATGGTAGAAATTGGCTCTCAGCAATCCATCTTCTTGACCAAACATCAAGTCCCTCAAGTGTTGCTTTTCATTCATCGGTGAACTATACACTATTGATATCTGTTTTCACGTACTGACGCGCCCATTCAACACGCTGCTTCTTGTACCTGGGTGTTAATGGTGACTGAATCGTAGGTTTACACGTCTTGCCAATTGTTTGGAGGATTCCACATCGAGATGTTCTTGGTACATTATGTATGTCAGCCTGCTCAAAAACCTCTTTACTTGAGGACAATGGATACTTTGCAATTTGCGCTTGATTACAGATATCTGCCGCCTTGTCACTTTTCTTATAGTTCCTTTATCACTTCGCTGCCTCAGTTTGGTACCCTCCGCTACAAACTTGTTTACAGTTCGATAAGCGCTGCCAAACTGCTTCGCAATTTCAATAGATTTTATATTTTCAGCGAGTAACTTGACTATTTTTCTTTTCTCAGTTAGTGTTAAATCCTTCTTCTTACCCATTTTCACCATTTAGATTCGTAAATAGAATACTTGCTTAATAATTCGGAACACAATATTTTACATATTTTTCAATAAAATGATAATTATTTTAATTATCAAAATATTTTATCGAAATGAATACCATCAATGCTGCTATACATAGTGATTATTTGCTAAAAATTTCATTGAAATCGGTGAAAAACTTTTCAAAACATTGGAGAAAATGTAATCTGCTTAATAATTTGGAACACTGTATTGAGAAGATACAGATGAATAACAAAAGTAAATAGATACTTTCGGTAATTTACTTATTTATTATATTACTAGAAAAAATGATGTGCATCTGAAAGAAAGTTCAAATATTTTAAAAAGTTTTTCCGAGTTACTTTAAGAGTCTAGTGTCTAGTCCAGTATATTTCTTGTGGGGTTCGTTTAAATATATTGAAATAATTCGAGCAAATTAAGGAAAACGTCTCTCTTGCCTTTAATAAATAAGTAATTAAATTAAATGGTGCTCTCTGGTAACCCTGCATATATAAATAATTAAATAGTCGCCTCTGAAACTCATCTATAAATAAATAAATAGTGCTTTCTGGCAACTCACCCTAATAAGGTACACCTGAACATAATTAAAGTATATAGGGGTATCTGACAACTCACGACCCTCTATATAACAGCTGCGGATCCCCTGGACGCTCTTATGCAACGGTCACCGGTGGATTAAAGAACTCTCTCCTCTCTCCTTCTTAGGTTAAGGCTTAGGTTAGGGTTTCCCTTGGGGGGGGGTGATGACATCCCACCTTCTGCCCCAAATATCCTCCTCCTTTCTCTCTCTCTCTTAGGTTAAGGTTACCCCTTTGGGGGTGGTCATCCTCTCTTCTCCCCTCAAAGATCCCTCCCTCCTTCGTTGCAGCTTGGGGGATAACCCCTCCCCCTTGTTGCATAACTCCCTCACCCCTTTGCAGCATTGACTTGTTGCAAGACCCCTCCCCCTTTGTTGCATAACCTCTTGCAACTTCCCCTTCCCTTTTGCAACATTGATCACCATTTGTAACATTGCAATTGCACTCTCCCTTTTTGTGCCCATACTACTACACTGATTATACCAAAACTTGAATACTGCTCAGTCTTCACATCCCCATATAAAAAGGAAGAAACTAACAAACTAGAAGAAATTCAGAAACATTTCACAGCAATGATTGATGGCTGCAAAGAACTCAACTACTGGGAAAGACTACAAAAACTAAATCTGTACTCCCTGAAAAGAAGAGAGAGGTACACCATAATCTACGTATAAAAAATGATAAAAAAACTGGTACCAAACCTCAAACTAAACCCAATTACCATCCAAACAACGCTGGAAAATAGGAAAGGCAAAATGTGTAGTGTTCCCAAATTAAAGATCCGACAAGGAACCTCTTCAACACTGAAGAAAAATAGCTTGGTTGTCAGGGGGTCAAGACTTTTTAACCAGCTTCCAAAGGACCTCAGAAACGTTACAGGGGTCAAAGATGAAGTCTTCAAGGGAAGACTAGATACCTGGCTCAGGACGGTACCAGATCTACAGAACTACAGAAGCTAAGGCTAACAAAGACCCTAAGATCCACTCTAAGGTTAGCCCGAGAGAAAGGAAAGAGTAGGGGGTTAAGAGAAGAAAATAAGGGGTTAAGTAAGTAGCAACACCTATCACTCATGGGTTAACATTCATTCAGAAAAAGAGAAAAAAGACACCATCATCATCCGCCGGCCACTGCAGACAAGTCAGAAAAATAGTCGGAGAGAATAGGAAAGGGGTAAAAGATGAAAAGTAGTAAAATAAGAACGCTTACAAACTATGCAAACACAGTCTTAACTCACAGTCATACCATGCAAACTACAGACATGCAAGTAAAGAGAGTTACAGACATGCAAGTAAGGAGAGGATAAGAAAAAAAAAGTAGGTAAAGTTAAACAAAAAGTGAGTTAGTTTACGCTACGAGCTACATCTACGTTCGTGTTAGTCTAATTTTTTTTTTATATAATAATTTTTCTGCTGGCATATCACACGCTGGCATGTCACAAGCTGGCATTAATCGTCAACAGACTCATCCTCGACCACCACCCCCAGAGCTCCTGTTACTAATTGTTTTTTATTTTGAACAACGTTAATATTTTTAAAATGCCTATCTAAACGGTTCTTGAACATATTAACGCTGGTAGAGTTAACGACTAACGCGGGAAGATTATTCCATTTATCAATTACTTTAAACGTAAAGAGGTTTTTAGCGATATTAGTAATGAAACGTCTGCCACGCAACTTAAATCCGTTATTACGAGTATTGCTATTATCGAAAGTGAACAGTTTGTCAAAATTTACGTTATCGATGTTATTAACGATTTTGAAAACTTCAATAAGCTCCCCCCTTAATCTCGTACTTTCGAGTGAATGCAAGTTTAACTCTTTAATCCTATCTTCATAAGGCTTGTTGCGCAATGACGGAATTAGTTTCGTGGCACGACGCTGAACCCTTTCTAACCTATCAATATCCTCACGCAAATACGGGCACCAAAACTGAATGGCATATTCTAAATGAGGCCTGACTAGGGACTTGTAAAGGGGCAATATAATATCCTTCGATTTAAATTCGAAATTACGCGCTATGGAGCCTCACATCCTATTAGCTTTTGTGCAAGACTCCAGGCACTGGTTCCTAACTTTTAAATCCTTAGATACGCGTACGCCTAAATCTACTTCCTCGTCAACGATTGCTAACTCTCTATCATCCATCGTGTACGTGTAATTATTGTTGAGAACCTATATGCAAAACTTTACATTTGTCTACGTTAAATTGCATCTGCCACTTATCCGTCAACTACATAATCCTATTTACATCGTCTTGGAGCCTATTTCTATCGTCCTCGTTAACAACCTTACTGCCTATTTTAGTATCGTCCGCGAATTTTGACACGTTACTAGTCAATCCTACATCTATGTCGTTAATGTAAATTACGAATAGCAATGGCCCTAACACTGAACCCTGTGGGACACCGCTACCTACATCCAACCACCCCGATTCACTACCATTAACAACGACCCTCTGTCTCCTGGCACGAAGCCATACCTCTAACCAGTTAGCTTCCTGACCGCGTATACTGTGCGCTTTAACCTTCGCAATTAATCTTCTATGCGGAACTGTATCGAGCGCCTTTTTAAAATCTAAATAAATAACGTCAACCGCTCTATGCCTGTCGTATTCGCGCACTATTTCGTTATAAAATTCTAACAAATTAGTTAAACAAGATCTATGGCGTTGAAACCCATGCTGACTACTATTAATCAAGTCTCTACTTTCTAAGTGATCGATGATACACTCCCTAACTACGGATTCCAAAAGTTTACCGACAATTGACGTTAAGCTGATGGGCCTATAATTGCTAGCTACTGTGCGGTCGCCTTTTTTAAAAATGGGCGTGACGTTAGCTAATTTGAAGTCTTCAGGAATAATACCCGTTTCGAGTGACTGATTAAAAATCTTCGTTAAGGGGCCTACAATAACGTCTTTCAAATCTTTCAAATGTCTGGAATAAAAAGCGTCAGGGCCTGGAGCCTTGCTAACTTTTAGCCTATCGATATAATGCGCAATCTCACCCTCGTAAACAGTTATTTCATCCAAAATAGTCCCGCTGCTAAGTGGAACGATATCGTCCACGTCTGGGACATTCTTTACGTCTTCTACGGTAAAAACTGTCGCAAAAAAGTTATTGAAAATACCCGCCATCGCCTGAGCGTCAGAAGCCAAAGCGCCGTTAACATCCACTAGAGGGCCTATGTTAGCTTTTATCGGCTTACGATTATTGACTTATTCAAAAAACGTTTTTGGATTATGTTTACTATCCGCAGCTATAAGTATCTCTAAATTACGCTTAGCATTCCTAACTGATCTTTTAACCTGACATCTAAGCTCGATATATCTATTAAAGTTAGCTGCCGTGCCATTGCGCTTAGTAAGTCTATACGCTCTATTACTCTCGTTTATGAACTCGCCTATTTCCCTAGTCCACGACTAGGGAAATAGGCGAACCTACGTTCGCAAACCTATGTTTATTTTCGTAGGTTATACGGAAAATAAAGGAGGAGTTACACTCCAGATGAGCCGGGTGTAACTGGCTATGTGCGGAGGAGTGCGCAAGAAAGCAACTCGTTCCTCCACTAAACCAGGCCTAGAGGCGAGGCCACCAGCTTGACCTCTGTGTGAAGAGAGATCAACGCACGGAACATCAACGACGTTAACGAGGTATATATATATATATATATATATATATATATATATATACAGGGTCTGTCAAAAAAACTAAGCCAAATTCAAACCTTTATTAAAACAAAACCATTTATCTAATTAAGTTGAATTTTTTACACAATAAAGTATCGGTAATCACCTATTATCCTTTAAATTTTTATGACGATATCTTCAGAATTGTTAATTTTATTAATAATTAACTAAAAAGTGAGATTCTCCTACTTAACTTGAAAAAAATTTTTTTACGATATACTGTAGATAATTTTTAGTTTAATAAAATTAAAAGAACTGTTCAATATCATTCCCTTGCATTTCTATCACTTTTTTTAATCTTGGTCTGAATTCGTCTATTGCTCGATTTTATTTGCTCTTGGGGGAGCTCTACCCATTTTGCGATAATCAACTCACGCAAATGATTGACATCCCTTATTCTGTTCCCATACACTCTCTCTGCCAAGTTTTCCCATATTCCGTAGTCTACAGGGTTTAGGTCAGGGCTGTTAGGTGGCCAATTATTCGGTTCCAGAAATTCAGGCACATTCTTTTTCAAATATTCGATGGTTGTTTTGGCAGTATGTGATGTTGCACCATCTTGTTGAAAAATAAAGTAACCTTGACTAGCCAAGTTTCTCATTTCTGGAAGCATTTTCTCAAGCAGGGTATTTGAATAATATTGAGCATTAATTTTCACTCCTGGCTCAATAAAAAATATTGAAGTTTTTCCTAACTTGGACACTCCAACAGAAACCATGACGCTAGAAGAAAAGCGACTCCTTGTTGCGTACAGTCTTTCATCTTGGATTTCATTTTTTTTCGCAATATCAGAATAAACCCAGTCATTCTGTGAGTTTCTTGGTGGCTCTACCGTAAAACGTTTTTCATCCGTAAAAGATGTCTTGGAAAGTTTATTTTCAGTTATTATACGTAAAATACGTATGGATTTCTCAACTCTTTTCTGACAGTTTACTTCTGACAATCTTTGTCCATGCACTCTTTTAAATGGTTTAAATTGCAGATCAGATTTAATAATCCTTCTTACGCTTGATTCTGATATTTCTAGTTCTTTTGATATTTGAGCAGGTGTCATGTGGCTACCAGGTCGATCCTCTTGACTAAGGATACGTTCCTCCACTTTCTGAATATTTTCATCTACTCTAACTGATTTTGGTCGCCCACTACCAACCTTCCTTTCAATGCTTCCTGTTTCATCGATAGTTCTCAATAAGTAATCTAAACCCGATCTAGTCCATCCTTTATAATCGAATTCTGATATTTCTAGTTCTTTTGATATTTGAGCAGGTGTCATGTGGCTACCAGGTCGATCCTCTTGACTAAGGATACGTTCCTCCACTTTCTGAATATTTTCATCTACTCTGACTGATTTTGGTCGCCCACTACCAACCTTCCTTTCAATGCTTCCTGTTTCATCGATAGTTCTCAATAAGTAATCTAAACCCGATCTAGTCCATCCTTTATAATCGAATTCAGAAAGTAATTTCCTTGCACTATAACCTTTTTCAACTCTATAATGCTTTATAATTATTTTATCTTCATGTAAGAATGACATATTTAGAGGTATTCAGGAAAAATTTTAAATCTAAACAAATTCTGAAAAAGAGAAAAAAGAAGATATTATATAATGAGAAAAACTGAAATTTTCGCAATCTGTAGAAATAACCGCATAACTCCTAAAATATTTAAAATAAAGTTATAAAATTATCATAGATTACACTGGGGAACAAATTTCAAATTTTTGTCTATTGAATTAGATTTGACAGTTAGTTCTAGGTAATTTGGGTGCGCTGAGCACGAATTTTTACTCGGTTTTGCTCTATCAGGTCCTGATTTTGCTCAACACCCCTCCTCTTTCGTCGTATTCCTAAAAAGGTTTTTTTCTCAATACTCGCTGTCTTTTTGCAGTTACACATTATGCAACTAGGTTTTTATCTAGGTATTTGTACCTATTGTTATGGTATTGTTGTATTATGTATATTTTTATATGTAACACCCTAAAAATATTTTTAATTTTGTCATTTTTAACCCATTTTAATATTAGTAAATTAAGCTAAAAATATCATAGAATTCTAAAATTTTCTCGAGCGTTCCTGTTCTCTGTAGAGTATTCTAGAGGGACAACTAAAATATATAAAAGCTACTCGTTTCCAGAGTTAATCAGTCAATTCAATCAGTCAGTCAGTCAGTCGAGTTAGTTAATTAAGTTTGGGCATTAACATAATTTTGAATTGGCATATGATTTAGTGAGTAATTTTGTCATCGTGATTTAATATAGTTGATTTAATTAGACGTAATTTATATTGTACCTACTCATCCGTGTTTCTAGTTTAATTTCATAGATTGTAAGTACCTATTTCATAATAAGTACCTATTTAAACTAATTTTTGTGTTTATATTTCAGATTTTCTTAAATTTATATGAATTAAGGGCTTTAAATACCTTTACAAATTGGCAGAACAATCAAGCAATATGTCATCAAGCACTAGAAAGTTCAAATGCAAAAACAACCCTGATTCCTTCTGTTATATATGTGGAAATTTTACACTTCCACATCAACGAGCAAATATAACTGACTTCGTAAAAAGAGCTTACTTAGCTTATTTTGGCATAAAACTGGGGACCAAGATAAATCGTGGGCTCCACATAAAGCCTGCACTATATGCATTGAAAGACTGCGACATTGGACGAAGGGTTCAGATTCAAAAATACCTTTTGGAGTTCCGATGGTAAGTTTATGATTTCATAAAACTACGTAATTTAATCACTAGTATACTGTAACTTACCTAAATGTAATTGTAACTTAGGTACATAAACAAAAATTTACAGAAAATGTTTATAAGAATCTCAAATATTGCATAAGGTTGAAACACATAGAAATGTTAAATGTTTGGGTGATAACTTTTGATAAAATTCATAAAAACAAGTCTCTCGTCGCTTTTGTTAACGCTTTACAATTTTTTTTCCATATCAGGTGTGGCAAGAGCCTACTAACCACGAGACCGATTGCTACCTTTGCTTTGTCAAGACTTCGGGCTTCACTAAGAAAAATAAACATTGTATCGAGTACCCAAATTTCGACACCGCGATACGACCTGTGCTACATTCAAATGAGATCCCCATTCCAAAATTTAAGGGTCTGCCAACTCAAGAATTAGTTGAAGATGTTCCTGAAAATATTGTTATGCACTTTGAGGAGTCAGACACCGATTTTGACCCCGCGTATTTGAAAGTCAAAACGATCCGCAAAAGTTTAACCAGGCCGAGTTGAATGATCTTGTAAGGGATCTAAATTTGCCAAAAAAGGCTGCGGAAATTTTAGCTTCAAGACTTAAAGAGAAAAACTTGCTTACTTCAAACACATACATTTCATTTTACAGAAAAAGAGAAGAAGAACTTGTTAAATATTTTAGAACAGAGGATAGTTTAGTATATTGCTGCGACATAGTTGGTTTGTTAAAGAAGATGGGGGTTGAGTCTTACGATGCAAATGATTGGCGCTTGTTTTTAGACAGTTCGAAAAGAAGTCTTAAGCGTGTGTTGTTGCATAATGGCAATCTATACGGCTCGATACCGATTGGGCACTCAACAAAATTAAAAGAAAAGTATGAACATATAGAAAAGGTTTTAAATCTTATCAAATATAGGGAGCACGAGTGGATCATATGTGTTGACTTAAAAATGGTTAATTTTCTGCTAGGACAACAAGGAGGGTATACTAAATATCCCTGCTTCCTTTGCTTATGGGACAGCAGAGCCAAGGAAGAACATTATTTCAAACAAATCTGGCCAGCACGAACATCACTTACTGTCGGAGAAAAAACGTAATTAATCCACCTTTAGTGAGCAGAGATAAAATCATATTTCCTCCTCTGCATATAAAACTAGGCCTCATTAAACAATATGTAAAAGCTTTAGATACGAACGGCGAGTGTTTCAAATACATAACTTCAAAATTTCCAAGTTTAAGTTATGAAAAAATCAAGGCGGGAATTTTCGACGGTCCACAAATAAGAACAATGATTAAAGACAGCAATTTTCCTAATGTCATGAATGAACGCGAAAAAATGGCTGGTTCTCATTCGTGGACTTGATAGAAAACTTTTTAGGCAATTATAGGGCAGATAACTACGAAGAAATCGTAAAAAAACTTTTAAGGGACTACAAAGAGTTAGGTTGCAATATGAGCATAAAAATGCATTTTTTTGAATAGCCATCTTGACCAATTTCCAAGTAATTTAGGTGATGTAAGTGACGAACAAGGGGAGAGATTCCACCAAGATATCAAAATTATGGAGGAACGGTACCAAGGCCGCTGGATTCCCACATGATGGCTGATTACTGCTGGTGCTTGAAAAGAGACCTGCCATCAACAAGCAAATACGCTAGAAAGTCTTACAAAAGAAAATTTTTGCCACAGTGAAAGCTTCATATCTGTTTGTTTTTTTTATTTTAAGTCATTTCTATCGTTATAATGTAATTTTACTGTAGTTTGAACTGCTTGTATTCATGAAACTTGAAAAAAAAATTTAACACATGACTTAATTTTTTAGTCCTAATTTGAAAAATCTGGAAAATGGCACATAGGCTGTCGACAAGAATCAGGACCTGATAGAGCCAAACCGAGTTGAAATTCGTATTCAGCGCACCCAAATTACCTAGAATCAAGTGTCAGATATCATTCAATAATACGTGTTGCCCAGTGTTATTTATGAGCCTTTTATTTATTTAGTGTAAAAAAATATTTGAAATCTCTATCAAATTGTGCATTTTATAGAGATTTCAAATTGGCTTAGTTTTTTTTGACAGACCCTGTATATATATATATATATATATATATATACGGTGAACCAAAAGTAGGTGGACAGTAGGTTGAATACGGTTTGTGTTATATTATATTATAACTATGGTGTTCATTATAACTATGGTGTTTGTGTTATATTATATTAAATATTATAACTAAATTTATTTAAATTTTATTTTGTATTATAGTATACAAAAAAATTAAATATGTGTATATATATATATATATACACGGTGAACCAAAAGTAGGTGGACAGTAGGTTGAATACGGTTTGTGTTATATTATATTATAACTATGGTGTTCATTATAACTATGGTGTTTGTGCTATATTATATTAAATATTATAACTAAATTTATTTAAATTTTATTTTGTATTATAGTATACAAATTCATTTATTGGGTGATAATTTGAACATCTGATACTATAAAAGTCTTATATTATTTTTATTAACTGAAATAAAAGCATGACATTTTTGCTGTACCTTCTCGACACATGAGGAATTAGTCATGTCAATTAAATTAAGATGTGTTAAGTTAAAAGATTAACTTAAAAAAGATTAAATTATGTTAAGTAAAGTTAGGTTAGGATAGGTTGCTGCGACCTTTGATTGCTGAACTTGTCAGTTTTGGAAAATTCGAGTCCAAATGGTTGTCACGCCATGATATTTAGTTATACTGTATATTTAGTGATAAAAACATTAAGTCTTTAATTACCGGTATGACTACATAAACACGATTCATAAAAGGCGAAATACTGTAAACCAGGGTCACGTAAACCTCTCTTACAGGCCATCCGAAGAAGTATCTACGTAACAGAAGGTACCATACCCAAAGAAACGTATACGAGTTACGGAAACAGGTTACATAACCCAATTAAAAAGGCAAAAGTCGGAGAACTACTGCAATAAATTTGACGAATAAAAAGACAATTCTTAAAAACAAGAGAAACTTATCAACGAAACTTTACAAAGGAAGAAGAAACAAAATTGTTTTCACACAAACATTATCCAATTTATAACTCTTAAAAATATTTCGAAGGGAATAATCTCGTACCAGTTTGGTTTTTGTTTTAGGAGCAATAAATGACGCTCGTTTCCCAAATGCCCAAAAAGGAAATGACACGGAATGAAGAAAAAGAAAGAAAAGAGATAAGTAAAATTTGCGATATAGTAAAACTGCCCAACGAGGAAAATGATAAAAAGATAAAAACTAAAAACGTAGGCAATAAACAACGATAAAAATGGAAAACGTAAGAAATGACAATGATAATAGTAAAAACAATGATAATGATAATGAAAATTATAAAAATAATGATAATACCAAAATTAAAAACATAGAAAAAAATCAGATGACAAGAAACAGAAGCGTAGAAAATACCGTCTGTAAATACTATGTAAAAGGGCACTGCAGATATCGGGATGGGCAACGCATCCCACGTTATGTAATACACATTACACAAGAAGATATTGCATATTTGAAAAAAGTGCAAGTTCCACCATCTTACTGTCTGCAAGACCTATGCAAGATATGGGAAGTGCAAATACAGACAAAAATGCTGTTACCACCACCACCTTCAAAGGAGCACAACAGGTGAACGGGAAAAACGAGCATCAAAGAGGGCTACCAATTTTTTAGATGTAGCCAACACAATTCAGCTGCTAAATACCATCCAGAAATACGAAGTCGGCTGACAAATATAGGAATCCGAGAGTCGGACAGAAAGCACGCACAAAGATACTTCATGCGTTATTGGGACAACAGGTACTGACAAAGATAAAGAGAGGCAAATTCTCGGAGGATCACGAGGCAACGAAACCAGCACCACCATTGGAAAACGAATCGGAACCACATGTATGTAAAAATGATAAAGAAAAAATAAAAATAATCCTAACCAACATTCAAGGCCTTAACTCAAACCATTTCCAGGACAAAGTTTTATACCTGAAAGGACTCGTGCAAGAAACAGAAGCAGACTTTGCATGCCTCACGGAAACCCATCTAAAGGACTGTCAGGCTAACTGTGAAAACTGTGAGTTCTGCGTTCACAAAAAAGAGATACAAATTGACAATTATAATATACTCCGAGCCGACAGAACAGACAGACGTAAAGGAGGATGTGCTATTTACACACGCGAATGACATATTGCAGAAATGACTATAAGTACTTCAAAAAGCTACGCAGAATGTGTAGCAGCAAAAGTTGAAAAATTAAATATGGTACTAACTGTAATGTATAGACCCCCGAACACGCCAACTTCAAAATTCTCAGATTCCATTACAGAGGTAAGAAACTGGGTAAAAGATCTACATTCTCCAACCCCAAATATTTTTCTCTGTGGTGATTTTAATTTTCCATTCATGAAATATAAAAGGATAGGAAAAAATATATGTATACACAAGGACAATAATATCGGATCAGAACATTATTGAAATAACAACCAATATAAAAGCAACAGGAAAGGAAAGAACACGAACAGTAGAAAGCAGCAAATTCAAAATTTTTAATTTTCACTCCAAAGCTATAAACTGGGAACGTGTTTCATCCAGCATGGAAGTAATAGATTGGAAAACCATCTTCAAGGCCAAGACAACGGAAGAGATGTTAATGGCCTTAGAGGAGAAGACGCTGGAAAATCTGGAAAGACATGTCCCAAAAATGCAACAAAGAGAAAGAGAACGGGTTCGAGAAACAAAAAAGAGGTCATTGTTTCGAAAGAGAAAAAGAGTGACTGCAAAATTAAGTAACTGCAAAGACAAAATCAGAAAAATATTAAATGATAAACTGCAGAGTATAGATTGTGTCATACAGGGCCTAATTGAGAAAAAGAAGACGATGACGCTACAGAAGCGATAAAGGTTAACTCAAAGTACTTCTATAATTTTGCAAAAGGGAAGTCGAAAAATCACACGGCTGTCGGACCTTTGAAAAATGAAGACGATGCTTTATCTGATGATCTAACAGAAGTATCTGAAATATTAAGAGCTCAGTGCGAATCATCTTTCAGTACCCCAAAAACTGACAAACTGATATGCGATAGAAACGCGTTCCTTGAAGAAGAACTACAAGGGGAAAGTATAACGGACTTCGACTTTACGACAGATGATATTACACAAGCTATAGGGAAACTAAAAGCACACTCAGCGGCAGGACCGGACAAATGGAATGCCACACTGATCAAAAACTGTAAGAATACAATCGCTGAGCCTCTATATTGGATATGGAAACGATCACTAAACACGGGAGAAATATTGGCCATCCTGAAGAGAGCGAGCATAGTCCCAATATATAAAGGAGGAGATCGATCCGAGGCCAAAAACTATAGACCAGTGTCGCTTACATCTCATCTCACTATATATTTGAAAGAATAGCTAGAGAAAAAAAAATCTCTGACTTTTTGGAAACTCAGAAAACAATAAATGGTAACCAACATGGATTTCGGTCAGGCAGATCATGCCTATCACAACTAATGGAAACACTATAACAACATTATTGATGCACTTGAAAGTAATGAAAACTATGATATAATATACACAGACTTTGCCAAAGCGTTCGACAAGTGTGACCATGGAATCATAATACATAAACTGAAGCATATGGGAATAACAGGAAAAGTAGGGAAAGGGATATATAATTTCCTTAGTGAGCTGCGGCAAGTCGTTACAGTACAAAGAATATCTTCATCAGAATCAGAGGTCCTCAGCTCAGTACCACAATGAACAGTATTAGCTCCACTACTCTTCATAATCATGCTAACTGACATAGATGAGGACGTTACCAGAGACAGCACAGTAACATCCTTTGCTGATGACACAAAGATCAGTAGAAAGATAAGAAACTCAGAAGATGTAGGATCTCTACAAACAGACATGAACAGAGTCTACAAGTGGACGGAAGTCAACAATATGAAGTTTAACACTGAGAAATTTCAACTAAGGTACGGAAAAAGGGAGGACCAAAAATCCATGGAATATTATACCCCAAACGGACAAGAAATTCAGAGAAATTCTAAATCAAAAGATTTAGGAGTTGTAATGACTGATGATGCGAAATTTGAAACACAAAATAAGTAGATAGCAGTAAACAGAGCAAAGAGAGTAACTGGGCAGATGCTGAGAACCTTTAAACGAAGCGATAGGAATATAATGATTCCTCTACTGAAAACACTGATCATACCGAAATTGGAATACTGCTCGGTCCTAACATGCCCATATAAAAAAGAAGACATTAGACAACTAGAAGGGATTCAGAGAAGCTTCACAGCCAAGATGGGTGCAAAGAACTAAATTACTGGGAAAGGTTACGTGAATTAAACCTATATTCACTGGAAAGGAGAAGAGAGAGATACACCATTATTTACGCTTGGAAAATAATGGAGAAACTAGTCCCTAATCTTACTCTGAACCCTATAACTCCCCAAACAACAGTGGAAAGTAGAAAAGGAAGACTGTGTCGTGTTCCCAAATTAAAGGTTAGACAGGAAACATCCTTAACCCTGAAAAGATATAGTTTTGTGGTGAGAGGACCAAGACTGTTTAATCAGCTGCCCAAAGAACTAAGGAACACGAGTGGTGTTGCGGTGGACATCTTCAAAAGAAGATTAGACGCCTGGCTCAGAACAATCCCCGATGAGCCAGGTGTACCTGGTTATGTGAGGTGGAGACTGGAGAGTACAAGAAACTAACTCTCTATTTCACCAGGCCAACTCGAGAGGACGGGCGACAAGCTTGGCCTTCGCGAAATGAGGAATCATCGCGCGGAACACTTGAAAGGTTGAAAGGAAAGGTTATCAATTTATCATCATAAATTACTCTTTTCTTGAAAATTTTAACTCTGACCCCTGTAACATTTCTAAGGTCCTTTGGAAGCTGGGTAAAAACTCTTGGTCCCCTGACAACCAAGCTACTGTACAGTAGTTTCCTTCAGTGTTGAAGAGGTCCCTTATCGGGTCTTTAATTTGGGAACGCTACACATTCTGCCTTTCCTAGGTAAATCTCTTGGAGCGCTCCATTTTTCAATATTAAACATACACTCATAAAACATATACCATTTGAAAGCTCACATTTTTCCGAGTCTAAAAATATAGTAATCCAAAAGTATCAATAGCAAATAAAAAGTAACTAGGTTTAAATATAAAACCCTATACCGATCAATTTGTGATGCGTGATCTTTACGGGGGCTCCGCCCCCGTACCCCCGAGACCTAAATTATACAAATGATAATGTAATAACATATTCATGTGAGGTTAGGTTAGCGTAACAATTACCAAAAATACCATCTTACAACACAGAGTGAAGATTTATAACTTAGCCAACCTTTATAATGTAGTTGATGACGTCACGCGTCAAACAATTAATTAAACCTAATTACTTTTTATTTGCTATTGATATTTTTGGATTACTACATTTTTAGACTCAGAAAAATGTGAGCTTTCAAATGATATATGTTTTATGAGTGTATGTTTAATATTGAAAAATGGAGCGCTCCTAGAGATTATCCCTTTCCTATTTTCCAGCGTTGTTTGGATGGTAATTGGGTTTAGTTTGAGGTTTGGTACCAGTTTTTCGGTCATTTTCCATATATAGATTATGTTGTACCTCTCTCTTCTTCTTTCCAGGGAGTACAGATTTAGTTTACGTAGTCTTTCCTAGTAATTGAGTTCTTTACAGCCATCAGTCTTAGCTGTGAAATGTGTCTATGTTTCTTCTAGTTTATTAGTTTCTTCCTTTTTATATTGGGACATCAAAACTAAGCAGTATTCAAGTTTTGGCATAATCAGTGTTTTTAGCAGGGGAATCATTACTGTCCTGTCCCTTCTTTTGAACGTTCTTAGGACCTGTTTCGCGACTCTTTTTCCTTTGTTTACCGCTATCTAATTTTGTGTTTCAAATTCATTTGGGTGCTTGTAGGTTATCTCTCCCCCCCCCCCCCCCCCAATTTTGACAGAATATTTTCGTTAAAACTAACAAAAATATCACGACTTAACCTAATCAATTATCAAGGGCGTACAGTTGATCTATTATTAATTATAACATTGTTTGTTTCTGGAATAGTATTTACTATTTACTAATAGATCAACTGTACGCCCTTCATAATTGGTTAGGTTAAGTCGTGATATTTTCGTTAGTTTTAAAGAAAATATTCTGTCAAAATTGGTGGGGAGAAGATAACCTACAAGTACCTTCATTTGCTTCTCAGTTCCATGTTAAATTATAACTAAAACTACTATAACTATTAACACTAATAGCAGTAATTCCTTAACTCTCACCAGCTACATACGTTTGTAAAATGAAATGTAAAATTTATGCAGACACTCATATAGCAACAACAAAACTGACTGTGTAATGTTTGATTAATATTTGTTACTGCACCTGTCGGTTACAGACAAAATAATTTTCTGCTCTCTCTCTCTCTCTTACAGCTGCACACACACACAAAATGGCAATGGCAAAAGCCGATCAATAAATAATGAATATTCCTTTGATGATTTATTATCAAATAAGCAAATGGTGCTCGAGAAGTGGGTTTCTATTTACTTTTGTGAAACTTCGTGTAACAGAATTTTACATGCATTGAAAAGAAGGTACACTATAAATAATGTGGAATTTAGGTTAAATATTAACTAATTAAAGATTTTTCTATTAATTACTAAAAATTCATATAATCATATGCTCTGAAAAACATGCCTGTAAATTAATATTAATAATTAATAATATGTATAAAATTCATATCTTAAATAAATGATGCGTAAAAAAATTCTTTATGGAGACCTACAACTATATTCATCTATTTTAAATGATATTATATATGTCTAAAATCACACGTATAGTACAGTTGATATATTATTAATTATAACTGTTTGTTTCTGGAATAGTATTTACTATTTATTAATAGATCAGTAGTATAGCCGCAAAAGGTTAGAGTGCAGGAATGTTGCAAGAGATAATGCTCAATATTGCAAAAGGGGGTAGGGGTTGCAAAGGAGGGTGGGGGTATGCAACAACACAATGCTGCAAAGTGGGGTGGGGGTATGCAACAACACAATGTTGAAAATGGGGGTGGGGTATGCAACAACTCAATGTTGCAAAGGGGTGGGTGGTATGCAACAACTCAATGTTGCAAAGGGGGTGGGGGATTCTGCAGGTGCAACAAGGGGTCATGAAACTTGGAGGCGGCGTTATCCCCCAAGAGAAAGACAGGAGGAGAGAAAGGAGGAGAGGTGTTCACCTGGCTCGGGCCAAGTGCATAATAACGTTTCAGCCGACCCGCCATCGTCTTATAGACTCCTAATCAGCCAGTTGGCTTAATCAGCCAGTTGGCTTAGAAGGAGCCAAGGGGGGAGGGGTACACCTGAAGGGGGGAGAGGGGAGGGATCTTCGGGGGGAGAAGGAAGGATGACCTCCCCCAAAAGGGTTGCCTTAGCCTAAGAGTGAAAGGATACACGGAGGAAGACTTTGGGGGGACAAGGTGGGGTGTCCTAACCCCCCAAAGGGAAACTAAGCTAAGTCTTAACCTAAGAAGGGAAGGAGAGAGATCTTTATTCGGCCGAAGTTCGCATCAAACTACCAGCTCCGAAGCCAAGCGGGTTTTATATAGATGATAGTTGAGTTGCCAGATACCATTTTGTATTTTAATTGTACAGGTATACATTATTAGGGTGAGTTGCTAGATACCATTTTAATTCGTTACCAAAGCATACAGACTTAAATTAGAAATTGACAAAAAGAAAATGTTTATTAATTAAATAAATAGAATTTGCCTTCTACTGCACAAAAATAATATAATACGTACAATCGTCAAAATAATAGTTCAGACGAAATACAGACACACACAATTGAACAACTTTCTCCTTACCTTATATATATATATATATATATATATATATAGAAAGAATCATATTAACTGTGTCTATTTAATTTTGTCATTCCTTATATATATATATATATATATATTATATATATATATATATATATATATATATATAAACGGATTTTCACCTTAAAGTGAATTAAAACAATATTAACAATTCACTAAACAATTGGCTTAGCAAAAGAATTCGTTCCACTAACATATTCTCAAATCTACACACACACACACACACACACACACACACAATTATAAATAATAAACAGCAAAAGAAATAAACACATTAACTGTGTCTATTTTCTTTTGGCAAACCTTTCTTGCGTTTCAAAAACAGAAAAAATATTACACACTTTTCACGTTCTCCTTATAGTTTATATATATATATATATATATATATATATATAGAGAGAGAGAGAGAGAGAGAATCAATTTCGGATTTTTAATTTTCACACCAAAGGGTCTATTTACTTTTTGTCACTTCTCTATATATAAGCCTTTTCATATCATTTCATTTTCATGTCATTTCACTTCATTTCACTAATCTCATATCATTTCACTCATCTCATTTACTTTCAGCTTCTCTGGAAAAAAAAATTATGAGCAGATGCGTCTTACGCTAACTGCGAAAATGACCATTAAGTTTCCTTTTGGCCTAATTCCTTCCACTCAACTCAAGAAAACCTCGCTTGACTCTAAATGTTAAAAATATTATGCTTATTACTACTCACTGAAATACACACTTCACTCTCGAAGCGAATGTATTCCTTGTAAATAAAAAATGTTTTATATTTTATCAACTTAGTTATTTTTATTTACACTAATTTGCATCTCTGTTATTGATTTAAAACAATGTCAAAATCATAATTATCAGAAATCAACAAAGTTCTTTCAAAATTAATACACATGTACTCTGAAAGTACTAACAATTGAATGTAATTACTTGTTTTCTGTATAAACGTCTGCAGAAAGAGATGAGATCGTGGGTTCGACTCCCGATTACCAGACGCGTATCTCTCACGATTCCTAGTTATTGTTTTCAATAATGTAATTACTTGTTTTTTGTATAAACGTCTGCAAAAAGAACAGCTTCAGAGTTCATTTACACCATGCGTACACTTATCTCATGTACACAGTTAGTGGGAAATAAAACGTACCAATGAAACTATAGACTCATTTAAAATACAGAATTCATTCACACCAGGCGTACACCTATCTCGTGTGTATGTATATATATATATATATATATATATATATATATATATATATATATACACAGAGTTTTGTTCATTCTTTTTTTTTTTTTAAATAAATAAAGGAATGGATATATTTACAATTTCTTTATTATAAAATCCTCTCGATTACATTAGTGATTATTGATCCGGGAATAGCATGACCGCAAAATGTGATATGCACAAAAACAATGTAGATTTTTCTCTTTAGCAATAATAATAATAACTAACTCTTCGCCGAATTGTAACAATGGTTAAGCTTTTCACTCCGCCTTAGACCCACAGTTTAACGTGGAAACCGAATACTCTTTTCTTTTTTAAAAAGTATAATTAAAGGAATGGATATATTTATAATTTCTTTATTATAAAATCCTCTCGATTACATTAGTGATTATTGATCCGGGAATAGTATGACCGCAAAATGTGATATGCACAAAAACAATGTAGATTTTTCTCTTTAGTAATAATAATAATAACTAACTCTTCGCCGAATTGTAACAATGGTTAAGCTTTTCACTCCGCCTTAGACCCACAGTTTAACGTGGAAACCGAATACTCTTTTCTTTTTTAAAAAATATAATTAAAGGAATGGATATATTTATAATTTCTTTATTATAAAATCCTCTCGATTACATTAGTGATTATTGATCCGGGAATAGTGGGGGGGGAAACCAAGTATTGTCGCAAATATTTACATGGTAAAGACAGCAAGGGGTAATACGAGCATTAAATCTATTGGAGAAAATATAAAGATGCCATTAGTCGTCCAAAACATGGACCCGTTATAGCGGTGTTACGATTGGTACACAAACTTATCATAGCTCCATCCAGCTACACTGACAACCAATCATTACGAACATCTGCTCTTGATCTTTTGGGGCGGAGATTGGTGATTGTGCATATAAAAGGAAATATTTTTCAGTTGGGAGTAACAGTAGCTATTTTCGCGCCAGTGAATAAACATCCTCTGCCAGTGAATAAGCATTCCCTCCGCCATGGATCGCGAACTTTACACTTTTCCGGATTTGTATCAAGAAGGTGACACTGCAGCATTGACTGCAATTAATCTTTTTAATGCGATTGACCGTGATGGATTATTTCCAACGCAAACCGTTGATGATATTTGCAATGACGCTCCTTACAATCCGACGCAAGGGACTACCATAGAAATGTAAGTGTCTATAATTTTATTTTTATTTTTTATTCACAAACTGTCAGAAAGATGATTTCATATATATGGAGGGATGTAGTATCTCGTCATATCCTTCATTTAGATACTCACCATTATGCTAAAACCGAAATTTTTATGACAATCTTTTGCATGTTTTTTTTATAAATGTTATTCGGATTTACCTCTTAAATGAGCTTCTCTGAGCGAACCAAAGATATCTTCACATAATGGGGTCTGTCTTACAATATGTATACTCTGTATATGTTTTTATTAAAAAAGAATCAATATGAACATTATTCTTTCTCCATTAAGGTCCGATGAGGATTTGACACGTGTTATACAATCTTTTGAAGAATCTCGTGTCATGAATACGGAGGATATACTGAACAGTCAGCATAATGAATGTCACACCGAAATAATGTAAGTGTTTTTCGATCTTTTTGGGGGGAAGGAGACACAATATACAGGGTGTACATAAAGTCAGGATCTATTTTTGTGAAATAATTATTTTTTTCTATTTTTCTTTTCAGAAGCCCTTAGAATGAATACAGAAGAGCGTGTGGCAATAGTAATTTGGCGAATCGAGGGAAAGAAATACAATGACATCAGAGAGAAGTTTAGAAGGAGATTTCGTAAGCCGGGGCCAATAGACAAGACAATACGAAAATTGGTGAACAAATTTAAACGAACGGGATCTGTAAATGATGAAGCAAGATCAGGACGACCGTGTATGTCAGATCTTAGCGCGAATGCAGTACGCGGAATTATCACTGAGGAGCCACGTACGTCCGTTCGTGCTGCATCACACAGACTCGGCCTCCTGACGTCATCTGTGCACAAAATTCTGAAAGTTAATTTGCAGAAGAAAAGCTATCATTTGCAGGTTTTTACATGATTTACATGAGGAAGATTTCCCTCGACGAAGTGCTGTGTGTGCTGATCTCGTAGAACAAATCTGGAGTGATAATTTAATGGACACATTCTCTTTAGTGATGAAGCCACTTTCCATACGTGTGGAAAAGTAAATCGCCATAACTGTCGAATTTTGGGCAGATGAAAGACCGAATGATTTCGTCCAAAATTGGGAAAGAGACTCACCTAAAGTTAATGTCTGGATGGGTTTAACAAAATCTAAGGTTTATGGTCCTTTTTTCTTTGCTGAAGCTACAATTACGGGGCTTATTTATCTGGACATGTTACAGCAATTCCTTGAACCCCAGCTGATTGGGGATAGGATTGTTAGTACCGTCGTCTATCAACATGATGGTGCTCCTTGTCACTATGCCAAAATTGTTCAGGATTATCTAAATGGACGTTTTCCAAATCACTGGATCGGACGCAGAAGCAACAGACCTTGGCCAGCGAGATCACCAGATTTAACCCCTTTAGATTTCTTTGCATGGGGCTTTATCAAATCGCACGTCTATCAGACGAAGATTACGAGTCTTGAAAACTTACGTACACGTATACGAACTGCTGCAGATAACATAACCCCGCAAATGCTCCAGAATGTGTTTAGAAATGCTGCGGAACGATTTGAGCTGTGCAGGGATACTGATGGGCGTCACGTCGAATCTTACGCTTAATTATTTAATAAATGTTACCACTTTATCATTTTATGATTGAATTCCATATAATTTCCAAGTGCTTCACAAAAATAGATCCTGACTTTATGTACACCCTGTATTTTCATCAATTTATTAAATGAAAGAAATCAGTACAATAACCATCTTAAACTATAGAATATACAAACTAACGTTACAAATATACACACGAACAAAAACATTATACTATACAACGAGTACGCACAATTGGAAAACGATTTTTATCTGTCTCCATACCATTTCATCGTTTCGTCGAGTGTGACACGGGTCGAATAAATTTAAAAAAATTATAAATTCTTTATCACGTGACATATGCATGAGAAATGAGATGCAGTACAGTCCACAATTATTACTAAAATATCCTTGTATACGAAACGGGTTCCATACAACTTTGGGAATATGTAACTGAGCGAGAAATTTTACAATAACAGGGTCACTCCAGGGTTGAGTACCAACTGAATCAAAATAGTAGAGGCGGTGTCTATCTTTAAAATAGACTGCAATCCAATGAATCCCTTCATTACCGATGACATCTGTGTTCACAATAAGACTACCGCATTCTCGCTTACTTGGCAAATTCAATGTTTCATTCTTCGCAAACACGCCGATAAATTTGGAACGTGTGACTCGTTCACTATTCATTACTCTCTGAAGTGTATTAGCATCCATTATAAAAGTCAGTGATAACGCTCCTAAATCTATCTACTTCTATTATTAGGGCTTGTGATTCGAGATATACTAGTACACTAATAGGCGCGTCTATAGGCTTGGTGAATTCCAACCTCACTTAGATGTTTCCGCTCTGTTGTGGGCTTAAATGCGTATTTAAGCTAGCAGATAAGTCAAGTGTAATGTCAAACGGATAAAGGTTAAATTGATCAATGAATTCTTTCTGCGTTACCCCATTACCAAGCTCATCACAATCACCTGCAATATGGGTCAGATTACTATAGGCTCTCGCGCAATGAGGTAACACAGCGTCTGATGAATAGTCCGTATCCAATGTTCCACCCAAAGCAATGCCATTAACGTATAGAGTTATATTTTTAAGTCCGAAATTCTCGAATTTAAAGGCACTCTTTTTATATTTTCCATTCACCGAAGCATGATCCTGCATTCCGATTAATATCCTTTTAGGAAGATTTCCCAGGGCAATGTTTTCTATCTGCTTCGACGCCAACCCTGCAGGCACCGTATATAGTTTCATTTGTACTCTGTTAATAGGGTATTTCACTGTAGCGTTTAGTAAATTTTTCTCAATTTCTAGTTATTTTGGTGAACTTAATTTCACTCGCCGTACGCGGAGGTATGTGTCCATAATGTGAACCACAACGGGCTTTGCTCCCTCTTCTTGATCAGCATCCAGATTTAAGCAGATCTCAGGACTGGTGCGGGTGAGCTTTATTTTCATATCCACCCCGTTGACAAGCAACTTCTCCTGGAAAGTGAAATCTGTGTGCAGACGTCCAAAACACTCTTATATCTTCTTTTTAGAATTTTTAAATTTGTCCTTTATACTACTTTCGTCTTTAGTTTGATAATATCCCTCGGCACTTAAAAAGGTAGCCTTCGCTTCTTTGGAAAAGTTGAGGACATTTTCCAGATAGGCTCATAGATGATAGTATCCCGTGCATGACGATATGTTGGTCTGATTTAAATATACGTCACACTGGTTGAATATGGAGTGCAGAAAGTTTGTTTCAGGGTATGCAGCATATTTGTCATCGCAGTCCGTTCCATCAGAATGGGCTATACGTAGCTTAGCGTACATGTGCACACAGCTTGGGTCAAAAAAGTAAGGGCCTGAGCTGGGTATCACGAATTCTATAGGTGTACTCGGGGAACTAATTGTGTTTAAAGGGTTGTAATAAAATCACTGTGCTCAGTAGAAACTTGAGTTGGAGGCATCTCAAAAAGGGACAGCTCCGATTTACAGCATTGTGAACTACATGGGTGGATGAAGCGTGCCATGACGAGTTAGAAATAGTGCCTCCTCTCTACAATTGGTAAACAAACTATGATTCATGAGATCACTGTCCTTAGCTTATATCAGTCAAAAAAGTGGTCAATCATAGGTTTCATTCGCTTACAGCACTTCTTTTTTGATATCCTTTTACGTTTAATACCACGTGCCCCCTTCTTCCGGGCAGCCCTCTTCTTCTTCCCGCCACCATGCATTTTTCTCTTTGCATCTTTGATGATTTCGTCCCGTGTACGCTTTAAATGTTATTTTAGAGCTTCTTTAGGTCTAGCCCCAGCCAATATGTCTTCTGCAGTGTTAAGACCTGATTGTAACGCTTTCCTTCCGAGGTATCTGGCACCCCTCTTCAGCAAAGGAACAGCCGTACGTAGTATGGCTGAAAAAATGGACCCAAGTCCACTACCGCGCTGGTATCTCACCCCTCGATAGACGGTAAAAGGCTTTCTATCCATTACAACTCAATGCGTCGAAAGTGTAGCTTCACTGTTAAGCTCCCGTTACCGAATGGGAAGTTTTCACCCTTAATCGTTCTTATATATATTGAGATATTGGTTATTAAATTAGTTGCGACATTCACATAATGGGGTCTGTCATATGTAATACTCAAACTCCTTCCTCTATGGTTGGGGATGTGGGCAATGCGCAGCAGGCGTGCCTGGGTATCCCCAAGAAACTGGTGCTCCACTATATTACTGTAAATATAGCACATGTCTGGGGACAGAGCTTTCAGCCAATTTCTCCATCTTCAATTGATACATTAATCTGGACAAGTCACGTTGTGCCTCGTGAAATGTGTCTCTTTGGATGGCTGCGCTATATCGTCCATTGGTTATAATTTTGAACACTCTTCGATCTTTAATATGTCTGTTAGTCTTTCATTTTAGGATTAGTGTATGTGCAGGGTTTCCTTCGTTTACGATTTCGTATACTAAATCATTCGTAAGATTTGAGTTTCTTAAACTTACGTTTAAGTCTCTCACAACAAATAAAACTATCTAGTCTACCTACCTACCTACCTACAGTGTATATGTTTATTCCAAAAATAAATTTTTCTATTTTTCCTGAAAAGCAGTACATTGTAAGGGGTCAAGTGATAGCTCAAACCCTAGGAAAGCAAGTGTTCAAAAGTTATGGGTAACTAGCAATTTTCACGATTTTCACGATTTTCACACGCGAAAAAGGAGGTGTACTTGTCACAAAAAAATTTTGTTTTCATTTTTGAATTTAGGGAGGTCAATTGTACAAAATCTGAAATGTGCCTTTTGATCCGTTACACTTTGCCCAATGACGCTACACGCTATTATGCAACAAGGGGGAGGGGTTATCCCCCAAGCTGCAATGAAGTGGAACTCCCCCAGCAAGCTGGGGGAATCCACCTAACCTCTTTGGGGGAGAATGGTTGGAAGTTAGATTTGAAACGGTTTAGGACTAGTGTGTGTGGGAATTACGTATAAGATCTGTGACACGTGGAACAGGTTACCTTCAGAAGTTGTGAACAGTTCCTCTGTGGATCATTTCAAGAAAAGGTTAGACCAAATCTTGCACACTATTTGAGTGTGTAGAAAATTTTCCCTGGCACCCGTCGCCATTGGTACCTCCTCGGTATGGGCCGCAAGGCCTTTTGAGGTACTTCTTTTCCTTGTAACTCCTTGTCTCTCTCTCTCTCAACGAATCTGTTTTATTTCTAAAAGAAATCTATGGCGTGTATAAGTTATATTTGACACGCTCCCAGAATTCACGGCTCAGCCAATTACAGCCCAGTGGACGGAGCATGAGAACGGCCCCAGGACCTCTGGTTGGTGGGTAGTCGCGTTTACACGTTATGTTCCACCCAAATTTCACTGACGGCCAATAGGAAACTCGCGATTCGGCTATTTGGGATGTTTACAATTAGGGCCGTGTATATAAACGGGGGCATTTTCATCTGGATTCCACAACAGTTGTATTTATCAAAGAATAACCACAGAAACATATCGCCATGACTCAGTCACAGCAACTTTACTGCTCCCCGCATTTGTTTGAAGACGGAGACCTCTATGCAGGGGCAACACTCCACCTTTTCGCAGCGGCTGACCGGAACGCCCTACTTTCAACGCCAAACATTGCAGAAATTTGTGACGTAGTGCAAGAATCAGCCGTTGAAGACGACATTGAAATGTAAGTAATTAATTTAATTTGTGATTCGGGCTATATACATCGTTTCATTCAGTGCCAGTGTTAAATATAATTTATAAAATGCCATAATAAATGCGGATTGGGAAACTAGTTTGTGATTTAAACGGAACGCGGGGATATATATATATCGTTTCATTCAATGCAAGTGTTATAATTTATAAAAAGTCTTAATAAAACGAAGTGAAAGGATATTTTCCCAGGGTTCGATACCCGGTGCCGGAGACGATGAGTAGCACACTCAGCTAATCGTCCTTCCTGATAACGTCATTTAGACAGTGAATTTTATCCATCTAGGACGTTTTGGCGCCGACATTTTGGCGCTGGACGTTTTGGCGCCGCCGTTTGGGCGCCACCGTTTGGGCGCGGAGCCGGTTTGGCGCCGCCGTTAATTAGTATTAAGTATTAAGTAGTAATACTTGGTTATTAACCTGAAGTGCTGTCTGTCTTTTCAGATAAGTTGTGTTGTTGCCCTTAATAGCATAAATGTCTGAAAATATATCAAGTAAGAAAGGGAAACAGAAGTTTTCACATAATGGATATTTGTATGTGTTTGATAAATGTAGCAAGCGCTACCCTTCGTTACTTTTTTGGCGGTGCGAGCAAAAGAGTCAGTGTATTATAAGGTGTATATATAATATGGGTACTTTTCCGTTATCTGCCCCCATTGACGATTGGTTAGGTTCAGTCATGATATTTTCGTTAAAACTAACAAAAATATCACAACTTAACCTAACCAATCGTCACTGCCCGGTTAGGTCAACTGTACGCCCTTGACGATTGGTTAGGTTAAGTCGTGATGTTTTCGTTCGTTTTAACAAAAATATCACGACTTAACCTAACCAATCGTCAAACGGCGCCCAAACGGTGGCGCCCAAACGGCGGCGCCAAAACGTCGGCGCCAGAACGTCTGCGCCAAAACGTCCCATTCCGGAATTTTATTATGCGGTGAAGGTGCCCTTTGAAAGTGAAATTTTATTACACGCTTGTTTCTGATAACTTAAAAATTTATAGAAAGTTCTACAGCTAAGGTTCTAGAATTACTAAAACTTTAAAGAATTCCAACGGTCCTGGGCTCGAGACCCGGTGCTGACAGACGTAGCGTAGCACACCGAGCTAACCTTACTTTTGAACCCAGTTAGGATAGTTGCTTTGTGTTTATTATTTGATCTGGGTACACTAATCGGCATTTTATCTTATTGTAACTATCTCTTCATATATATATATATATATATATATATATATATATATATATATGGATGTATGTGTCAACAACCCGGTCCCTGGCTCGTTACCCGGTGCTGGCTGATGAAGCGTAGTACACCCAGCTAATCTTCCTTTTGAGCTGTAAATTAGTGTAATTGTAACGCCTTGCAGCTCTCTCTCTCTCTTCATATATATATATATATATATAATATATATATATATATATATATATATGTTCCTCTGTGTGTATGTTGGTGAAAAACAACAGATTCTTAATTATTGTCCATTCTGTGTCGCCTTCGTGGTTATTTCGGCATATATATATATATATATATATATATATATATATATATATATTATATATATGGTGTGGTTGTAATAACACATTTCTACTCATATTTTATTGTAAATGTTTCATAGCGGGTAACCTCACTTATAGACTAGTTTGCATTAGTACCGAGTTAGGCTTCCTGAATACAATTCGATTTATGAAAAAATTGACTTTAATTAAAAAAGATTCAGTATGATCTAATCATGTTAATTTCTCCTTAAAGGATCAATGCAGAACTTTCTCGTGTTATAGCTACTTTTCGCGACAGCTTTGAAGAAAGGCAAATAATCGACGGCGAATTGGAGGTTTTACCGCGCAGCCAACCCAGTGACCTGAATATCGAGGTCGAGGTATTGGCTCACGTCCGGTCCAATGAGTGTCAGGTCATCGAGGAACTAATGTAAGTTTTTTTGTGGTTAAGAACAAAACATATTGTATTTTCATTCAATTTATTAAATGGTAAAAAGCATGTTTTAGTACAATTCGGCTTGCAGAACTAGCATCCATTAAATAAGACTAACATTAATGGGGACATTTTACATAATATAGTTACAATTATATATACATATATAAAACTTTACACAATACAGCGAGTGCGCACAAATGGGTACCTTTTGTTTTATCTGTCTGCATACCAATTCATCATTCATATCAGTGTCGCACAAATTGAATAATTTAAAAAAAATTATAAATCCCCTCCCACGTAACATGTGCAGGAGAAATGAAAGTCAGTACATGTCGCACAGGCCGATAAAATTGGATCGTGTGACTCGGTCACTTTTCATTACTCTCTGGAGTGTATTCGCATCCATTTTAAAAGTCTGTGATTACGTTCCGGAAGCGGACAATTTCTATTAGAGCTTCTGATTCGAGGTATACTAGTTAGGGTGGGGTGAAAAGCAATTCTTTGTGGAATATTTATTTGCTTCACCTATAATTTGCTGTATTGAGTTCTATAGATGACATAAAGTGATATAAAAGAAAAATCAATTTTGCCCTACTAGCGCATTTTTGAGAAAACCAAAATGGCCGCTAATCAAACATATAAATGCTTATAACTTGAAAAATATGCATCCAATTAAAAGACACTATAGAATAAAAATGATTCAAAATACATAAAAGTATATTAGAAAGTGCCCTTTTATAAATTATTTTCTCAATTTTAAATTTTATGAAAATTTACCTCGGTAAATGATATCACAAATAAATCACATTTTTCTAAATAAATTAAAAATTCTTTGATGACCGAAGTATATTACATTGATAATAGTTAATAACCTTATATAATTTTGAATATTCAAACTATAATCTACAACAACACTAATCAACGAGAGAAATTATTGACATTTTATTACCACAATTGCAGAAACATATAATCAATACACTTCCAAAAATATCCCTTTTCAAAAATTGTGAAGTGTTTGCTTTTATGAAATTTTGGTGAATTATTTCAGTCTCTAATTAAAAACTAATTGTCAGAAAGTGGTCATTTCTTTCTTGGTTTCCATACATGACAGCAATGAACGAGACCTATTCTTGCTCTTATAAATCCATCACGGGATTCTTGGGAATATACAGATGAAGCCGCATCGGTGACAAGTTTTATTGCCCCCTCGACACTTTGTGAATGAAGTGGATAATTGGGTAGGCACAGTTTTTTAACCCTAAGTGCATTGAATTCAATATTTGTGAGCGCCATAGTGAGGGGAGGTTCAGTCAGCATTTCTTTTGACCAGCAAATAATATCATCCCATGCGTTTGGCGTTGAAATTTATCTCAGGAACCTTAAATTCTCTGAATTTTGACACATTTTCCGTCTTTGTTCTAATGTTCCTGATGAAATCAACTGCTCTGTTTCGTTTTTGTTCTGATGTATCTGATAACATTGCTATCAGAACATTTTCGCAGTGAGCAAAATATGCGTTTCTAGCAATGTAAGGCTTCACTACATTCTGAACATCCTTTGGAAGAAGATGAAATCTTTTAATTACTCCAAATATGTGATGTGGTCCACTCCATATATATGGTCTACTCTTGATATCGAACCAGCTTAGTCCATAATTTGTAACAATGAAGAAAATTATTGAATAAAGAGCCAATGAAGTTTTCTCTGTAATGTATAGGCGGCAGACACGATTTGCTAATGTCAGCCATCGAGAATGGTTCAGTGGTCCGGGTTTTGTATTTTCCAAATCTTTTGGGACATTCCACTTCTTATAGCCACACTAATTTTGTACAAATAGTGTTGAACTTGGCTAAGATCATCGATAACCTCTTCTGATATGTGTGTTAAATCAATGCCTTCTCTAATTGGTTTGAAATTGACTGCAGGCATTTTTTCACATTCTTTCAGTGCTACTCCGATTTTTCCAGTGAAATATGTTGGACTTTTTGTTTTACCATCAAAATGTTCAAATAAGTGTCGAAGGGGAAGTTCATTTGTATGCAGCATACAAATGCTCCATTGTAACGGTTTCTTTAGTTTTTCTTCTATGAGGTGGATGATCCCACCCTTGGCACATGTGTTGGTATTTGTACTGTCACATCCTATGAGACGAATGCTCTCATTAATAGCTGACTCTTGAAAGAAGGAGAACAAACTATCAGCTATATCTTGAGCTTTACCAGAAGAAGGAACTACATAGGTTAAATATTCATTTCCTGGCTCAGACACCAAAACATAGTGTTCCTCTCTAATGGAGTCTCCGAACCATTTGTTTCCTTTCTTCACCTTCACCAAAGTCTTGTCCTTTCTTCTGTCAAAAAATATAGCAGATATGACAGCAGGATTAGCTTTACTCTCTATCACCAAACTTTTTCTCATTTTCTCTCTTTCCCGTCGGATTTTGTTCTTGTCAATCAAAAGCGTACTATCTTCTTTAGTGATTGCTCCATAATCAACTAAAGCAGCTGAAGCCAAAGCAGCTGCTGCTCGATCTGAAATTCCAAATCTATCGGCTTCCATCGCTACAGTAGGCAATGGAAGTCTCATTTGACCTTGTATGGCAACTGACTCATAGTCTGATTCACTCTGATGTGGGTCTAATTCATATTGTGTGGAAGTACTCTCTACATCTGAAAAACACTCTATTTCGGTTAAAATATGAGTCCTTCATTTCTCTTCTTCTTTTAACGATTCCTTCTTCTGTCCGCAATTTCCTTGACTGCATTTTTTTAATTCTTTTTGTCATGATTTTATCAACGCCCCCTATTTTCATTGTACGCGTCGATCGTTGATCCTGTTAAAACAGAAGCTCTTCTTTTGGTACCTTCAGTTCTCGTCAACAGGTGCATCTTATGTGAACATCTTCGCAGCTCTGAGGACAGCCAAAGTTTTGATGGGAGATAAAAGGGCATTTACAGGCACTGATATCGAACAATTCTTCCAAGGTGTCATTAAAATTTTCTCTCATTTTGACACTACTTTCTGATCTACTAAGATCGTTTCTTTAGCCGATGAACCGCTTTAATTTGATATAAACTGATTTGTCAGCTATTGCAGGAATTGAAGCTTTTCTCCAAATACAGAGTGATATTTTCAACAAAATTACTGAAGATATAGAGTTATGTGATGTCACTGAAGTGGCTTCATTTAAAAGAACATGGTATTGGCCCACCTGTTTATTTGTTGGCAATGTTGTAAGAGGAAGCTCTTGTGCGGTTCCAAATATAAAATGTGATTTTGATTGACTCCTTGTAGCTCTAATGTTTGAAGCAGAAGCCATATTTGTTACTAATTATCAGAAATTACCAATCCCAAATCCAACAAAAAACTGAAAAATAAAATTTTCATTAAACATCTGAAACATTTATATGAGGTAGAAAATGTGAAATAAACAATTTTTGCTTCAGCAAACGTTTTTGTAAAAAGAATACTTTGCGAGTTATGAAGCGTGTAATGACTGGCTGGCGGCCATTTTCTTGGGGGGCGAAATGGGGTACTTAGGAGGAATTGAAATTTTTTTTAATTCTCATATTCTTTTTTATCACCCTTCAATCCACCTTATTACCAGTGAAGCAATATTTGAAAAAATTTTCACCCCACCCTAATACTAGTACACTAGTAGGCGCTTCTATGGGTTAGCGAATTCCAGTCTGACTGAGATGTTCCCACTTTGTTGTGTTGTAGACTTAAGTGTGTATTTACACTAGCAGATAAGTCGGGGGTGATATCAAACGGGTAAAGGTTAAATTGATCGACGAATTCTTTCTGCGTTACGCCAATCTCAAGCTCATCACAGCCATCAGCAATATGCGCCAGATTACTATAAGCTCTCGCGCAAAGCAGAAACACAGCGTCTGATGAGTAGTCCGCATCCATAGTCCCGCCCAACGCAACGCCATTGACGTATAGAGTTATATTTTTAAGGCCGAAATTCTCGAATTTAAAGGCATTCTTTTTATATTTTCCATTCGTCGAAGCGTGATCCTGCATTCCAATTAATAACCTTTTAGGTAGAACCCCCAGGGCCAAGATTTCTATCTGCTTCGAGGCCAACCCTGCGGGCACCGTATATAGCTTGATCTGTACTCTGCTAATTGGGTATTTTACTGTTGCGTGTATTAAATTTTTTTCAATTTCTACATATTTCGGCGAACTTAATTTCACTCGCCGTACGCGCAGATATGTTTCCATGATGTGAATCACAACGGGTTTTGCGCCCTCTTCTTGATCAGGCCCCAGTTTATGCAGATCTCAGGATTCGTGCAGGTGAGCTTTAACTTCATGTCAATGCCGTTTATAAGCAGTTTCTTCTGGAACGTAAAGTCTGTATACAGCCTTCCAAAACATTCGTATATCTTCTTTTTAGAATTTTTTAATTTGTCCTTTATACTACTTTCGTCTTTAGTCTGATAATAGCCATCGGCAGTTGAAAAGGTATCCTTCGCTTCTGAAAAGTTGAGGACATTTTCCAGATAGGCTCGTAGGTGATAATAACCCGTTCCTGCCGATATATTGACCTGATTTAAATACACCTCACACTGGCTGAATATGGAGTGTAGAAAGTTGGTTTCAGGGTATGCAGAGAAGCTGTCAACGCAGTCCGTTCCATCTGAATAGGGTATACGTAGTTTAGCGTACATGCGCATGCAGCTTAGATCAAAAAAGTATGGGCCTGAGCTGGGTATCACGAATTCTATAAGGGCACTCGGGGAACTAATTGTGTTTAATGGGTTAATTGTAATAAAGACACTATGCTCAATAGAAACTTTGTAGGGGCATATCAAAGAGGGACAGCTCCGATTTACAACATTGCGAGCGACACGGATGGATGAAGCGCCCTCTTCAACAATGGGACAGTGGTGCGTAGTATGGTTGAAAAAATGGATCCAAGTCCACTCCCACTCTGATATCTCACCTCTCGATAGAATGTGAAAGGCCTTCGGGTCATTATAACTGAATGCGACGAAAGTGTAGCTTCACTGTTAAGCTCCCATCACCGAATAGGAAATTTTTTCCCTCAATCGTTCTTATATATATTGAGATATTGGTTAATAGATTAGTCGCAACATTCACATAATGGGGCTTGTCATATGTAATGCTCAAACTCTTCCCTCTATGGTTAGGGATGTGTGCAATGCGTAGCAGGCGCGCCTGGGTGTCGTCAACAAATTGATGCTCCACGATATTGCTGTAAATATAGTACATGTCTGGGGACGGATAGCTTTCACCCAATTTCTCCAATTTCAACTGATACATTAAGCTGGACAAGTCATGTTGTGCCTCGTGAGAGGTGTCTCTTTGGAGGGCTGCACCATATTGACCCTCGGTCACAATTGTGAACAGCTCTTTGTCTTTGATATTTCTACTAATCGTTGATTTTAACTTCAATGTGCGTGCAGGCGTGTCTATGTTTACGACTTCAAAAAGTAAATCGGTTGTCAGGTACGACTTTTCAAGACTCTTGTTTAAGTCTCTCACAATGTCTGAGGCTGTTATAATGACTGAGTCCTAGTGTTACATTTGTACTATAGTACTGTACCCCACCGAACAGGACTGATCGCATAGTGTTATCTAAGGTTATGCCCAATTTTTCACAGTCATCGAATCTTCTAAGGATCAGAAATATGATCTGTTCATTTTCAAGAGTTAAAAATGTGGTGGCTAACTGGAATTCACATAAACTCACCTCATACGAATCACGTTCCAATTCAGTGGGTCCATGGAGTTCTGTTACAAAGTTGGCCAGGGTGTTGTTAGGATGTACAGACAAAGAAGAGGACGGGAGTGTGACATAGAAGTGGTAAGGCGCCATGTTGCATACTATTTAAGCTTCATTATTGCGGCAGCTTTTATATAGGTGTTGAAGCTTTCTGGGTACCCTAGCCATTTCACCAGGTACATTTTTCTCTTTCCTGAACCTTTGCTGCCTATAATTTTTTCAATTTTAAACACGTCTTTTCCTAAATTAAATGTCACTTTCTGCAACTCCTCGCGGTAAAAGCCTCCTGCGGTTTCTTCCCCATTTAAATCTTCAACGTAATACATCATTATCTCGCATTTAGGTCTCATAGCACTAACTTTAAAAATCTCACGTGTCCATCCTTGCTCAAATCCCTTCGCGAATTTATTTCCCGAGCGATAGCCTTACATAATCATTGATTTTGAAACGTGTAGAGTGTGGCGGCGGTGTTCCATCTCTTCTCACATCAGGCTCTGGGCGCGTACCTCTTTCTAAAACTTCGTTAGGTGTTGTGCCAATCGTGCGATGGTGAGAACGGTTGTATGACGAGGTCAACGATCCCAGAATGTTTATGTATCTGTATGTGTTTTTACGTGTAAAATAGCGATGCATGCATTCCCTTATGGTACGTTGAACTCTTTCAGCAAAGGAGGCCTTATGTATAGAATTGCTAGCTGATATTAAACTCTGTCAGCATGTTCTGAAAAGCGCGGCCTATAAATTCTTTCCCCATATCCGTACAAAAACAGCCTGAAACTTTGTTTTCTCTCAACATCAGCGTTTTGGTAGTTTTAGCAACTGTTTCAGGCGATTAATTTTCAGAGGAATTAGCCACAGATATCTAGAGAATACATCTATTATGAATAGGATGTAGCGGTAGCCATCATTATACAATCAATATCGTTGCATGTCTGTTAAATCCGATTGCCAAATAGAGTCAATCGAAGCCGCAAAAACTTCTCAACATCTTTTTTCCCTACTCCATCATTGCAAACACCTCTATACAGTCTATTAACACCGCCATAGGAGGCTGAGTTAGAAATGTCATAATAGCGTTTTCTTAATATGTTAGCCATTTGCTATTTTAGAGACACGTGGATAAGGTTGGCCGTTGTTGTTTGGTCTCTTCTTTCTCCTTTTCAGAGATGTTACTGTTGGGGGTGATGGCGTACTCATTTGTGACATATGCGAGACTTGCTCCAAGTCTTTTAACCTATTCAGATTTCCTATCAATGTTTTGGGGACATTTATTTGTTGTGGTCTTGCTTTAATATGTTTCCATCCTGCTGGTGAGGGCCTGTCCCACGTTCTCACCAGATCATGGACAATGTCAACGATATTGGATTCCTGTACCCTTGTTCCTTCAACAATGACCTCGCCTGTATATGTCCATTGTATGATGGGGTCCTCACTCAATAGATTATAAAGACTTAAGCCTTTATTCCTCAATGTATGTGGGAGACTGCTTTTTAATACAAGCTCGATGTGTTGCGTTCCGTTATTCTTTGGTTGGTCATCTCTAACTTCGAGCCCAGGTTCTTTGTCGCCATGCTCATCGTTGCTCGTACTGTACCTAATAACCACGGGGAGATCTATCGGATTCTTATAATCTTCGTACTCATGACGAAATTTCTGCAGACCCTCTTGGTACAAGACCCTTTTCTCATCAGGTGACTTTTCACTGTTTATAGATCTATCAAATCGCCTTCCATTCCTTTAAGCCTGGTTTTACGGGGCTCTAGAGCCGTGTCTGGACTCTTTGAACTTTGCAGTGAAGCATACACCTCGTGCGGAATCACTACCACTTTCTAAATTATATTAATCTAGTCAGTAAAGGTCCCAAAACTGAAAATAAGATGGGGAGGAATGATCCACCTCTTTGTACAATAATTCGCTTTTTCTTCCCCACAGTTTGACTTTTACGAGCGAGCGTACGTATTATGTTCTTGTAAAGACGTAGGCGAGCCTTCTGAGGCGGTTTCATTGGCACATTACATTTTATAACATTAAGACAGATTTCACAGATGCATTTTAAAAAGTCGGAGTCGATATTTTTAACAAACATCTGTTGCAATGCCCGGGGCAATCGTTGATAGATTTTTATTCATTCATGGTATTTCTTCAGCCTATTTGTTATTCTGGAATATACACCATTTCAGGCTCGTTTGGAAATATATTCGTTCTTAGATTAGAAGCACCCTAAACGTGTTTCGCGGGTGAAGGTCACAAAGCAAATATCCGTAACGCCGACTTGTAGCTTCTTTATAAGCCTCCAGAAACTCCTTACGCTAATTCGGGAACATTTGATTGGCTAATACCCCAATTTGTGACACACCTCTACGTTGCGCGAATAAGACTAGATAGTGTGTATTTAACGACACATCGCGCCTGTATCTATTTTTGAAAAATAGATTCTGATTGATGAAGAATACGCTTATGTTAAGATCCACCCCAACTGACTGTAGGGACCCACAATTTTCGGGCGCAGAAACTGGGGTGTGTGTGAATGAACTTAGGGGTACGAAGGTATGCCATAACACCTATAGGAAATGTTACCAAGTGCCTGGTGCCTATGTTACCGTGCCCTTTGGATACCTTAATCCTTGATTGTGTGTGTGTGTGTGTGTTTGTTAACGATATGATTATTTATTACGTATAGTTGTTTCAATTATGGTTTCATTTTCTCTTTTGTGTGCGTGCGTATGTACAATCATAAGCTCCGCCCACTGTGAGCTCGGTCACGTGACTCCTGCTACTACCTGGGCATATCTCTACCCCTGCGTGCTCAGTTGGACGTTGCAAGCCCTGTTGCTCAGACGTGTATTTTCTCACGTAGACGAAAAATAGTGATGGCTACTTTTGATATTGCGTGTTCGACGTTTATGAAGTGGTATTCGGTAAAGTCGGAAGATGTGGTGAATACTGAAAGACGACCTAGCCCCCCTTCTTTGAGACTTTTAAGGCTACATTGAATCACGCGAAGGAACAAGATGTTCAAATACTCTATGGATATTCTGGCGATAGTATTGCCGGATTTCGCGGCACAAACGATGTAATGGACTACGTTGTAGAACTAAACTACATAAAAGTGTACATGTACCGTGAGGTGAAAGAAACAACGCGTGCAGAAGAGAAGCAACGGATATGGGTAATGAGTCTTGTTGATGAGTGGTGTGACAGGCGGTATTATGTCATGCTGCATCATACCGAGTACGCGTACCCTGCGGCTGAGAATGTAAACCTTGTCATCATGGACGCGCTAAAGTACTTTTACCACTACATTCATATATATCATGACGAGGTTCGCAGTGAGGTTGTGGCTAAAGGCCTGTGTGAGGTTTTGATAGAGTTTAGAGACGAATATCGATTGTTAAACAAAAAGCATAAATACAGTCACATGTTTCTCTCAAATAGTGCACCGGATTGTTAATGTGTGGAGAACGTCTAGTGCGCATTCCGATAAAACATTAAAACTGAAAATACCCCATGTGTCAGAAAATTGGCCGGTATAATGGATACAAGTACTCGCGTGATTCATGCTAGAACAAATCAGTACACGATTCATCAGCTTATGGTGCGACTCGCTCCCCCCGTCGAGCCGATCCGCGCACCCGTGGCTCATAGTCATTTCAGAGCTTGAACCGACTGGACGTGCACTCCTCGAATACGATAGAACTTCCTTTGATAAGCATTCTCAATGCCGTGTACGATGTGTCCGTGACGAAGTCATTGCGCGTGTTCAGACGTAAAACCGATACCATTAACTATGTACTTGAAACGACTTGTAGACAAGCAAACTCTAGTAAACGTAATGTTATTTATTTAAGTGTTGAGGAGATGAACAGAGTCTTCGTGATAGTTGAGAAGTGGGGTGAGGACCGTTATAAAATACCTGCAGGTGTAAGTACAAGAAGAGAACAGATTAGTGATGCCCCCTCAAATGCCGTTGTTTGTACGTTGTGTATAAATAACGATCAGCCATGTATTGATATACGACTGATGTGGAAGAATGCGTCTGATAATAACGTTCTTGTCCCCACGCGAAACCGATTCATCCTCGACAGAATGTTTGAAATCGTCGGATTCCGCAAGCTGAAGCCTATATTAGATGCGCGTGTTACGGATATGATTTATTTTGACACAGTACTTGAATACGCATACACCGCTCTGCTCAACGGGTTTATCGAATGTAAGAACGAACAAGGCGAGAATCGTCTAGAGGTGGATACTTATTTAAATATCATGAACTTCGGTACAAAGGACTTGAGCGGTACAGGGCAGAACTCGCCTACACTGTTCACCCTGAAAAATTGCACCTCTATATAATGAGCAGCTGTCGTTACGACTTAGAAGATTATTTTAGTTGCCTATGCGTTGTGAAGAAGAGTTCACGATTAAAAAGCTCGGGTCGGTAAGAAAAAACCCTCGATTGGAAAGGAGTGTTTATAAACTTGTATTTAATAATGATGTGGTGCCTAACGATGCCCTCTTTTGCGTGTTTTTGAATGTATTCTAGCCGTGTTTAAAGATAACTTGCCAACCGAACGTAAAGTGGGTACAAAAATAGTATTGAATGATATGAAGGCCACTTACATCGAGTATAGGCGCCCGCACACCTTGAGCGGTGAAATAATGTTAAATCGTATTTCCTGCGTAGTGCAAAGCAATAATGATGTGACTGTAGACTCGATTACGTGTGAGTTTAGTGTTTTAGTTAAGCGCAGTAGAACATAAAGTATTTTGATGTATATTTATTTTCAATATATTTATTTATTTAATATATTTGTGTGTATTTGTATATATATTTTTTCCTGTACTAACATATTGATGATTATACTCCATCGTTTTGTATTATATATTTTTTGGTATTTTATTTTTTTAGTATTTATATATATTCGATCGTTCGTATTTCTTATATTATTATAAATTTTTATTGCATATATTCCTCGTTTGTATAGGCTTGTGTATTTATTTTCTATATATTTCATGAAATTGATTCTAATAAATCGTCTAAATAAACAGAATGATGTAATGGTGTTTTATTTAATTCTTTTGGTTGTGTATATATAAACGATATTATTATTTAATTATATGTATACCAAATGGCTGGTTACGCATTCTAAACCAACAGACGGATTTCTAAGCCAACTGTCAAGAATATCTGAATAGCGCAATCTGGCATCTGAAAAGTTAATGTATGCACATACACCTGCCTTCTAGGTCTTCTAAGTCAACTGGCGGATTAAACCAATTGGCGAATTAAGCCAACTGACGGATTATGTCAACTGGCGGATTTCTAAGCCAACAGTCAAGAATATATGCTTTAGTTAAATAAATAGCGCAATCTGGCAACTCAACCCTAATAATGTACACCTGAACACGCCATTTACGTCTTCTAAGCCAGATTAAGCCAACTGCCAACTGGCTGATTACGCCAACTGGCTGAATAAGCCAACTGGCTGAATAAGCCAACTGGCTTCTACGCCAACTGGCGGATTTCGAGTTCTAAGTCAAGTGTTGCTACCATGATCTCTCATTGAGCTTCTGCCTCTCGCAGAAGCTGGATGCCCTCTTCCTCTCTCTCTTAGGTTAAGTATGCCCCTTTGAGGGGTGAGACCATCCCACCTTCTCCCCCAAAGAAGTTAGGAACTCCCCCAGCTTGCTGGGGAGTTCCCCTTCATTGCAGCTTTGGGGATAACCCCTCCCCCTTGTTGCATAACCCCTCCTCCTTTGTTGCATAACATATTGCAACATTCCCATTTTGTTGCACATCACTTTGCAACATTGATCAACATTTCAATTGCATTGCACTCTAACCTTTTTCGCTCATACTACTGACATCACCCCAACTTACAGACATATAAACACAGACTAGACAACTCCACATACGACACCTGCCACCTGTGTCAGGCCACACCACAAACAATTGAACACATTATGACAGACTGTACCGCTCTAGCACAACATAGAACACAACACAACATCACTAGTGTGCTGATTGGAAAAAATCAACGGTATTGGAAGTGATCTGTGCTACCCACCTGCGTTTATGGAATCTTGTCTTAACAAGGCAAAACGAACCTTCTATCGTGTGAATAATAACACTCGCACTTTGTCAAAGAATATTTTAGTACTTCCATTTTTCTCGGGCTTTTTAGGCATTGCCAATGTACTTAAACTTTTGGATGTTAATGTAGTATTTTCATATAATATTGTGAAAAATATCATAGTAGAAAATAGCCCTACCAATAATTCAGGCATTATCTATAAAATTGGTTGTAAACAATCCATTTCATCTTGTGTTGAATTCGGGCAAAGTGCTAAAATTGGTAGTTTTTTTTACAAATTTGTATGCTTGAGCACCACTCTGTGTTTCCTTTACTTCGTGGTTTTTTATTCATCATCATCATCATATATATATATATATATATATGGGATGAATTTCACAATTAAACACGTGAAATGAACGAATGATGCAAACCCACAAGGAAAAAGAAAAAGAAAAATGATTCCAAGGCCTTTCGTGTATTCAGAAGTACACCTCGTCATTCCCTGATGTGTATATATATATATATATATATATATATATATATATATATATATATATATATATACTGCGTGTATATATATATATATATATATATATATATATATATATATATATATATATATATGATACACACAGACAGTGCATGGAACAAGAAACTCTTCTGGGATAATTAAATCCACTATAGTCCGAATAAGTAATGGTAAATGACAAATACCATAGTTTTTCTTTTTCATGATGCTAGCCCGACGTGGGCTCAATTCTGCCATTTGAGGTTTAAGTTTTGGTTTTTGGCTAAAATATAATAGTTAACGCTTTTTCTTTGATGTATTCAATCTGACGTGAAGACAGCGAGTCTTTTGCTTATATTGAGGTTCTAAATGTAGCAGGGCTAGGCTGCTTTAAACCCTAGATCCATGTCCCAAAGCTGGATCCTGTCTGCTTTGCAGATAGCTGGTGAGGGAAGCTATATTTATGGGACCTCTTTGCGAGTGACCCGTTGCCCACGTCGGGCTAGCATCATGAAAAAGAAAAACTATGGTATTTGTCATTTACCATTACTTATTCGGACTATAGTGGATTTAATTATCCCAGAAGAGTTCCTTGTTCCATGCACTGTCTGTGTGTATCATAAAAAACTCAGGGGACCATTCTGAGTTCATTCCCATATATATATATACTGCGTGTATATACTGTCTACTGTCTTTGGACAAGTCATTGGTGGTTACAAGACCAGACAAAGGCAATGGCGTTGTTCTTTTGGACAGGAATGTTTATGTCGATAAAATGTTAGATATTTTAAATGATGCAACTAGATTTACTAAAGTAACTGGTGACATTTTTGCTTTAATTTTAAAACAGGAAGATAAAATTAATAGGTATCTTAGAAAACTTAAATCTAATAATATAATCCCAGACACGGTTTTTGCTAAATTATTTGTTTCTGGATCCAGCCCAGGCATTATGTATGGACTCCCTAAAATACACAAACCTAATTGTCCGCTTAGGCCAATTTTATCGGCTCTAGGAACTTTTAGTTATAACCTTTCAAAATTCTTGGTTCCCATACTATCACCTATAACTTATAATTTGTATACAGCACGGGATTCTTTTTCTTTCGTTAGAGAAATTACCTCATTAAATAATAATTCTTACACAATGGCTAGCTTCGATGTAAAATCTTTATTTACCAATGTGCCTGTTGCAGAAACTATTGATATATGTATTGACAATCTTTTTAATAATACTGATACTGTGCAGGGTTTTAATAGAGGCCAAATGAAAGAACTACTAAAATTTTCCGTGGAAGACCTTATATTTATATTCAACGGTGAATATTTTAAACAGACTGAAGGTGTTCAAATGGGTCTGCCTCTTGGTCCCACCTTAGCTAACGCGTTTCTGTGTCATCATGAAGTCAAATGGTTGAATGAGTGTCCTTCCAACTTTAAACCGGTTTTTTATAGAAGATATATTGATGACACTTTTCTCCTGTTTAAATCACCAGACCATATCCCTTTGTTTCGTAATTACCTTAATTCTAAGCACCCTAACATTCAATTTACTTCAGAAGTTGAGTCTAATAGCTCTCTGTCCTTTTTGGACATTAAGATAATAAAAACTAATTCCTCTTTTGAAACTTCCGTTTACCGAAAGCCGACATTCACCAATCTTACTACGAACTTTTCTTCCTTTATCCCTTTAGGTTTCAAACGAAATTTAATCTCGACTCTGACCAATAGAGCTTTCAATATCTGTTCAGATTACTTCAAACTATACGATGAACTAGATTTCATCCGAAAACTCCTTGCCAAGAATAATTTCCCTTCTAGACTGGTGGAGACTACAATAGGCAGAACCTTAAATAGACTAATAAGCCCTACAACTAGAGACTTAATTACAGTCCCCAAAGATATCCTGTATTTCACTTTGCCCTATATGGGAACCTCAAGTTTTAACATTAGAAACAAACTTTTAAAATTGCTCAAGGAATTCTACCCACAACTGTGTATAAAAATTATATTCACCCGTCTAAATCGATTTACCATTTATTTAAATACAAGGATGTTATTCCTACACTTCTTAAGTCATCTATAGTTTATCAATACAAGTGTGACCACTGTATGGGGTCATATATAGGTAAAACTAAAAGACATTTAAAATCTCGTATTTACGAAAATCTCGGTAAATCGGTCCGTACAAATTTACCCCTTGGCAAACCACCTAATTCTCTCATACGTAATCACTCGCACAACAATAACCACCCAATTTCACAGTCTAATTTCACCGTACTTGCTGCCGGAAGCTCTGACCTTAAACTTAAAATTATGGAGTCTTTGTTTATTTATAAACTAAAACCAGACCTAAATTCTGACGAATCATCGATAGATCTGCTATGTTTTGGTTAAGGTACTAGTTTATTTTATTTACATTTCAGTTTTAATGCTTTTACTTTTTTATAATTTTAACTTTTTAACTTCACATTTATTTACCTTTTAGTTTTAATGTTTTACATTTTCTTAGCTACTTTTTATAATTTTTTAAGTTTATTTTAAATTGTTATTAAGCAATTTGTATTTTGTATGTGATTTGGAATTTTATTGTTTTAGCCCTGAAGATGGAATTAGTGCATTCCGAAACGTTGGTACTATTAAACCTTGAAGGATGTTTGTATTTTCTCTGGTGTTCCTGTTTATTATTATATATATATATATATATATATATATATATATATATATATATATATATATATATACTGCGTGTGTGTGTGTGTATATATATATATATATATATATTATATATATACGCTGTTTTGTTGTCAAGAGAATATGTTTTGAGTTGTTTTAGTGAGTTTATGTCATGACAGAAACCAACTTGCATATTAAAAATAAGACAGAAATTCCAATAAAAACTTTCCTTGTGTGGTGACGTCAGCATATACATTTTTAACGGATTACTTCCCATCCAGTGTCATTCCCATTTTCATCCGCGGTCCGCGAACGAGAATGTTCGTCGTGAGAATTGCAGCGTTCAGAAGAGTTTCCTCATTTGGGAAAGTATAAAAAGAAACTCTGACGTAACAGTAGGCTCCAGATGTATTTTCTAAGAAAAATCTAATTTGAAGTAGGAAATCATATACAGTGGGAATGGAAGAAATAGATTTGAAAATTGCCTCCTTTGGGTTCTCACTCACGGACTTCTCACTAATATCTGAATATCTAATACAGGGGTCGGCAATCTTTTGAACGCAGTGTGCCAGTTTGCAATTAATGCCAACATTTTTACGGTCCTGCGTGCCAACTATAATTTTCATATCCAGAGTTCGTAGAACGTCCACTCTATTTCAATCCCAACAAACAAATCAAAGCGCTTTTGATTTGTATTTTAACCAAAAATACACAGTTTGATACTGTCCTTTATAATTTTTTAATTTCAATATATAATAAGATATACAATATATACTTTATAATAATATTCAATATAATAATTTAATATAATTTTATAATTTCAAATTTTTTGTTGAAATTGCAATTTTTGGGGAATCACTTGGCGTGCCTTGGACAACCACCTCGCGTGCCTATGGTTACCGACACCTGCTCTAATATCTGAATATCTAATATCCAGTGTTGGGAGTAACGCCGTTACTTATTTTGCGAAGGTAACGCCACTATTTTATTTATATTGTCACGAAATTGGTAACTCCGTTACTTTTCATTCCATTTTCAGTCATTATTCGTTACTCGTTACTTTCTTATATGCTTAGGGTTGCCAGATGTCCCGGTTTTCCGGGATTGTCCGGTTTTCGACCTCTTGTCCCGGCGTCCCGAAAAGACCTTTCCATCGAATGTCCCGGTTTCACATAAAAAAAGCACGTAAAAAAGAATATTTTTAAGATGGATTTTACGATGTCGGACAAAGTTACACGATTGCTTATTTTTAATTAAAAATAGGCAAGGTAATAATTATATATACATTTGATCAATTGCTTCAATGATCAGCTCGTTTTGAAACAAAGCAGAAAACGATGCTTACCATTTAGTCAACTAAAAAAACGCATTGCCCAAACAGTCGACGTAATTATCAAAGGCGCAATCAGCAAATATATATCATAAATATTCATTGCCTAAACAAATCCTTCTATTTTACATTCACGAACTATATTTTTATTACAACTATAATGAGATTTTTTTCATTATATATATATATATATATATATATATATAACTGCAAACACGCAGTATAATTAACGTAAAGAACGACGCTTTGTATAGGAGAATATTCCGCGCAAGACGAGAGCGAAAGAACGAAACAAATTAAAAAATGAGGTAACCACCCGGGGATCGAACCCGGGATCTTCCGATTGCCGGTCAGATATGATAACCATTACACCACGGGCCTCACTCAATCAAATGTCGTAATTCCTCTACATGCGCGCAGAAACCAATGCCCCAAAGGGGCACCCTCCTTTGGGGCACTGGTTTCTGCGCGCATGTAGAGGAATTACGACATTTGATTGAGTGAGGCCCGTGGTGTAATGGTTATTATATCTGACCGGCAATCGGAAGATCCCGGGTTCGATTCCCGGGTG
Organism: Bathynomus jamesi; assembly: GCA_023014485.1. Taxonomy (NCBI): domain Eukaryota; kingdom Metazoa; phylum Arthropoda; class Malacostraca; order Isopoda; family Cirolanidae; genus Bathynomus; species Bathynomus jamesi. The sequence goes on along the minus strand of JAJOZX010001235.1, from coordinate 92,937 downwards.
GTTACCTCATTTTTTTCATTTGTTTCGTTCTTTCGCTCTCGTCTTGCGCGGAATATTCTCCTATACAAAGCGTCGTTCTTTACGTTAATTATACTGCGTGTTTGCAGTTATAATGTATATAATGTTACGGCATGCGGGAGGTGCCCCTTTGGGGCATTGGTTTCTGCGCGCATGTAGAGGAATTACGACATTTGATTGAGTGAGGCCCGTGGTGTAATGGTTATCATATCTGACCGGCAATCGGAAGATCCCGGGTTCGATTCCCGGGTGGTTACCTCATTTTTTCATTTGTTTCGTTCTTTCGCTCTCGTCTTGCGCGGAATATTCTCCTATACAAAGCGTCGTTCTTTACGTTATATATATATATATATATATATATATAATGTAAATCCACAAGTAAAAAGAGGTGTACTTCTGAATACACGAAAGGCCTTAGAATCATTTTTCTTTTTCCTGTGGGTTTACATCATTCATTCATTTCACGTGTTTAATTGTGAAATTCATCCCATATATATATATATATATATATATATATATATATATATATATAATATATATATATATATGATACACACAGACCGTGCATGGAACAAGGAATTCTTCTAGGAAAATTAAATCCACTATAGTCCGAATAAGTAATGGTAAATGACAAACACTATAGTTTTTCTTTTTCATGATGTTAGCCCGACGTAGGCAACGGGTCACTCGCAAAGAGGTCCCAGAAATATAGCTTCCCTCACCAGCTATCTGCAAAGCAGATAGGATCCAGCTTTGGGACCAACTTCACGGCCCTTTCGACGTTCTGTGTGTGAATGGGGTATTGCTCAACTTTGAAACATTTTGTTTCGTACTCAAGCAATTCTTCATCACACAATTTAGAAGTGAGAGGTGGTTCACTGATATCAATCCTATCCCAAAAGATGATGTCTGTCCAATGTGATGCTTCGAAGTTCAATTCTGGTACTCTAAATTCTCTGATTTTCCTTGTATTGGCTTCCTTACACTTTCTTGTCTGTATTATTCGATCGATTGCAACGTTGCGCAGCTTTTGCTCACTATCTGACAGCATTGATAGAAGAATATTGTCTGAGTGAGCAAAATAGGCATTCCGTGATATATAAGGTTGGACAACTTTTTGTATATCTTGGGGTAACAAGTTGAACCTTTTTATCGCATCAAAAATATGTTTGGGTCCATCAGGCAGATACGGTTTAAATTTTATATTGAACCAGTTAGGACCATAGTTTGTTACTATGAACAGAACAAGGCTACGTAACTCTCTGGAGGGATTCTTTTGGGAGACATAATAACCAGTGGTGTAGTCCTAAAATTTTAGGAAGGGTAACGCTACAGGCAAAACTTTAATAGAGCGTTTCATAGAACAATTACTGTATAAAAATAGTAAAAGTTAATTCGAAAATAAAAAATATATATTTAGTAAATAAAACTACAAATACAGTACATGCTCTTGTTACTTTTAATTTGAATAAAACACACATATAGATATTCGTATCAGTTGTATGCATACGGTATAATGCAGTTTCATAGTGATATGGTAGATACTACAGTTACATATAGTCTACAATAGGCTCCATACAGAACAAATGTCTGCTTCCTTCTTTGAAACTTGTCTGGAACGCGTATCATTATAATGAGTGAGGTACCAACCTTCCAAAATATGTCGTCTTGGTACTCTCCACTGAAGTGGAGCGGAAAACTAGGGGGAATAAGTGCTGGATAAAAGTTCGTAAGTGCTCAGCATTCAGCTATGGCTACTACAGTAGGTAGTATAACGCTACTTCACTGAAATAGTATAATGCCGTTATACCGCGTTACCCCTCGACTACACCCCTGATAGTAACGACATAGTCTGTTAGCTAGAGTTAACCATCTGGTGTTGTTAAGGGGACAAGGCTTTAGTTTCTCTAGGCTTCCGTCAACATATCCTTCTCTTATGGCCCCAATTATCCTCTATGAGCTCATCTGTGAGAACTGGGATGCTATCGGCCCCATCCGTAATTGGGAAGAACTTTACCACAGGCATCTCATGGCAAGTCTTAAGAGCATTACCAATAGATCCACTGAATGATCTTGGCCCAGTTGTTTTCCCGTCGTATCGCTCAAACAGATGCCTTAAGGGAAGTTAATTTCTATGTAATATACAAATGCTCCATTGCAATGGTCGGTTCAGGTTCTGCTCGATGAAATGGATTATGCCACGTTTAGACCCAGTGTTGACATTCGTACTGTCGCACCCTATCACCTGGAGATTCTGGTCTAGTGTCACTTCATTTAAGTAAGCGAACAACGATTCAGATACGTCACTTGCTTTTCCAGCTTAGGGCTCAAATGGTTAAGGTATTCTCCACCAGGCTCACTCAATAGTACATAATGTTCTTCAACAATTATATCCTGGTACCCAGGGCCGTTTCTAGCCATTAGGGGGCCCTAAGCAGTATACCCATTTGAGGCCCCACCCCTCCATCTACCAACTCACGCCTTACTACATCACCTCAGCACACACATACAAAAAATGGCTGTGTTAATAAAAAACAATTATGAAACAATTTTAATGAAACATTTATGTCCAAAACAACAAATATGTACTTTCAGAAGACAAACAGAAAAAATACTTTTCATGAAATTCCTGAAAATTAGCTTAAACATTATTTAGAATAAATGACACAGAACTATGTATAAAAAAAAATGCAATTATCAACTACCAAACAATTACTAACTCTACGATACAATCGTGTAATAGCTAACAGTTATACAGAACAGTTTGTATCTTCAAAATTTTTGCCTCCTAGGTTTTTTCTGGGCGAAATCATCAATAACATCATCATATGAAATCTCCCTGCCAACGTCCTGGTTGATGCTTATGATGCCAAGGCCACTGAGGCGATCCCGCCCAATTGATGATCTGAGGTAGTTCTTGATTAGCTTCATCTTAGAGAAGCTCCTCTCGGCTGACGCTACTGTCACAGGTAGAGTGCAGGCAATTCTTAGTGCAACCCAGAGATTGGGGTATAGTTCCTCCAGTTGCTTCTGATGAATGAAGGAGAGAAGCTCCAATGCAGTCATGTTGTGTGAAAGTAAAGTCGGCAAGTTCTTAATTTCGAGGGCCAGTTCTCTTCCATCAATGTCAGAGTCAGCTCCAGAGCTCAGTATCTTAGAGAGCTTTTCACACTTGCAGGACAAGTCTTCCTTGTTCATTGTGGTGGAGTTTAGGAGAACTTCAAATATGTCCCTCACATCATCTAATGTTTTGAATCTCCATTTATTGACCCGATGGCACAATCCACCACCACATTGTAAAATTTGACTTCCAGCCTCTTTAAGGCTTCTGTAAATGGTTCGTCAGGAGCTTCGTAAGCAAAGTGCTTTTTTGTGGATCTGAGCCTCTTCTCCTTCAGCACAGCCTCCACATTCATTTCCTCACATATGTCCCTAGCTACGACTTGTGCTGCAACAAAACCTGTGTTTCTGTAGCTGGTGAGTGAGTCTTTTGTTTTTGTGAGGAGGTTGACTGCCACATCAAACTGCATTGTAGGAGATTGCAGAAGTTTGTTCACATGGTTAACTGCATGAAGAATGTCATACCATACTACTGTACAAATCTGAAAGCGATAAGACCCTACCTCCTCTGCAAGTGCTTGTGCTTCAGTCCTGGCTATGGCATCTGTAGCATTGTTTCTGACTTCCAACAGGGCCTTGTTGGTTCATCAGGTTCTACTTCTACTGGTGTTTGAGGTTGCATAGAGGATGGTCCTGCTGTTGGCTTATGATGCTCATCAGGCTTTGCTGAGGATGGCTTTTCCAAATATTTCAGTAGTGCTCTTGAGAACATAACATTACATATTCTGTTAATTTTTGCTCAAATACTTTTTCTTATTTTGTTTGATAATTGATCCGTGTGAACAGAATTTGAGGTGATGTGATCCATTAAATTTCACATTTCGAAATATTATAAATATTACAGAGACTAGCTTACTCAACACGATTCCTGAGCACTTGCCTAGCTTGATGGTCTACCTAACCTAGTTGCCTGAACTGTAATCATAAGAATATACAAGTGGCACATCTCCTGTGCTACTGGAAAGCTTCTCCTCCTCTATTTTCTTCTTTTTCCGTTTCTCAGCTACTGATGGATAATGTCGTTGCATTTTCCAAGATGCACGAAGTCACATCTAGTTAACCATAACTAATCTGCTAAATAATAATAATCATGATAATAATGATGATGATAATAATAATAATAATAATAATAATTGTTATAATTGTAACGTTAATCAGATACATTCAAATAATCAGACCATTTAGGTTTTAACCAACAAAATTTACATAATCTGAAAAAGATGAGAAAAGAATTAATAAATTTGAAAACAACGAAAATAATCTTAGGTTTTAAAGTGTTCCAGAATCTCTTAATAATTAGTAAATTAGTGAAATAATGTTTTACAATACTAGAAAAATTAAGCATTTAGGAAAGTATAAGCATATAATAAGAATAAAGTTAAATAATAAAGAAATAAAATCTCAATAGTTATTTACACATAACGACCAAAACGTTTCGTTTGTCTCCGTTTTATCACATTTGTCTCATACAAAAACTTTAATTAATACGACAATAATAATAATAAGGATAATAAGGATAATAATAATAATAACAATAATATTAATAATAACTTCAGCTATATTCCTATTCTTGCCCACTGAGCTATGACCTGGGAGTCTGTCTAGGGGCCCCCTAGTAGCAGCGGGGCCCTAAGCGGCCGCTTAGTCTGCTTATGCCAGGAAACGGCCCTGCTGGTACCATTTACCATCTTTATTGTCTTTACCAACGTCTTGTCTTTTCTCCCATCAAAATATAAAGCTTTAACATCATCATAATTTTGTGCAGCTTCGTCAGCCACACACTGTACTGGACGGACGCATTTCCTGAGCTCTCTGATATTGCATCTACTTTTGCATATTGCTGAGAATTTTACTTTTGGAAAGTTTTGAATTTTATATACTTGCGTTTATATTCACGTTGTTATAGTTAAGTAATTGAATATTAGTGGTTTTTAGCGATTTAGAAGTTTTCATAGCGTGCCGGGTTAATTTAACTTAAACTTGTGACGGTTTAAACTAATTTTTAACTGCGCGATGCCGTCGAAGAAAGCGTCGTGTGTTAGGTGTAGGGTAAACCGGTGGTATTCGGAATTTAAAGATTATAACGGCGGTCCTGTGGCGATTACCGAGAGATCAGTTTGTTTCTTTTGCGAGTTAATGGAGGAAATAATTGACATAAAACGCGGTGTACATGAGGTAACGGAGAGATTTGCAACGCTTGATGAGGGTAGGGGTAGGGCTACGGTTGACGGAAGCCGAACCAATACTAACGGTGAAGACGTTAGTAATTTGAAGGGTGAGGTGCGTAACCTAGTTTCTAGTTTAGGTAGCTTGTCGGGAAGGTTGGATAGAGTTGAGGAAAGGGTTAAAGTTAGTCCGAGAGTAGTTGATGGGGAGGGATTTAGAGAAGTTAAGAGTGGAGCTAGGCCGCGTACGTTAGGTGATAGGAATCCCCCCAATCGAGGTTTCGAACCCTTTCGCCCATTTGGAAAGGGACTTGAATGAGGGGGAAACTATTTTAATTGGGGGACTCTTTAGTGCGTCACATGGACAAAGAGTTCGTTGAACGGCATCCAACCAAGAGGAGGAGAGTCTGTCTCCCAGGGGCCAGGGTTGACAGAGTTAGAGACGAAGTGGATAGGATTGATGTTGCCTCCCGTCACTCGATGATGGTGATGATGGTAGGAGGCAACGACTCGTATAGGCCCGATACGAGAGTGCCTGACCTTTTGGAGAGATATAGGGGGTTAATTAGGTCCCTGAAGGCGAGGTCAGATAGGTCTTTAGTTCTAGGTATTACCCCTAGGCACGGGTTGGGTCTTAGGATTACGTCAAAAACAATATTTTTTAATAATAAATTAGAAGAGATTTGTGCTGAGGAAAATGTACCCTTCGTAAAGCTGTGGTCCGAATTCAGTGATCCTAGCCTTTTTATAAAAGATGGGGGTGCATTTTAATGAAATAGGTAATGCTAGGCTAGGTAGGTTAATAGACGAAAACGTGCGAAAGCTGTATAGGTCGAAGCCTTCTTTAAACGTTGTGGGTCCCGGGAACGTGGGCCCGACGTGAAAAAATAGTTTAAAACGCCGGCCCGTGGTAAAAAATAACTTAAACGTCTTTTATTGTAACGCGCGTAGTATTAGAAATAAATTAAATGAATTTAAGGCGATAATTTATTCCGGCAACTACGATATAGTTGCTATCACTGAAACTTGGTTAAATACCGTGACTCGGGACTTGTTGGGGGAACTTGATATACCGGGTTTTAAACTCTTTACTAATGATAGGTTACATAGGTTTGGTGGCGGCGTTTTGCTGTACATTCGTACAGAGACTTTAACTGCCCTAATGTTAATTATGAGACTTTTACTGGTAATGAGTAGGGTTTGAGATTGATTGAGTTTATGGAAGATAACTTTTTACGACAGGTGGTTACCGAACCAACGCGCGGTGATAATATTTTAGATTTGGTGATGACGAACGGCGAGAATATAGTCGAAGGTTTAGAAGTATGCGAGAGTTTAGGATGTAGTGATCATCAAATTCTTAGGTTTAAGTTATTGATAGAAAACACTAAGGATAGTAACGTAATAGAAGTCCCTGATTTTCGTAGGGCTAATTTTGATAGTTTTGCGGATAGGATGAGAGTGGTGGGCTGGGATAACTTATTTATGGGGGATGACACAAATTTGCATTGGGTGGCGTTTAAAGAAAGTTTTAGGAATATTGAAAAGGAGTTTATTCCTCGTAGGCCCAAGCATGCTAGAAATCATAGTAGGCCCAAGTGGTGGACTAGGGAAATAGGCGAGTTCATAAACGAGCGTAACAGAGCGTATAGACTTAATAAGCGCAATTGCACGGTAGCTAACTTTAATAGATATATCGAGCTTAGACGTCAGGTTAAAAGATCAGTTAGGAATGCTAAGCGTAATTTAGAGATACTTATAGCTGCGGATAGTAAACATAATCCAAAAAAGTTTTTGAATACGTTAATAATCGTAAGCCGATAAAAGATAACATAAGTCCTCTAGTGGATGTTAATGGCGCCTTGGCTTCTGACGCTCAGGCGATGGCGGGTATTTTCAATAACTTTTTTGCGACGTAAATAATGTCCCCGACGTGGACGATATCGTTCCCTTTAGTAACGAGACTATTTTGGATGAAATAACTGTTTACGAGGGTGAGATTGCGCATTATATCGATAGGCTAAAAGTTAGCAAGGCTCCAGGCCCTGACGCTTTTTATCCCAGACATTTGAAAAATTTGAAAGACGTTATCGTAGGCCCCTTAACGAAGATTTTTAATCAGTCACTCGAAACGGGGATTATTCCTGAAGACTTCAAATTAACTAACGTCACGCCTATTTTTTAAAAAAGGCGACCACGCAGTAGCTAGCAATTATAGGCCCATTAGCTTAACGTCAATTGTCGGTAAACTTTTGGAATCCGTAGTTAGGGATCGTATCATCGATCACTTAGAAATTAGAGATTTGATTAATAGTAGTCAGTATGGATTTCGACGCCATAGATCTTGTTTAACTAATTTGTTAGAATTTTATAACGAAATAGTGCGCGAATACGATAGGCATAGAGCGGCTGACGTTATTTATTTAGATTTTAAAAAGGCGTTCGATACAGTTCCGCATAGGAGATTAATTGCGAAGGTCAAAGCGCACGGTATACGCGGTCAGGTAGCTAACTGGTTAGAAGAATGGCTTCGTGCTAGGAGGCAGAGGGTGGTAGTTAATGGTAGTGAATCGGGGTGGTTGGATGTAGGTAGCGGTGTCCCACAGGGTTCAGTGTTAGGCCCAATTTACATTAACGACATAGATGTAGGATTGATTAGTAACGTGTCAAAATTCGTGGACGATACTAAAATAGGCGGTAAGGTTGTTGACGAGGACGGTAGAAATAGGTTCCAAGACGATGTAAATAGGATTATGGAGTGGACGGATAAGTGGCAGATGCAATTTAACGTAGACAAATGTAAAGTTTTGCATATAGGTTCTCGTAACAATAATTACACGTACACGATGGATGATAGGGATTTGCGAGCGTTGACGAGGAAGTAGATTTAGGCGTACGCGTATCTAAGGATTTAAAGGTTAGAACCAGTGCCTGGAGTCTTGCGCAAAAGCTAATAGGATGTGAGGCTTCATAGCGCGTAATTTCGAATTTAAATCGAAGGATATTATATTGCCCCTTTACAAGTCCCTAGTCAGGCTTCATTTAGAATATGCCGTTCAGTTTTGGTGCCCGTACTTGCGTGAGGATATTAATAGGTTAGAAAGGGTTCAGCATCGTGCCACGAGACTAATTCCGTCATTGCGCAATAAGCCTTATGAAGATAGGATTAAAGAGTTAGACTTACATTCACTCGAAACTAGGAGATAAAGGGGGGAGCTTATTGAAGTTTTCAAAATCGTTAATAAAATAGATAACGTAAATTTTGATAAACTGTTCACTTTCGATAATAGCAATACTCGTAATAACGGATTTAAGTTGCGTGGCAGTCGTTTCATTACTAATATCGCTAAAAACTTCTTTACGTTTAAAGTAATTGTTAAATAGAATAATCTTCCCGCGTCAGTCGTGAACTCTACCAGCGTTAATGTGTTTAAGAACCGTTTAGATAGGCATTTTAAAAATATTAACGTTGTTTAATATAATAATAAAATAATTAGTAACAGGAGCTCTGGGGGTGGTGATCGGGGATGAATCCGTTGACGACTGATGCCAGTTTGTGACATGCCAGCGTGTGATATGCCAGCAAAAAAAAAAAAAACATTAGACTAACACGAACTTACCTGTAGCTCGTAGCGTAAACTGACCCACTTTTTGTTATTCTTTATACTTTTTTTTCTTCTCTCCTTATTTGCATGTCTGTAACTCTCTTCATTGCATGTCTGTAGTTTGCATGGTATGATAGTGTTTGAGTTAAGAATGTGTTGCATGGTTTGTAATGTGTTCTTATTTTACTTCTTTTCATCTTCCACCCCTTTTCAGCGGACTGGGCTGCATCCTCTTCCTCCCTATGGAGTGGAGGACCGGTCTGCAACTGCTGGAGGTATGTGTTATTTTGAGTTAAGAATGTGTTGTTCTTTGAGTTAAGAATGTGTTGCATGGTTTGTAATGCGTTCTTATTTTACTTCTTTTCTTCTTTCACCCCTTTCCGGCAGAGTGGGCTGCATCCTCTACCTCCCTATGGAGTGGAGGACTGGTCTGTAACCGCTGGAGGTATTCTCTTCGACTATTTTTCCGACTTGTCGGCAGTGGCCGGCGGATGATGATGGTATCCTTCTTTCTCCTTTTCTGAATGAATTTTAACCCACGAGTGATAGGTTTTGCTACTTACTTAACCCCATATTCTCTTCTTTTAACCCCTTACTTCCTTCTTTCTCTCGGGCTAACCTTAGAGTGGATCTTAGGGTCTTTGTTAGCCTTAGCTTCTGTAGATCTGTGGATCTTACCTGTCCTGTAATTCGAGAAATCTTGGTTCAGATGGACCACTTGTTTTTCCAAATAGTTTAGCGATACTGACCCTACTACCAATTCTAAAACATATATAATGGTGACATTCTAGATGGCGTAGCCTTCTTCTCAACGTGCTTTGAAGCCTGACTACTGCTCCCTGAATTCTTCCTGTGTTACTAGCAGTTGTGTCGTAGCAAAGTCAAACGACACGTTCCTCTATATTCCAGTCTTCTAGAGCATCCATGGTTGCACGTGCCTGCGATTTGCCAGTCCCATCCTGAAGTCTATTTATTGAAAGAAGTTTTCCATTTACATGGTCTGGACTGCCTGAGATAAGGATGGCTTGTCTGTGCTCCTGTATCCCAAAGGAATCCTGTATTAAAAAAAACATTAGGTAATAATGATTACGGATTTGTAAAACATTCAAAATTTTAAAATGCAGCGTCTAGAAATATAAATATTGTATAGCTAAGTGATGCCAGCAATAAAAAAAAAAAAAAAAAAAAATTAGACTAACACGAATGTAGATGTAGCTCATAGCGTAAACTAACCCACTTTTTGTTTAACTTTACCTACTTTTTTTTTTTTTCTTATCCTCCTTACTTTGCATGTCTCTAACTCTTTTCTTGCATGTTTGTAGTTTGCATGGTAAGACAGTGAGTTAAGACTGTGTTTGCATGGTTTGTAAGCGTTCTTATTTTACTTCTTTTCATCTTTCACCCCTCTCCTATATTCTCCGACTATTTTTCTGACTTGTCGGCAGTGGCCGGCGGATGATGATGGTGAGACTTTTTCCCTCTTTTTCTGAATGAATGTTAACCCACGAATGATAGGTGTTGCTCCGTACTTAACCCCTTATTCTCCTCTCTTCTCTTAACCCCCTACTCTCTCCTTTCTCTCGGGCTAGCCTTAGAGTGGATCTTAGGGTCTTTGTTAGCCTTAGCTTCTGTAGATCTGTAGATCTTTCCATCGCAGTGTACTACAACATATTTTGGAGGGACAAATTTACTCTTAACATCCTATGCCACTTCACGTCGATGTAATGCTTTCTGTCTCACTGTAGTTGCCTTGGAGATGTTAAGTTGGTCATGATCCACCGGTGGAGCTGCTGATCGCACGACTGCACTGACAACTCCAGCAACCTAATAAAAATAAGATACACAACATTTTTAAGAGAAGTAATTGTACAAACAAAGCCAATTCATGTAAATTAATTGTACTGATATATATATGTTATACGAAAGTAGATCAACCGGTAAACAAACCTGATTGTTGGACAGGCGGAATCGATCGGCCATCTCAATAATGGGAGTACATCTCAGAAGCTTACGAGGCAGATTGACAGAAACTGTGTCTTCAATACATCGTTTTGTGGGTGCAACGAATTAACTATCTGAACCATTGATCCTTTCAGAATTATCATTACTCTCAGTCATCCGAGTTCTCAGAGAAGGCTTCAGCATAATGCTGTTCCTTTGAAGTGGAAGCTACAGAATGAAGGCTCGCATCTTTGGAGTGTCAGGCTATCTTATTTTCTTCTCGTCTTAACCTTTCTGCTTGTTGTTTTCTCTTTTTGCTAAACACTTTGGCATTCCCAGACATTACACCAAGTCTTTCTGAACGTTGATCTATATAAAACCTGATATCTTCGTCTTTATCGTATGCATTTAGGAATCTGTTGCATTTGATTTCTTCGATCGCATCATCTGCTCCGATGTCCCAAAGTCGATCAAGTTTGTCTGTAAACAGCTTTCTCTTTTTTCCAGGGTCAGATTCCCTTTTCCTGTTTCTGTTTAGCGCATTCCACTCACTCCACAAAGCTTCCAGCTTCTTGATGCAGTTGCATGGCCACATTGTCTTAATTCTAGCCATCGCCCAGAACGTAAGAACATTGTCAACAGTTATTTTGACCGCTTCTCGCCTATTACGGCACTTTTCGTTAACGTAAAAGAAATAACTAAGAACTTCTCGGGCAGATGGCAATTTCGAGCCGCAGATAAAGTGTGTCGGCTGTCCTACCAGGAAACGTTCGGTCGAGTGTCTCAGTACGGGAACTGAAGGCGAAACCTTGTCCTTTTTGTTCTGGTTCATTTCGCAATTACTCTTATACCATTACTAGAATATTTCAACAAACAAAATCAATCTGCAACAGAAAAATAATTGTAATTGAGGTAACAACCTTACGCTAGACAGAGTATACAGAATTTAAGAAATCAGTGACTGAAAAAAATACGTCTTGAACTGTAATGGGTTTGACATGGCCCTACATTCAATTATATGAAACATGCATATAATCGTCATCTGTACAATAAAGAACAATGTTTTTAGTTACGTTTTGTTATAGAAAATGGCCTTGTGGTCGCCCACAAAATATAAAAAACAAGAATAATGGAATACGGAAGAAAGCATGCGACACCACCATGATTCAGATGTTTATTAAATGATATACAAATCAAGAAATAAGTGCCTTATTATTATAAATTAAATTATACAATTGAATTTGGGAACAAATGAATGTTATATTAATAAATTGCAGTGCTACCATTATCGCGAATCACTAAATTTCCCTAAATTGCTCGAAATTGAAGAAAAACTGGTTTCCTGAAATTCGAGAAATTCAAACTCGATGAGGAACCCCAAAACAAATTTTGATTTTGACAAAAATGGTATCAAAGAACTTCTGTTGACTTATATAATGGGAAAAAATACCATCACCTATAAATTTCAAACTTTTGTTTTTTTTGAACCACCCTAATATACACACACACACACACACACACACACACACACACACACACATATATATATATATATATATATATATATGATGCAAACCCACAAGAAAAAAAATTATTCCAAGGCCTTTCGTGTATTCAGAAGTACACCTCATACTTCTGAATACACGAAAGGCCTTGGAATAATTTTTCTTTTTCCTTGTGGATTTGCATCATTCATTCATTTCACTTGTCTCATTGTGAAATTCATCGCATATATATATATATATATATATATACGCGCGTATTTACACATGGGCCAAATGGGCCATGGCCCAGGGCGGCAAATTTTAAGGGGCGGCAAAATTTTGAGGACAGTAAAATTCTGGGGGAAAAGTCGTAACAAGAAAGGTAACAAGACAGCACTTTTTAGGTAGGGAAAACATTTAAAATTTCTGGTATTTTTTAGCTAAAAAAACGGGGAAAAGTTAGTACCACTTAAAAAAAAATCTCATTACGTTTGAACGAAGTCGATTTCAAAGTTGGTCCTTGGCCTTAATATATTTTATTAATTTTAATAATATCTTTATTTTAAAGCTAATTATTTTTATTTTATTTCAGATTTATTGTTTACACTATACAGAGTATCAAGCCAAAAATTGCCCAATTATTTTGTTTAAGGTTTTCTCTATAAAATTGAATTTATATTTTTTCATTTTCCAACTTTGAACTTTGAAACTGGAAAACATTTAAAATTTAAAGACAAGATTGTGTTTATCTCAGTTTAGTACAGTAATGGTATTTATACAAGGTAAGAAGAAGGCAGTTTTTAAGACAATTTTGAATTTTTTATGTTAACTTAACTGCCTATATGTAATTAGCTGTCAGAGACCTACTCAGCCTGGCTGAGCTATTTTTTTTAAATATATAATTATAATATATTTTATTAATTTTAGTAATATATTTTTATTTTAAAATATATTATTTATATTTTTAATTAATTTCAGATGTATTTGTGTTTTGAGATGAGTGATGGGAGAAAAAGACTAAGCGGCTCGGAGTATAAGAAGAGAGCTCAGATGTCATTGACAAAACTGCAAAAATTGACTTTCTTCAAGAAATCTGATATAAAGAACAAAAATGTTGAAACTACTAAAATTGGTAAGGAAGGATTTGATGACTTGAAACATGGCAGTGAAGCATTAACAAGCCATGAAAATTCCTCTGAACATAAGTCATTTGTGTTAGCTATGAAAATAAGAAGTTCAACTCTCGGAAGAATTGACAGACAACTTTTCTATCAAATTGATGAGGAGAAGAAGTATTGGAGGAATGTTTTACAACGAGTTGTTGCAGTGGTCTGGTCACTGGCATCTCATGGTTTACCTTTTAGGGACCACAGTGAGAAATTTGGTTCTGTCCACAATGGAAACTTTATAATGGCTTTGGAACTTATTGCTGAATTTGACCCTTTTCTGGCGGAACATATTGCAAAATACTAAAATCCAGGAAAAGGGCATACCTCATACTTGTCTTCGTTTACATGTGAGCAATTCATCAAACTAATGGCTGACAAAGTTACTAAACAAACAACTGAGGAAGTGAAATATGCGAAGTACTATTCCATTATTGTGGACTCCACCCAAGACATATCACATGTCGATGAACTTGCAGTTATTCTGAGATACGTAAAAGAAGATGGGCATCCCGTAGAGCAATTTTTGGCATTCCTTCCCAGCGTAGGCCACAAATCAGAGCAGCTTTTCAACTCAGTTTCCAGCATATTAAAAATGCATGATCTCGACATTGCAAACTGCAGAGGACAGTCGTATGATAACGCTACCCAACATGTCAGGGACTTACTCTGGCTTGCAAGCCAGAATAAAGAAGCGTCCCCAGTAGCAGTTTACGTACCCTGCTCTGCACACTCATTAAATTTGATTGGACAGTGTGCAGCAAGTAGTTGTAAGGAAGCCATTGATTTTTTCGCACTTCTCCAAAATCTTTACGTGTTCTTCACTGCCTCCACTCACCGTTGGTAAATATTACAAAATCATTTTACCAAATCTGAAAATGTAACGCTAAAGAGCTTATCAGACACTCGATGGTCAGCCCGTGAAGAAGCGTGTAGGAGTCTCAATAAAGACTGGGAAGAGGTTATAGAGGCACTTACGTCCATTGAAGAAGATGAATCAGAAAAGCCTTGCACACGCAGTGAAGCATCAGGCTACCTCAATCAATTGCAACGCCTTGAAACTACAATTCTTTCTTTAATATGGGGTGACATTCTGGAAAGGTTCAATGCTACTAGTAAACAGCTCCAAGCAGTTAACATTGATCTTGGTGTCGTAGCAGAACTGTATGCATCATTGACATTCTATGTAAAAAATGCAAGAGACAACTTCGACTTTTATGAAGAAGCAGCATTTAAGAAATCATCTATCCGCGAATATGAAGTTACAATGAAAAGAAAAAAGAAAAGAAAACTTCGAGTCGACGAAACTCGCGAAGGCGAGGTAGAATTAGATGGACAGAGGGACTTCTTCATTAATACTTATCTTGTGGTACTTGACAGATTATTGTCGGAATTAAACCGTCGCAAAGATGTGTATGAAAACCTCTATGCACGGTTTGTATTTTTTACAAAAGTCACCATCTTGAATCCGACAGATATAACTGCCAATGCTATTAAGCTTTGGGAATTTTACAAGGATGACTTGGCGGAAGCATTTGTTAATGAGTGTCTTCATTTCCGTGGGTTTCTTCTGAATTTGGAGGAAACTCCTACGAGCATTCATAAGATGAGTGAGATGAGCCAAGCAAAAGAGTTGAAAGAAGTTTACCCATATGTTGATATTACGCTCAGGATCTTCCTATGTACGCCGGCTTCCAACTGTTCTGCCGAAAGATCTTTTTCTGTACTGCGACGACTAAACAACTACTTACGGTCAGTGATGTCAGAAAATCGTCTCAACTCTTTAGCTATCGTTAGTATTGAATCGGAACTCACAAGAGCTCTTAGCTATACACATCTTATTGACTCCTTCGCTGCTCAGCAATCTCGGCGAAACTGCTTTGAGTATTCTACAACGGTCAATTTCGTAACTAAACAAAGATAGTAAAGATAACCTACAATGCATTTCTGTTCACACATTTAAGGGATTGTTATATATATATATTACTTACTTTTGTTACTTACTTTTGTTCAGTTTGAACGACGGTTCAGGATCGACCTGCGGTCGACCCCTCTGCAGCATCCCACCTCACTTGCGGGACTTGGTGAAGGAGAGAATTGCTCTCTGATCTCCTCCTGCCCTCGTAGCCAGCCACGCATGGCTGGTCAGGGACTTTGCACAAGAATCTGTCCAGCTGGTTTTGAAGTTATTCAGGTCTGTGTGCTGGAGATTCCTCACTTCTTTTGGAAGGACATTGAAAAGCTTTGGGCCCCGTATTCTGAGGGTATTTTCCATCCTCGTTTTCATGGCCCCTTGTCCCACCGCAGCTGGGACCGTACAAAATCTGCCTCTTCTCTCATTCCAGTTTGTTTCTATTTCATTTCTGAAGTTAGGGACAGAGCCCTCAAGTATTTTCCATATGGATATTATTGTGTACCGCTCGCGCCTTCTTTCAAGAGAGTAGAGTTCCAGGGATTGTAGTCGAGACCAGTAGTCTTCACCTTCCGTTTCCTCTATCTTAGACGTAAAAGTCCTTTGTATAGCCTCAATGTTTGCAATGTCTCTTTTTCAGTGTGGGTTTGTGAGTACTACTAGGACTAGACTGGTAGGACTACACTCTTCCATAGTTTGAGCATGATGTTTGCTTTTCTGCTGAGGAAGCTCCTCCAGATGATTCCCATTATTTTTCTAGCCGTTGTGATTTTGATTTTATAGTGCTCTCTGAATTCTGCATCCGACGACATTATTACTCCAAGATCTCTGACTCGTGGATTTAGTGTTATCTGTTTGGCTTGCGGAGTTTTGTACCTTTTTTCTGTAGCTCTTTGTTATTACCATATCTTAGAAATTGGAATTTTTCTTCGTTGAACTTCATATTGTTGTCTTCTGCCCACTGGAATAATGTTTCAATGTCGTTTTGTAATTTTCTTATGTCATCTTCGTTCAATATTTCCTTACATATCTTTGTGTCATCTGCGAAGCATGATACAATACTGTGCTTAATATCTGCATCAATATCTGCAATCATTATTATGAACAGCAAGGGAGCAAATACTGTCCCTTGTGGGACAGAGCTCACGACTTCCGAGACTTCCGATTTAACTCCGTTTACCACCACTCTTTGCGTTCTTTGCGTCAAGAAATTAAATATCCACCTTCCTAGCTTTCCAGTAATTCCTGTATCCCTAAGTTTGTGTGCTATGATTCCACGGTCACATTTATCGAAGGCTTTAGCAAAGTCTGTATATATTACATCAATGTTTTGTCCTCGACACAATGTTCCTAATATTTTCTCCTGGTTTCACAAACCTATTAATGGACTTCGAGTTCACGGAAGGAGACGTAATTACGGCTTTATCACAGATGCGAGACAATTCAGCGCCAGGGCCAGACACATGGAGTGCCACATTTCTGAAAAAATGCAAAGAAGGTATTGCAAAACCGCTATACTTACTATGGAGGAAATCACTTGACACAGGACAAATTCCACTCCCCTTAAAGAACGCGAACATTGCCTCCCCCTATTTAAAGGTGGTAACAGAGCAATGCCCCAAAATTATCGGACAGTGGCTCTCACCTCACACCTTATAAAGTGTTTTGAACGCATAATTAGAGGCAAAACTACCTACTACCTACAAGAAAAAGACTTATACAACCCAAATCACCATGGCTTCAGGGCGGGTAGATCATGCCTGTCACAGCTACTAGACCACCAGGAGAAAATATTAGGAACATTGTGTCGAGGACAAAACATTGATGTAATATATACAGACTTTGCTAAAGCCTTCGATAAATGTGACCATGGAATCATAGCACACAAACTTAAGGATACAGGAATTACTAGAAAGCTAGGAAGGTGGATATTTAATTTCTTGACGCAAAGAACGCAAAGAGTGGTGGTAAACGGAGTTAAATCGGAAGTCTCGGAAGTCGTGAGCTTTGCCCCACCAGGGACAGTATTTGCTCCCTTGCTGTTCATAATAATGATTGCAGATATTGATGCAGATATTAAGCACAGTACTTATTGTATCATGCTTCGCAGATGACACAAAGATATGTAAGGAAATATTGAACGAAGATGACATAAGAAAATTACAAAACGACATTGAAACATTATTCCAGTGGGCAGAAGACAACAATATGAAGTTCAACGAAGAAAAATTCCAATTTCTAAGATATGGTAATAACAAAGAGCTACAGAAAAAAAGGTACAAAACTCCGCAAGCCAAACAGATAACGCCAAATCCACAAGTCAGAGATCTTGGAGTAATAATGTCGTCGGATGCAGAATTCAGAGAGCACTATAAAATCAAAATCACAACGGCTAGAAAAATAATGGGAATCATCTGGAGGAGCTTCCTCAGCAGAAAAGCAAACATCATGCTCAAACTATGGAAGAATGTAGTCCTACAAGTCTAGTCCTAGTAGTACTCACAAGCCCACACTGAAAAAGAGACATTGTAAACATTGAGGCTATACAAAGGACTTTTACGTCTAAGATAGAGGAAACAGAAGGTGAAGACTACTGGTCTCGACTACAATCCCTGGAACTCTACTCTCTTGAAAGAATGCGCGAGCGGTAGACACCCCACTAAGTTAGTTAGGTTCTAGCAAACAAACAAAGGCACTTACCCGGAGCGTTGAATTAGATATTCTTTGGGCCTACCATAGATTCCTGCGTCCCACAAACAGCCTACTTAACTCTCTCTAACTTTACTAATTTAGAAGCTATAGACATTACCCCTAACTGTACTTAAGTACTGAGAACTTTCTACCCCATTTCTCACCTTAGAAACATCACCTAATTACACTTAGCACCAACGATTAGGTTCGATACGAAACACCATGCTCTAGGCCAGCCAAAACAATACGAACACCCGCGTTGGTCTGTTTATCCCTTCGTGTTGCCATTCAGCTTAGATTTAGTGGATTTTTTCCCTTTAGTGATTTTAGACTATATACATATATATACACACACGTCACCTCACTCCTCCCCTACAAGTTTAGTCTGTCAGGGGGGTGAGAAACCTAGACGACCTGCGGAGCGGGGTTGATGTAGTAGGATTAGGTGCAACCTGCGTGGGCGGGCGAATTGAACCATTCTCCAGAGGATCGGTTCTCTCTTCCGGAAGACTCCGGTCGTTCTGCAATTCACGTTCCCATATCTGGTCCTGGTGGCGTTTAATAGAACGACCATCTTCTAGTTGGCACTTGAAGGAAACAAAGCCCGTTCTCTCCTGCACAGTTGCAGGAACCCATTTTGGTCCAGTCCCATAGTTGCGAATCATAACTGGCTCATTAGGTTGCGCTTCTATAACTCTCCCTTTTTTAGCGTCGTGGTACAACTTCTGTTTTTCCTGCTGGCGTAAAACTCGTTGTTGTAACGTTTCGTTTGGACGTATCAAATCGAAAACTGAACGAATTCCCCGGCCAATCATAAGTTTAGAAGGAGACACCCCCGTCGTTGTGTGAGGTGTTAGTCGATATTTAAACAAAAATTTATCCAACACCACTTGCATTTCCTCCCCACGAGAATGACGCAAGGCCGACTTCAAAGTACGGACCATGTTTTCCGCGAGACCGTTAGTAGACGGGCGAAAAACACAGACCGGACATGTCTAATGCCATTTAGGTGGACAAACGAACGAAATTCCTCACTGGTAAAACAAGTACCATTGTCGGAAACCAGGACTACGGTAAACCTCATCGAGCGAAACACGAACGGAGTAAGCGAATAGTAACACCCGAAGTCGTGGAAGTGGTTGGAAAATTTTCCACCCACTTAGAGTAGGCGTCTACAATGACTAAGAAATAGGTATTATTTATAGGACCTGCATAGTCAACATGGATCCTATGCCAAGGTATAGTAGGCCATTCCCAAGGATGGAGTGGACTTTTCCTTGGGAGATCTCTGTTCTCTAGGCAGCTTTGACAGGAACGAACCAATGATTCGAGTTCTCCATCTAAACCGAGCCACCAGAAATAAGCTCTCGCCAGCTCTTTCATTTTCGTTGCCCCTATGTGTTCAGCGTGAAGTTCCTTCACTAAATTCGACCTGCCTTCATTCGGAATTATCACTCTGTGGCCCCATAAGAGACAGCCATTTTGGATCGAGGGGCCAGACTGACGTTGATAAAAAGGCTGTAATTCACTCTCGACCTTAGTAGGCCAACCAACTGAGCAGTAATGGATGACCCTAGGCAGAATAGGGTCTGATTTCGTCCACTGCTCTATTTGTACCGCAGATACTGGAGTGGATTCCAAAAACTCCACCAAGTGAACCCATTCTGTAGGTATAGGTACACATTCATTTGGATTTTCTAAAGGCAACCTACTTAGCGCATCAGCCTTACCTAGAAGTTTGCCTGACCGATGTACTAAGTCAAATTTATAGGCTTGTAGAATCAGTGCCCATCGTTGAATCCTACCTGAGGCCATAACTGGAATATTTTTATTAGGTGAAAATAAACCTAAAAGAGGCTTATGGTCAGTAATTAGTTTAAATTCATGACCCATAGATAGAAATTAATTTTTTTTACTGCAAATACTAAGACTAAGGCTTCACGTTCAAGTTGTGCATATCGTCTTTCAGTCTCAGTTAGTGTTCTAGAAGCAAAACAGATAGGCCTATCTACACCATCAATGTCGTGAGATAACACTGCCCCAATTCCATAAGAACTGCTATCTGCTGAAACTATGAGAGGAAGTTTAGGATCATAATGCACTAGGAGAGTGGACTTTAGTAGTACGTCCTTTGAAGCCTCAAATGCTTCCTCTTGGGTTTTCTCCCATCTCCACTGTTCCCCAGATCGTAATAGCTTATTTAGAGGTTCAAGGAAAGTCGATGCATTAGACAAAAATTTCCTACAAAAGTTTAAGAGACCTAAATAAGTTTGTAACTGTGTGATATTTTGTGGAGGTGATGTATTGCTTCTAGTTTATCCACCGTTGGATGAATGCCTGAGGCATCTATGCGGAACCCTAAATATGAAACCTCGTTAGTGACCCACGAACACTTTTCTCTCTTTAGCTTAAGTCCGGCATCCTGGAGTCTTTTTAGAACTGTGGTTAATCTAGTTAGGTGTTCTTTTTTAGACGAACCTGAAATGAGGACATCATCTAGAAACCAAAGTACCCCCGGAATGTGACCTAGAACTTGGTCCATTGTCCTCTGAAAAATACCCGGAGCCGATGCTATTCCATAGCATAGCCTATTGTACTTATATAGGCCTCGGTGCGTATTTATGATAGTTAGTTCTTTAGAATTTTCATCTAAACTTAGTTGAGCATAGGCTTGGGACATATCTAGTTTTGTAAAATATTTACCCCCAGCAAGAGAGCTAAATAATTCATCAGGCTTGGGTATAGGGTAACAATCTAGAAGGACTGCTCTATTTGCTGTTAAACGGTAATCCCCACATAACCGCACGGACTTGTCCGGTTTTAGTACAGGAACTACTGGGGCAGCCCACTTAGCGTGTGTGACTGGTTCGATAATTTTATCTTTGAGCAGCCTGTCAATTTCTAAATCTACCTTCTTATTGAAAAATTTATTATTTAGCTTGAGAGATATTATTTTTATTTAGGTGTAGTATTAAGGTTAAGTTTACTTTAAATAGACTCGGTAATTATAGAAATAATAATGGCCTATTTAGACACTGTCAACACAGCTACAGACTTTTTCACTGTAGGTTGCAGTGGTTTTCAGGTTAAATTTGGTCAGCAGCCAGATTACTAACTATGGTGAAGCTAAATTCATCAAAATTAATTTAGACTTACCAAAAATGAAGTTGCCAGTTGAACGTTACCCTTTCAGTTTCTAACTGATTCATAAGTTTCATTTAGTTTCCAGGTTTTTTTTAATTTTCGTTGTTAAGTTTTAGGTTATTGTTTAACACACTGCTAGGTTATTTATTTGTAGGGGCTATTTCCCAGACCTAGGTTTTGCAGGTTAAGTTAGGCTAGGGCTGGATTGCCCTTAAGTTTTTGGTTTTAAAGGTTTAAGGTTTAGAAGGTTTTATTTAAGTTAAGTTAGGGCTATATTGCCTTTAGGTTTTAATAGGGGCTATAACAGCCATTTAATTATTGAGTTAGGGCCGTTGTAGCCCGGTTCGAGTTTCGTCTAGGTACCTAGTTTTTCTCTTACCTTAGTTATTTTCTTTAACTTACTTGCACCTAGTTCTGATAGGCCTCTATTTAGTTAAACATGGGTTTTGATTAATTGCAGTGGTTATTAATTAAGGATACGATTTAATTAAAGGTTGTTAGGTTTGAAGGTTGACTCAGTTTCCCGGTTTGGGTAACCACGAGCATTTTAATTTTTTTGAGAAAAAAGGGCCCGCTTCATGCGGTCAAAAATTTTCAAGACTGGGCAAAGCTCCGTTTTCTTTGTCCCAGAAACTTTTTTTTTTCCTTCTTTTGGTTAATTAGGGAAACCCAACTTCACTAGTTGGTTAGAAACGAGGGTTTTTATTTTTATTTATTTTGTTTATATTTTCTTTGGAAATATATGCGGTTATTTCTAACCACTTTTTTCAACATTCCCCCCAAGGGGAAAAATTTACCCAGAATTGTATTCTTGGGAAATTTTATTTATTTATTTATTTTTTTTATTTTTTTTTTGAATGAAAATGACATGCTCTTCAGAAAAGTTCCTTTTAGGTGAAATATGAAGATGAAAGCGTCTTTTCTGTAGAACGTTGGTCCTAAGTTATAGCTATTTACAATTATTTACAATTTTCTATTTGTGGTCTTCACAAAGATCCACTCTGTATTTTCCTTTGCAGTTCTTCCCGAAATCTAACTGCAGCTTGTCTTTGTGGTCGGGGTTGAGTAGCGGCAGTAGTAGTGTCAGGAGAATCTACAGTTCCTGATTCTGTGGAAGAATTTTCCAGTTCTTCCAGGTCAATATTCGGCTTATCAGTTATTTCCAGTGGGTATAACCGATATATGTGTCTTCTGGAGAGATGACCATTGGGTGTTTTTACAGTTACATGCCTGATTATGCCATCTTCATCTGGGTGTAATGTTTCAATTACAGCAATCTTCCAGAAGTATTTGGGATTCATAGAATTTTCATCTAAGAGACATAGTTCTCCTACTTTAGGTTCTTTACTTACTGGTTGTTTGTGTTGTTGGTATTCTTTTTCCCTCAAACTACTCAAATATTCGTATCGCCATCTTTTCTTGATTTCTTGAGATTGTTTAGCTCCCTTATGAAAGTAATCCAGTATTTTCTTTCTTTCTTTGTCCTCTGTTGTTGTCATATAATCAGCATCCACCTGATCGTCTTCATTAACAGCTTCTTGGGTATCATTAGTGGTTAAAAAGTTGAATTTGGTATTGTCATACCCAAAAAGCAACTTGAAAGGAGTTAGTAGATCAGAGGAAGGATCTTCATTTGAATTAACATAAGTGAGTGGTCTTGAATTAATTGTGTTCATTATTTCAAGAACAATTGTTTTTAGTTCAGTTAACGGGATTTTTCTTCCTTTTAGGGAGGTATAGAGGGCTCTTTTGACTAAACCCACCATTCTTTCAGCTATTCCTAAGGTTCTGGGTGAATAGGCTGCTGTAAATTTCCACTGGATACCATGATCAGAGAGGTACTGAGACACAAGAACATTTTGGAACCAATGTTTAAGGTAATCTTCAGATCTTTTGAAGGTGGATTGATTGTCTGAAATCAAAACCTTTGGAAGGGAGTAGTTTAAGGACAAATGGTAGAGTTCTCTTAAAAAGGTTTTAGCAGAAAGGTCAGTGCAGATGTGAAGGCTGGTGAATCTGGTGGCGCAGCAAGTGAACAATAATAAGTAGACTTTCATGAATTGGTTATTCTCATCCTGGACAGAAATTGGACCAACATAGTCAAGGGCAGTTTTTTCAAAGGGTTTTTCATAGCTTAAACGTTCCGTTACTAAGGGTCCAGTAGTAGGCACTTCATAAGCCATGGCAAAGTATTTTTGGCAAAACAGACATTGTTTCAGAACCTTTTTAACTACTTGCCTTATTTTGGGGATCCAGAATTCCTGTCTGAGGAAATTGCATGTGGTAGCTAAGGTTGCATGACTGGCTTTTGCATGACATTCAGTTACAATTAACGTTGTTAAATGAGAATTTTCGGGCAGTAGTACAGGATACCTAGCAGAATAGTTAAGGTTAGTTGCATATTTATATCTCCCCATTGTTCTGACTAACCCTTCTTTGTCAATGAAGAGTTTTAGATTCTTTTGCAGCTTTGTTAGGTCCTCAACTTTTTCTCCTTTATTTAGTTTGTGGATTATTTCTTTTTCTTTGAGAAATGTTGTTGCTGGACTAATTTTAGCCAGTAATTTGTGGCCTTAGTTTTGTAAGCTGTATGATTTTTCTCCAAGACAGCAATTTGTTCTTCCATTGTCAGGTTACATTTGGGGTTATATTTGTGAGTGCGGAAGTACTTTAAGTTTTCTATGAACCGTAGAACATAGGCAGTGATTCTGACCAGTTTTTTCCTGTTAGAGAATCTTTCCATATTTAACAAGGGAGTTTTTTCATTTATTTCTTTACAAGTTGTTTGACACACATTTATTGTTGTCTGTAAGGTTTCTTGGTGGGGGTTAAAAATTAAGTTGGTGGGCCATTCAATTTCATTTCTCAAAAATGTGGGACCATGTTGGTAAAAGTGAAGAAGTTTTTGAAATTTCTTGAAAGATATTGGTCTGGTGAGTAGGTCTGCTGGGTTGTCTTCTCCTGCTACATGTCTGAATTCCAGGTGATGGTTTAAGTTTCTTGTTGCTTCCTGAATGTCTTTCACTCTGTTTTTTACAAAGATTGATTTCATTTTTAGAGATTTTTGAGCAGTCCAATTTAAAGCCACTTGTGAGTCTGTCCAAATTATTGTTTTGAAGAACTTTTGGTTTTCTGAGTTTTCTTCTAGGTAGGTTTCTTTAAGGTATTCTAGGACTTTGGTTCCTAGGCAGATTGCCATTAATTCCAAGTTACAAATGGTCCAATTTTTTGATTTGGGATTGACTCTTGATTTAGCGTAAATTAGTTCGGATTTTCCATTTCCAACTAGATAGCAACTTACTGCATAACCTTCTTGGCTGGCATCACAAAAGATGTGGAGTTGAAGATTTTCCATGAGAGGTTTGGGATTTTCAAAAGCTTGTCTAGGAAAATTCAGAAATTCCACTTTGTTTATTTCTTTACAAAGTTTTTTCCATTCACGCAGCATTTCCGGTTCTAGATATTCATCCCAATTTTTTTTGGTAGCTGTTACTTTCTGCATGAAGAGTTTTAATTTAAACACTAAGGGTGCAACAAATCCAATTGGATCAAACAATGATTGCACCGAACTTAGTATTTCTCTTTTAGTTTTGGCTTCTGAGTTCAAGTTTACAGTTTTTAGATGGAGTGTATCAGCACTTGTGTTCCAACCATATCCTAATAGTTTTACATTTTCTTTATCTTCGGAGGAGGCTATGTCATGTTTTTCAAATAGTCCTTGAAGTTCTGAGTGATTAGAGGCCCATTCATATAGCTTCAAATTATATTCAATTAAAGTGTTTACACTATAATTGTAAAGGTCTTTGAGTTCTGAGAGATTGTTGGCATTAATTAAAGCATTGTCCATGTAAAAGCGGTTAGCTAGGTAGTCTGCCACTTGGTTTTGTTGTTCATTAAAATGTGTTGTAGAGATTGTTGTAGTAAAAATGGACTGCTTTTGTTGCCAAAGGTAACTCTTCTATATTTATAGCAGATCAGGTTGTTGTCATTTGGAGCCAATTGGGTATTCTTTACCCACAGAATTTTGTGGGCATTGCAGTCAAATTCTGTTTGATATTTAAGTTGTAAATATGCTTTTTGAATGTCCCCAATCATCAAATATTTACCATGCCTTAATTTAATGCACAATTTTGCTAAGTGAGGTAGGAGTGAAGGGCAGTCCTCAGTAGCATCATTTACGGTTATTTCTTCTGGTTTGCTTTTACCCGAGGGATCTACTACAATCCTAACTTTAGTTGTTTGTACCCCAGGGCGAACTACGGGAAAGTGAGGTAAAAAATTTCCTGCTTGTCTTAAGTGTTCTGTTAGAGGTACTTCTTCTATTATTCCTTCCTGGAATTGTTGTTCAAGGATGTCTGAATAAGGTTGCATTAAGTTATTTTTTTAATTTTTTGCAAGTGGACTTTAACCTGCTAATAGCATAGTTAAAGTTTGGTGAAATTTTATCTTTTTGGTCATTCCATGGTACCTTAACAGACAATCTTTCATCTTCTATTTTAACTTCCTTTTCAAAGTTTGCAATCAGATCTTTTTCTTTGTTTGAAAGTGGTTCATCCCCAGAAATACCCAAGTTTTCTAGTTTGCTAAATTGTGCAATCTGGTGTTCAATTTTTTTTAGATCTTCATTAGAAGTTGTACTAGTAGGTAGCGGGTTGGTAATACAGAAGCTGATCTGATCTCTTATTGGTTCTTTTTCTTTTTCAGGGTAGTAATCTGAAGGGAAACCCAATAAAAGTATTCCATAGGGAGATTTATAACAAGAGGCAGTATGAATCTGATGACTGCTGAGGGCAAAAAGTTTGTGGGTTGCAGCCCCAAAAATTAACATGAAGTCAGCCACTTCATCAGCTTCAAAGTGATCTGCAAGCTGATAATTTAATGATTTTAAATAAGTTTGAAGTTTCAGTAATCCTGGAACTTCATATTTAATATTAATATCATCAATTATGATGGCTTC
Organism: Bathynomus jamesi; assembly: GCA_023014485.1. Taxonomy (NCBI): domain Eukaryota; kingdom Metazoa; phylum Arthropoda; class Malacostraca; order Isopoda; family Cirolanidae; genus Bathynomus; species Bathynomus jamesi. The sequence continues at coordinate 66,734 of JAJOZX010001235.1, read as the reverse complement.
TATTTCTTGGTAGTTTCCAGGGTTTCTAGAATCCTCCAATTTAATTATAGCTACTTCATAATTTGGTTGTTTCTTGTCGGCTATAAATCCTGTTATGGTTATGGATTCCTCGTAGTGTTTAGTTGGAAGATTTAATTTTTTCACGAGTTCCTTGGTAATGTAGCTGGCTTGACTACAATTATCCAAAAGTGCTCTGCATTTAATTGATTTTTCTGAGTTTCTTATTCTCATTTGCATGGAAGGGATTAATGCTACTTCTTGATCAGTGTTTTTTAAACTTAATAAGTTAGTAACTTGTTTCCCTTGTTTGGAGTTTTCTTTTTGGGTAGCTACTTCCGTACTGGTTTTGGTTTTCTTATCTTCCTCTGGTTTTCCTTTTTGTTTGGTACAAAGGAAGGATAAATGGTTAGAAAACCTACAAAATGAACAGGGTTGTAAAGAAATGGGGCATTCTTTGGCTTGGTGTTTAGATGAGGTACATTTAGTACAATAATTTAATTTAGCAAGTTTTTTCAGTTTATCCCAACTTTCAGGGAAAGAATCACATTTTGAGATTCTGTGAGAGTTTTTCTTACACAATTTGCAGTAAGGTTCTCTCTGGTCAGTATATTGAGCTCTTCTTGAGGATTGTCTTTGGGTAGAAACCGCCAGAGCAGCTGTAGTTTGGCCAGAATACCATGGTTTTCTGGCTGGTTCTGGAGAGAAGTTTCTTTTTTGTTTAGGTATCAAGGTAGTTAACTCACTTTGTTCCAGATCAAAATTAACATTAGCTAAGGTTTTGGTAGCTTCAGCAATTGCTTCTTTAAACTTATTAAAGTGGTCATAGAGTTTAAACCCACAAGTTCTTAAAAATTCCTGAGTTTCTTGAGTTAGTTTATTATAATATACATACAAGAGTATATCTTCTAATTCTAATTTTTGAGTTTGCATTAAATTTATGGTAGAGTGCATATCTGCTTGAAAGTCATGAAGTGATTTAAAATTTTTGGTTATTATGGATTTAGTTAAAAGGGATTTTATTATGGAGAATTTAATTTGGCCTGGTGTTGCATAACAGCCCTCCAACTGCTGCCATGCTTCTCATAAGATGTTTTACTTTCTTGCATGCAGTTTATTTGAATGGCAGGGTTTCCACTCAAATGTTGTTTTAGGTAGGCAAATTTCTCTTCTTCGGAAAGACCTATGTTATCATAAATGTTTCTGAATGAGGTCTTAAAGTTTTGAAATTTAGAGGGATTTCCATCAAATGGTAATATTTGAAGCTCAGGAATTTTAGTACTTATTCTTAGTTTAGGTTTGGCTTCGGCATTATTTTTTTTTAGTTGTTAATGCTTGTATCATTTGATCTATTTCAAAGTGGTAATAACTATTTTTTTCATCTAGTTCTTCTTGTTTATCCTCTGAGAAGCCTTCGGAACAAACATACATTCTAAGGATTTCCTCGTCTAGATTTTGTAACTTGTCCAGTTGTGAGGACAAAAGCCGAGCATGTGAATTTTTTTGTTCCTCAGTCCAATCATCCCATCTCTCTTTGATTGTAGCTAAAAGTTTAGTAGCTGAGGTTCTGATTGCTCCCCTCCTTTTTACCAGTTTACTAGTTTCAAGTGCTTCCACATCACTTCCCAACCAGGTCTCCATACTTTTTCCACGAGTGGCTTCAGTTTGATTAGCCATTTTTAGGTTTATTATAAATGATATTTATATTTAAATTTTCAGATTATGTAAAAAATTTAATTCACTGGATTTAAAACTATTGTATCAGAATTAAAACAAAAAAGGGTAACTAACTTCTCGACTGCCCACCCGGGGGCGCCATATTGAAAAATTTATTATTTAGCTTGAGAGATATTATTTTTATTTAGGTGTAGTATTAAGGTTAAGTTTACTTTAAATAGACTCGGTAATTATAGAAATAATAATGGCCTATTTAGACACTGTCAACACAGCTACAGACTTTTTCACTGTAGGTTGCAGTGGTTTTCAGGTTAAATTTGGTCAGCAGCCAGATTACTAACTATGGTGAAGCTAAATTCATCAAAATTAATTTAGACTTACCAAAAATGAAGTTGCCAGTTGAACGTTACCCTTTCAGTTTCTAACTGATTCATAAGTTTCATTTAGTTTCCAGGTTTTTTTTAATTTTCGTTGTTAAGTTTTAGGTTATTGTTTAACACACTGCTAGGTTATTTATTTGTAGGGGCTATTTCCCAGACCTAGGTTTTGCAGGTTAAGTTAGGCTAGGGCTGGATTGCCCTTAAGTTTTTGGTTTTTAAGGTTTAAGGTTTAGAAGGTTTTATTTAAGTTAAGTTAGGGCTATATTGCCTTTAGGTTTTAATAGGGGCTATAACAGCCATTTAATTATTGAGTTAGGGCCGTTGTAGCCCGGTTCGAGTTTCGTCTAGGTACCTAGTTTTTCTCTTACCTTAGTTATTTTCTTTAACTTACTTGCACCTAGTTCTGATAGGCCTCTATTTAGTTAAACATGGGTTTTGATTAATTGCAGTGGTTATTAATTAAGGATACGATTTAATTAAAGGTTGTTAGGTTTGAAGGTTGACTCAGTTTCCCGGTTTGGGTAACCACGAGCATTTTAATTTTTTTGAGAAAAAAGGGCCCGCTTCATGCGGTCAATAATTTTCAAGATTGGGCAAAGCTCCGTTTTTCTTTGTCCCAGAAACTTTTTTTTTCCTTCTTTTGGTTAATTAGGGAAACCCAACTTCACTAGTTGGTTAGAAACGAGGGTTTTTATTTATATTTATTTTGTTTATATTTTCTTTGGAAATATATGCGGTTATTTCTAACCACTTTTTTCAACACTTCTCCCGCAGTGCATACGCAATTGAACGAGCCTTACAAAATTTCGGAGTTACATTAGGATCTACTTCTGTACAGACCTAATGGCCTTTTAGGTTGCCTACTTCAGGCCCAAAAACAGAAGAAAACTCCCTTAACAATGAGTCTATGTCAGACGGATATGAGAGTGTATTTGGCAAGATTTTGTCAATCGGCATTTTCAAAGCATCAATCCACTCACGGCCTAGTAGAGTAGGCCCTTGCTCATCCACCACTAAAATAGTTAAGGGATGAGACAAAGTTTTCTTGTTGAGTGTAACTGTGACGGACGCTTCTCCACAAATAGGTATTTGTATGTCCCCGTATTTTTTTAATATGGTTTTAGATGCATGTAGTTTAGACGTATTTTTGAAAGTTTTGTCAAAAACTGTTTTGGACATGATAGTTCGGGCAGCACCTGTATCTAGTTCTAGAGGAACTGTAATTCCATTTAGGCCTACCTCTACACTATATGGGCCTGTATTATTACCACCTTGCTGCCCATAAAATAGGTACTCCACTCCAATGTTCGAAGTATTTCCCCTTTGAGGATTTACACTAGAAATGTTAAAATTAGAATTTTCACCCTTTGTTTTCTTTGAAAAACACACTTTAGCTATGTGGCCTATTTTACTATACTTTCGGCAAACTGCTTCTTTAAAAGGGCAGTCCTTCTTCCAATAAGGCTCTCTGTGTAGACTCCTCTTTGAGACCCATTACAAACCTATCCCTTAGCATTTCGTCTAATTTGTACCCAAATTTACACGTACGGCTATGGCTTTTTATTCCTGCAACAAACTCTGCAATGCTTTCATTTACCATCTGATGCCCCGAATAAAATTTGAAACGTTCATAGATGAGAACTACTCGGGGTTTGTGGTGATCGGTTAGGGCCTGTACCAATTCAATATAGGTGCAAGTTTCTGGTGCTTTAGGAGCAACTAGGTCCATAACTAAGCCAAACGTTTTAGGGCCTATGATAGTTAAAAAGGTAGGTACTTTCTTAGCATCAGGAATGGAATTTGCCTCGAAAAACAACCTCACCCTAGTGGCAAAAGCTTCGAAGTCCTCCCCAAAGTCTTCGTAGGGGCTTATATGGCCACTCACCGACATGCTAAAGCAAAACCGAATTAGGCCAAATAACGTGAAGTAGGTTAGATTTGGTTTAAATTTGATCTAATTACTCCCCAGTTAGGGCTGAATAGTAAATTGTATTAGAGTTAGGGTTGAGACGGAATTAGTATTAGAGTTAGGGCTGGGTAGGAATCAGTTTTAGAGTTAGGGCTGAGTAGGAATTAGTTTTAGAGTTAGGGCTGAGTAGGAATTAGTTTTAGAGTTAGGGCTGAGTAGGAATTAGTTTTAGAGTTAGGGCTGAGTAGGAATTAGTTTTAGAGTTAGGCCAGCGGGACCTAAGCTATAGTACGGTAGCTTACCCACACAAACAAACCAAATCGGACGACCCACTAGGCTACATCCAATTTTCAAAACAGCCACTTGAACCCAATAAGCCAAATTAAATCCAATGAGCCAAATTAAATCTAATGAGCCTAATTTAATCCAATGACCAAATTTAATCCAATGAACCAAACTTATTCCAATGAGCCAAATTGAATCCAATGAGCCAATTTTGAATCCCATAACCATACTTGAATCCAATGAGCCTAATTAAATCCAATCCCATCCTCGTCGCCAAATGTGATAACTTGGGGTTAGACACCCCACTAAGTTATTTAGGTTCTAGCAAACAAACAAAGGCACTTACCCGGAGCGTTGACTTAGATATTCTTTAGGCCTACCATAGATTCCTGCGTCCCACAAACAGCCTACTTAACTCTCTCTAACTTTACTAATTTAGAAGCTATAGACATTACCCCTAACTGTACTTAAGTACTGAGAACTTTCTACCCCATTTCTCACCTTAGAAACATCACCTAATTACACTTAGCACCAACGATTAGGTTCGATATGAAACACCATGCTCTAGGCCAGCCAAAACAATACGAACACCCGCGTTGGTCTGTTTATCCCTTCGTGTTGCCATTCAGCTTAGATTTAGTGATTTTTCCCTTTAGTAATTTTAGACTATAATATATATATATATATATATATATATATATATAATATATATATATATATATATATACACGTCACCTCAGGAAAATACTTGAGGACTCTGTCCCTAACTTCAGAAATGAAATAGAAACAAACTGGAATGAGAGAAGAGGCAGATTTTGTACGGTCCCATCCGCGGTGGGACAAGGGGCCATAAAAACGAGGATGGAAAATACCCTCAGAATACGGGGCCCCAAAGCTTTTCAGTGTCCTTCCAAAAGAAGTGAGGAATCTCCAGCACACCGACCTGAATAAGTTCAAGAAGCAACTGGACAGATTCTTGTGCAAAGTCCCTGACCAGCCATGCGTGGCTGGCTACGAGGGCAGGAGATCAGAGAGCAATTCTCTCCTTCACCAAGTCCCGCAAATGAGGCGGGATGCTGCAGAGGGGTCGACAGCGGGTCGATCCTGAACCGTCGTTTCAAACTCAACAAAAGTAAGTAACACAAGTAAATAAGTAATATATATATATACACACATATATATATATATATATATATATATATATATATATATATATATATATATATATATATATATATTATATATATTATTGTATTATATTATATATATACTTACTGTATATTATATTATATTATATATATATATATATGAAAGTTATTTCGCGAAAGTAACGTGAAAAATATTTATGATGAATAAAACCACGAAGGAGAGGAAACACAGAGTGGTGCTCAAGCGCTTTCGTCTAATGACATCCTCAGGAACACTGAAGTAAATAAAGCGTTCAAGACTATATGTTACAAAAAAAAAAATATATATATATATATATATATATATATATATATATATATATATATATATATAATAAATATAGAAATAAAAATTGTGGGAGGAGCATACAAATTTGTGAGGTAAACTACCAATTGTAGCACTTTGCCCGAATTCAACACAAGATCAAATGGATTGTTTACAACCAATTTTATAGATAATACCTGAATGATATATAGGTCACAAAAAAAAAAATAAAAAAATAAAATAAAAATAAATTGAAAAATAAAAATTGTAAGAGGAGCATACAAATTTATAAGGGAAAATTACCAAAGTTTTAGCACTCTGCCCTTCTTGTCTAAATCCTTTCTGAACGAATTCAAAACAACGGGATCGAGTTGAAAAAGACCTTTGCTCATGTTAAAGTTATTTGTAAGTTGGATAATAGCAGACTCAAGAATATTTCTATTAACAATGTTGCTAGAGTGAAACAAAACTGAAGCATTATTCCAATCAATACAATGGGATAACTCTGACAAATGGACAAAAAGGGCACTGGACGACTGTCCCGTTCTAACGGAATATTGATGCTGTTTTACACGCGTGTGCAAATCCTTTCCCTTCTGACCAATGTATCATAAAAGGAATCACATTGTTTACAACCAATTTTATAGATAATGCCTGAATTATTGGTAGGGCTATTTTTTACTATGATATTTTTCACAGTATTATTATATGAAAATACTACATTAATATCCAAAAGTTTAAGTACATTAGCAATGCCTAAAAAGCCCGGGAAAAATGAAAGTACTAAAATATTCTTTGACAAAGTGCGAGTGTTATTATTTACACGATAGAAGGTTCGCTTTGCCTTGTTAAGACAAGATTCCATAAACGCAGGTGGGTATCACAGATCTATCGGGAAAAAACAAACAATTTGTCCTACGTACACTTTTACTCTGGACATGACACCCTTAAGAAAGCCATATTTTCTTCAATGTTTCTCCGCGCTCTTAGGATCGCCAGTCCGGAATACATCGATGCCGAATTGGAAAAAATCATCGGTATTGGAAGTGATCTGTGCTACCCACCTGCGTTTATGGAATCTTGTCTTAACAAGGCAAAACGAACCTTGCACTTTGTCAAAGAATATTTTAGTACTTCCATTTTTCCCGGGCTTTTTAGGCATTGCTAATGTACTTAAACTTTTGGATATTAATGTAGTATTTTCATATAACAATATTGTGAAAAATATCATAGTTAAAAAATAGCCCTACCAATAATTCAGGCATTATCTATAAAATTGGTTGTAAACAATGTGATTCCTTTTACATTGGTCAGACGGGAAAGGATTTGCACACGCGTGTAAAACAGCATCAATATTTCGTTAGAACGGGACAGTCGTCCAGTGCCCTTTTTGTCCATTTGTCAGAGTTATCCCATTGTATTGATTGGAATAATGCTTCAGTTTTGTTTCACTCTAGCAACATTGTTAATAGAAATATTCTTGAGTCTGCTATTATCCAACTTACAAATAACTTTAACATGAGCAAAGGTCTTTTTCAACTCGATCCCGTTGTTTTGAATTCGTTCAGAAAGGATTTAGACAAGAAGGGCAGAGTTCTAAAACTTTGGTAATTTTCCCTTATAAATTTGTATGCTCCTCTTACAATTTTTATTTTTTATTTTTTTTGTGACCTATATATCATTCAGGCATTATCTATGGAATTGGTTGTAAACAATCCATTTGATCTTGTGTTGAATTCGGGCAAAGTGCTAAAATTGGTAGTTTTCCTTACAAATTTGTATGCTCCTCCCACAATTTTTATTTCTATATTTATTATTATTATGAATATATATATATATATATTAACTGCAAACAACACACAGTATAATTAATGTAAAGAACGACGCTTGTATAGAAGAACGTTCCGCACAAGATGAGGAGGGAGAACGAACAAATGAAAAATCGGCAATCGGAAGATCCCGGGTTCGATTCCCGGGTGGTTACCTTATTTTACATTTGTTCGTTCTCCCTCCTCATCTTGTGCGGAACGTTCTTCTATACAAGCGTCGTTCTTTACATATATATATTTTTTTATTTTTTTTTTGTAACCTATATATATAGTCTTGAACTCTTTATTTACTTCAGTGATCCTGAGGATGTCATTAGACGAATGCGCTTGAGCACCACTCTGTGTTTCCTTTCCTTCGTGGTTTTATTCATCATATATATATATGCAAAAATAACTGCAATGACCGCGCAGTATATAAATGAATAGAAACGACATAAGTATTAAGGAACGTTTCTGCACACGAGGCGGTTCGCCTCATTTTCATTATTTCGTTATCTCTCCTCCTCGTGTGCAGAAACGTTCCTTAATACTTATGTCGTTTCTATTCATATATATATATATATATATATATATATATATATATATATATATATATATAATACAATAATATATATTAGTGATGTAGGTCACATCCGCATCCGCATCCGCGGAACATCCGCACATTTTCTCATATCCGCATCCGCATCCGCATCCGCACTTTGGACTGCGGATGTCGTGCGGATGTGGACCGTTGAGATAAAATGTCATTAATAAGCGGAAATTATCAAATTCTACTATATTAATAGAACTAGTTCATTGTGCGCAAAAGTGATGCAAGCGACAAGACGAGAGGCTGTTCTTGTATGAAGTTACTCTCTTGCAACCTACTTAGATCCACGTTACAAAGCTAAGTTATTTTCACTAGTACATTAGAACGAGTTAAATCATCACTTGGCAAAGCAGTTGAAGAGCTTCAATCTCTTGAATCTGTCGCTTCGCCACCCACCAAAAGAATAAAAGTTTCAGTGACAGAACCAACACCTTCAACAAGCAAATCTATCACAGAATCTGTCTCTCAGTTTCTTGAGTCAAGCAGCAATGACGAGACCTACGCGATGTCAAAAGATGTAGTAAAAATGATCGAGAGCTATCACCAAGAAAAACGCCTGGCTGCATGTGACAATCCTATTAGTTGGTGGAAAAATACGCAGAATATCTATCCATACTTGAGTAAACTTGCAAGGAAACATTTAGCCTGTCCTCCAACAAACGTACCAAGCGAGAGATTATTTAGCAGTGCTGGATTAATATATGATGAAAAGAGAAACAGACTGGCAGCAGAAAAGGCAGAAAAATTAATGTTCCTTAATCATAACCTTCCTATAATTAAGTTTGAACATTAAACGATGAACATCTTAGTTTACTTTATTTTAATTACTCATTTATAAATATGCCTAATAAAACTTTAAACTTAATATAAATAGTTATCAAGCTAATTAAAGATCTCTTTCTATAAGGGTGGAGGTTGGGGAAAGAGGTCGGGGGTGCATTTGAGTTGGGTTCACGTCCCGCATCCTGGTAACACAATTATGGTTTCTAATTGTGGCTGAAACTCAACAAAATATAACGAATTTATTTGCAGCGAATTCACTAATTGATTTCGATATTAGTTAGATGCTGATATTATTTATATGTTTAGAGAAAAGTACAGCAATTATTGTACAATTAATCAATTATACTACATTATAGCTACACCTCTCTCTATATAATACTTATTATATACGTTAAACACAACAATCTCGAATATATCCTAAAAATAACGAAAATGTAGACATCCGCACCGCATCGCGGATGTTGAAATCAAACATCCTCATCCGCATCCGCATCCGCGGATGTGAAAAAATGACATCCGCTACATCACTAATATATATATATATATATATATATATATATATATATAGTACATAATATATATATATATATATATATATATATATTATATATATATATATATATAGTATCATAATATATATTAAATATATTATGATTGATCTAAAAATATCTTATATGTTAAGATATATTTTGCTAGAGAATGCCTAAACCATTTGACTGCGTTTTACTGAAACCCTTATATCAAATAACTATTTATTGCTAATGGTAACTTCGTAAGTGTCCGAAGGGCGGCTAAATCAGTATGGCCCTTGGCACCAGGAGACCTAAATCCCCCCTTATATATATATATATAATATATATATATATATATATTAGACTGGCACTATATATATATATATATATATATATATTAGACTGGCACTATATATATATATATATAATATATATATATATATATATATTAGACTGGCACGCAAAACTTTTTTTTAAAAAGTGAAAGTATAACCCCCTAAAATTGTTACCACCATCATAATATACTCGCACACTAAATTTCAACAATATCTGTGTACTACCGACAGCCTCTTGTATTTTTCATTTATTTATTACATTTATTCATCATATATTTATTTTGTAATTCGTATTGCAAATACTGTGTGTAAACCATGCCTATTCACACTCTCGTGCATTGTGTTCCGCATGTTTCACTGTGTAACTATGTATGTTGAGTAGAAACACGTCTTTTGACCTGACGTCATTACTGGTGACGTCATTAGCTACGGAGAAAAGTGGGAGGCTCGCTGTTCGCGTCAGTATTGTTTAAGACGCAGTGAGAGATTGATGCGCAAGTGTTTTCCCTTAATATTTGCAGATCTTATCCTTCACCATGTCAGATTCAATTAAAACAAGGAGAAAAACTGAAATATGGCTGATTGGACAGCCAATTGACACAATTGGCAGTAAGAAGCTTCCATCCAATGGAGATGTACTACGTCGCCTTTCTGTCTCACAAACAGTGAAAAAAAACATTGAAAGAAGCATCCAACATAGTTTATGCTGAAATTTTTGAGATTTGGGACAAGGCAAAAATACCGACCAGAGCCAAATAGCATGTACTAACAAAAATTCAAAAAATGTATGAGAACTTCAGATCACGTCAAAAATCAAAATCAAACCGTAATCAAAATCAAATTAAAAAAGAAACTGAATTCCAAGCTAGTTTAGATAACCTTTTTGATATAGCTCACGCAAATGCTTCGCAAATGATGTCAAATGAGGAAGATCGATAATTCCTACAAGCTCAGAGAGAAAAAGGGAGGCGAGGTTACATGACTGATATTGATAAGAAACTGGTCGCTAAGCAAATGCGACAACGGAAAAGAGATGAAAGACAAGCTGCACTAAAAGAAGCCGAGGCATTGCGAAAGAAATTGTCATCAGCTGTTGTTCAGTTCAGTGATAGCAGTTCAAGCAGTAGTAGTGATGAGCAACCAAAGCCAGGCATCGTACACTCCTGAAATGACATCCAAACCTTCAAGCAGCACAATATCAAATAAGCGTAAGCGCATCGTAACACCTGATCTGGCATTAGATCGAACAAAAACAAGTGATCGTAGTGCTGTTATGGTGCTTTCAGCTACTGCAACTTCTCTTGGACATGATATTGACAATGTTGTTTTGAGCAGAAGTACTCTACAGAGGGCGAGGAGTGTTGTAGGCAAAAAAAATTGCAGATGACATTAAGCAAACCTTTACCTCTGACGTTCCGCTTACCATTCATTAGGATGGTAAAGTAATGCAAGATATAACAGGTGATGAAAATATAGATAGGCTAGCTATTCTTGTATCCGGTGGAGGAAAGTCTAAGCTTCTAGCAGTACCCAAACTTGCTTCTGGAGAAGGTGAAAGAATTGCAAAAGCAGTTCTAGAATGTTTAGACGATTGGAATTTGCGAGAATGTATTCAAGCAATGTGTTTTGATACTACTAGCAATACTGGCCAAAAAAAGGGCGCTTGCATGATAATCGAAAGTAAGCTTGATAGAAAACTCCTTTCTTTGACTTGTCGGCACCATATTAATGAAATTGTGATATCAGACGTCTTCCAGAAGTGTTACGGTGGTTCAACGGGACCGGATATATTACTTTTCAAACGTTTCAAGAATTCCTGGAAACAAATGGATGACAAAAGATTTGAAACTGCCAATACAAACATGCCGTGGAAAGCAGAAATCCTCGCACTGTGCGAAGAGCAGCTTGCGAGAAGTCACCCAAGAGCGGATTATCGCGAACTTCTTGAATTATCAATTATTTATTTAGGTGGTGTTCCCTTAGGAGGAGTACATTTTCGTCAACCTGGTGCTTTACATCGCGTTAGGTGGATGTCACGAGTGATTTATGCCATCAAAATTGTATTGTTTCGCTCGTAGTTCAACCTGACAAAACAGGGACAGAGTGCAATGGAACGCTTCTCTATGCTGTTCGCTTTTATGTGCCAAAATGGTTTGCGGCTCCCATCGCATCTTCTGCACCAAGAACCAATTTAGAGTATCTACAAGGGCTTCAGCAATATGATGATAAGAAACATTCAGCAATAGCTAGCAAAACACTATGCCGTCACCTCTGGTATCTAAATGAAGAACTTGTGTCGCTTGCCTTTTTTGATGATGGCATAACTTTGCAAGTGAAACAGCAGATGGTTCAGGCATTGGAAAGACCTGGTTCAGAAATACCAGAAAAACGAATTACTTTTGACCACACTCATGATGACCCACTAGAGAAAAATCTGACGGACTTTGTAACAAGCTCAAGTCGCTCCTTCTTTGAGAAATTGTCCCTTCAATCGACGTTTCTCGAAGTAGATCCTACAGAATGAGATAACAGGGACGACTATAAATTAGCTAAGAAAAATGTTAAAACAATGAATGTTGTAAACGATAATGCAGAGAGAGCGGTCTCATTAATTCAGAGTTTCAGCAGTCATCTCACAAAAAACGAAGAACAACTGAATACCTTCTTCAAGTCGTGGAAAAACACCGAGAGCAGTTTCCAGAGGCAAAGAAATCGATGATAAAGACAGGAAGCACATCAACATCATAAGTTGACATTAAAAAAAAAGTGGATTAGGCCTATGGGGATACCATTTAAAAAAAAGCCGCGCCTGTTGCAGTTACCTCCTGGGTGGTGCGGGAAAACTACACATTTCGGAGTCTGTCGGCACCACTAAATACTATCGAATTGGGCTGAAACTTCACTCAAAACTTTCTATCGACACGCATAACAAATTCCAGGCGTGAGACTTAAGAAAAGAAAAAAAATATTTTTCATCCCTATGAGCCTGGGCCGGTCTAATATATATATATATACACACACACACACACACACACACACACACACACACACACACATATATATATATATATATTATATATATATATTATATTATAATAATAAGCAGGAAGTATGTTTTCTGATTTATAATTTGAAATCAAGTCCTCAGATTTCATTTGAACAGAAAAGTTTACTTTGATCGCTTTGAGTGTAATTAATATCGTTGTTTCTGAGGCTTAAATCACTTGACTAATATTCCTTACTACATTTTTACTATGTTTGAAGATCCTTCCCAACTGACTGAAAATAATGTCCCTTTTCAGCTTCTCAAAGACTCCTTTCCTCTCATGGTAACACGCACGAAGTTTACACAGACGTTCCTTCAAGTTTTTGTTAAAATTTTCCATTTGTTCACTCTCTGTTTGTAATTGTTTAAGTCCTTCGTTGTCTCCTACTACCTTTCCTCGAATCTTTTCCATCGCTGCCTTCACCTGTTCGATTTCTTTCATCAGAGAGTTGGTAAGTCCATGGTAGTGGACTGGTCTGTCTCCGATATATTTTATAAATCTCAAATCTGGAAGCATTGGCCTCGGCAATTGTATGTTCATTATCAGGGTGGCGTAGTATCGCGATACATTTTCTGTATCTTGTATCGTATCGCGATACATTTTTTATTATTTGTACCGTATCGAAATATACGATACAAATAAGTGTCATTAACGCGATACTTTATCATAGACTCAGTCAGTGATCTTTCCCCTCCCCTCTCCGAATAATTCATCAGACATTCGACAATTACACATGTATCCTTTAATAAAAGAACTGTTCACAAAATACAACACTACACTGCCATCAAGCGCTCTGGTTGAGAGACGTTTTAGCATAGCTGGAAATCTCTTTCCTTCAAAACGAAACAGAATGTCTCAATGTTTGAGAAGTTACCGTTTGTAAAATTCAATGAAAATAGAAAGTAATTCAGTTGTTTCACAATAAGTCATATATGATGTGTGTGTGTATATATATATATATATATATATATATATATATATATATATATATATATATATATATATATATATTTTTATTTATTATATATATATATATATATATATATATATATATTATATATATATATATATATATATATAATATATAATATATATATATTATGCATTATATATAAATAGAGTATATATATATGTATCGTATCGTATCGTATCGTGATACATATATTATTCATATATCTAGTATCGTAACGATACATTTTTGCCAATGTATCGAGTATCGTATCGCGTTACTTTTTTTTGGCCCCGATACACCACCCTGTTCATTATACACAGTGATTCACTGGCCTACTTAGTCAGTGCTCCAGACAACTATCTCTTAATTTTCTATGGACCTCTTGTATAATGTTTGTACCTGTTGAGTCTGAAATAAAGTGTTTGTTTGTTTGTTAAGATCGCCAAGATTCTCTTTCTCGGCCACCATACTTTCCAGTTGTTTCCGTTGCATTTTTATCGACATAAAAAGTTCGCAGAAACATTACAAAAACAAACATCTTTATTGCGGATCATTCACAATCCATAGCCACTTAACCTAACATACAAGTACAATCTTACGTATACACTGAACTTAATACAAAAATGCAGCCAACATAGCCACTTAATTAACCTAGCATACTGGTATACTGTTTGATTAATTAATTATCTGACAATTTTATGTATATTGTTATTACAGTACATGAGACATCTTATATCACTTATAATGCTTATTATAACATAGCCACTTATTATAACACTTATTATAACACAACTTAATATGCATATATAATCTTTGCTACATTACAAAAATAGGTATTGTAAACCAGCAGTTAGTTGTTTGAACCAAGACTGCCATATAGGTGAGAAGTACACAGTATCTAAAGACAGGACATTGTACAGGGTGTCCCAGAAGTCTTGGAGGAGTTTTATTTGGCTATAACTTTTTTCTTCTTTTATTAATTTATTTATTTTTATTTTTTAATTAAAGTACCCTTGCTGCGATTAATGAAAATGGAATCCTGGACAGTGCAACAAAGAGTGGCTATTGTGGAACTTTACTTGACAAACAACTCTTCCATCGTTGCCGCTCAAAGAGTTTTTCGATTAAAAATTAACACACATTCTGCTCCTTCTGATCGAGCTATTCAACGGTAGGTCGCTAAATTTCGTATGGGAAAGGGTCAGGGAGACAAACCACGGACTGGGCGTCCTCGGACAAGCCGAAGTCCAACTCTAGTTGAGATGGTTCGTGAAAGCGTTGAGGAAAATCCACATCAGTCCGACGACGCATCCAGGAATTAAGCATTTCAAGAAGTTCCTTACATCGAATTTTAAGAGGGGATATCAATCTTTACCCGTACAAAATTCAAATTGCTTAAGAAATTAAACCACAAGATCATCAGAGTCGGATAACGTACGCTAATGCAATTTTAGATTTACGCAATGAAAATGAAGATTTTCACCAGATATTACATTTTTTATTAAAATCGCAATAAATAAATTTTCAAGTGTTACAAACCTTTTTGTATTTGATCCCCAAACAAAAAAGTTATAGCCAAATAAAACCCCTCCAAGACTTCTGGGACACCCTTTACAATAACACAATTAGAGCTGTTTTGGACCCTGTAATGAAATTATATATATTCTTCCGGATTAACATTTGGCTGGTAGGTAGGTTACGCGTAGTAAACATAAAACTGGCTCTGCACCATTTTGGTTTCCTACATAGCATACGAAAAATATTATTATAAGCAACAGGGAGTTTATTCATAGCAGTTTTTGTATAGTTCCACCACAAATGGGATGTATACAATGCAGTACAGTAAGTTCTAAAAAAATAAGTTTTAACTGATTCTGAACACATACTAAATTTCCTTATTAGCATGTTACCCTGCACATACAGCTTTATACGTTGCCTCTCAATATCGAGTTCATCTCACAGTAATTACATGACCGAAGTATTTACATGTGTCTTTCACAGGTATTGTCTAACCATTCATTTCGAAAGACCCACATGATACTGATACATGTTTCAGTAGATTACACTTAAAAATCAAAATACAACTCTTTGCCCCATTATAGGTGATGTCATTTTCTATACCATATTGTTCACATATCTCTAATAGTACTCTCAGCCCACGGGGAGAGGGTAGTAGTATAGCCACAAAAGGTTAGAGTGCAGGAATGTTGCAAGTAATTACGTAATGTTGCAAAGGGGGGTGGGGTTGCAAGGGGTGTTGCAAAAAAAGGGAAAAAATAAATTAAAAAAATTCCCCCCAAAGGGCCCTTTGTTGCCAACCGGGGTTGCAAGGGGCATGCAACTTGGAGGCGGAGTTCTCCCCCAAGCTATTCCCCCCAAAGGGCCAGAAAGGAGAGAAAGGAGGAGAGGTGTTCACCTGGCAGGAGCCAAGTGCATATTAAGACTTCAGCCGAGTAGGCGTTGTTTTATAGGCTCCTAATCAGCCAGTTGGCTTAGAAGGCGTAAATGGCTAGAGTTGCCAGATACCACTTTTTAGCGATACCATTGTATACATTATTATAGACTCCTAATCATCCAGTTGGCTTAGAAGACGTAATTGGCTTGAGTTGCCAGATTTTTTAGCATTATTATTGCCAGATACCGCTTTTTAGCGATACCATTGTATACATTATTATAGACTCCTAATCAGCCAGTTGGCTTAGAAGACGTAAATTAAATGGCTTGAGTTGCCAGATACCACTTTTTAGCATTATTATGGTGAGTTGTCTCCAATTAAAAGATTTCGTGCCATGTATTCAGTTGCCAGATACCACTTTTTAGCGATACCATTGTATACATTTAGAATACCGGTAGTAGGTTTAGAAGGCGTAACAATTAGAATTAAGTAAAACAACATTGCATCATTCTGTTTATTATAAATATATAGAAAATAAATATACATTTCAATAATAATTGAGGAATATGCATATAATCATAACAGTACAGGCGTAACAATTAGAATTAAGTAAAACAACATTGCATCATTCTGTTTATTATAAATATATAGAAAATAAATATACATTTCAATAATAATTGAGGAATATGCATATAATCATAACAGTACAGGAAATATATACACACAATTATGGAGATATATAGAAAATAAATATACATTTCAATAATAATTGAGGAATATGCATATAATCATAACAGTACAGGAAATATATACACACAATTATGGAGATATATATAAAATAAATATACATTTCAAATAGAAATAAATATACATTTCAATAATAATAGAAATATGCATATAATCATAACAGTACAGGGGAAATATCACGCAAAATATATAAATACATTTCAATAATAATAGAAATATGCATATAATCATAACAGTACAGGAGAAATATCACGCAAAATATATAAATACATTTCACTTTTTTTCAAAATAATAAACTCGCATTTAATCGAGTTTACAATTAAATCATTATTGCTTTGCATTACGCAGTATATGCGGCTTAATAATATTTCACCGCTTAAAGTATAGGGAAACCTGTATTCGATATGAAGGGCTTTCATATCGTTCAGTACTATTTTTGTTCCCACTTTACAACCGGTTGGTAAGTCATCTTTAAATACGTCTAGAATGCAATCAAAAGCACGCACAAAGAGTTCATCGTTAGCTACATTATTAAACACAAGTTTATAAACACGCTTTTCCAATCGAGGGTTTATTTCTACCGACTCAAGCTTTTCAATCGTGAACTCACTCAACACAACGGCAATTGAAGTAATCTTCTAAATCGTTACGACAACTGCGCGTTATATAAAGAAATAGTTCTTCAGGGTGAACGGTGTAGGTGAGCTCAGCCTTGTACCGATCAATTGCTTTGTACCAAAGTTCATGGTATTTCAAAGAGTCTAAACTTTTTAAATAAACGTCCAGCTCTAGACCATTCTCACCAGCCCTACACTCGGTAAACCCATCGAGCAGAGCGGTGTAGGCGTATTCAAGTACTGCATCAAAATAAAGCATATCCGTAACACGCGCGTCTAATATAGGTTTCAGCTTACGGAATTCAACGATTTCAAACATTCTGTCGAGGATGAAACGGTTTCGCGTAGGAATAAGAGCGTTATTATCAGAAGCATTCTTCCACATCAGCCGTATATCAATGCACGGCCGATCGTTATTTATACACAACGTACATACAACGGCGTATGAGGGTGCGTCACTAATCTGCTCTCTTCTTGTACCCACGTTAGCAGGTATTTTATAACGATCTTCACTCCACTTCTCAACATTGTTCCCTCTAAGGTGTGCGCGTGTGCGCGCGCACACGCGTTGTGAAACCCGCGCACACAGCAAAATAAAATGCGCACAGGCTCAAGCGTATCATGAGTCACGACAGTAAATGAAGTAATTTCAAAAATATACCGTCACACAAGGTCTAACCATTTGCATCAACATACTCTATAGTCGCTCTTTTAAGTATTAACCCCTTCCGCCCGACTTCGCCGACCTCCGCGCAATTACGCAATACAGATTTTTTTACTCTATGTATTTGCATTTTTTTCTTTTATACATTAACGCATTGAATATAAACCTTCTCTTTCTTATTTTTGGATAAAAACGAATAGTAATTATCTCATAATTCATAAAAAATGAAATTATTTTTTATTTTATTCCTATTTTGTGAATGGATAAAATCATGTATTAATCTCGATAGTCTATTTTAAATTGCTAAATGCTAAAAATTGTTTTGAGAAATGATAACTAAAATAGTCATTTTCAATTAATGTTATTTTTATTTATTTCTTTATTTTGTTGAATTTTATTTTACTATTTTTTATTTTATTCATATTTTTAGAGTGGATAAAAGGTTTCTTTTTTAAGAATATACAATATTGTAAACAGTTTTTTAATATCCATTTAATAGTACCGTAATGATCAAGCTATCATCTTATGAAAATAATATTTATTAAGTATTTAATATTTATATATATTTAATTTTGAAGATAATAGCGCTCAGAAAAGTTTGCACAATTTTTCACCATGAATCTAAATGTACGCACAACGAACATTTCTTGCGCACATCGAAAATTTCTTGCGCACATCGAAAATTTCTTGCGCACACGGACTTAAAAAAATTAGAGGGAACATTGCTTCTCAACTATCACGAAGATTCTATTCATCTCCTCGACACTTAAATAAACCCGTTTGTTTGTTTGTCTACATTCCGTTTCCAGCACATAGCTAACGGTACCGGAATTACGCCTGAACACGCGCAACGATTTCGTCACGGACACATCGTACGAGGCGTTGAGAATGCTGCTCAAAGGAAGTTCCATCGTATTCGAGGAGCACACGTCCACTCGGTTCAAGCTCTGAGATAACTATGAGCCGTGTGAGGCACGCAGGTAGGCAGGAGCGGTTCGACGGGCGGCTGACTCGATGATACGTGAATGGGCTTGTTCGTATGATCCGCGAGTCGCACCGAATTGTTGTACATATTTGTTTTTCCGGTACAAGAATTAATTTTATCACTACCAGCCTACGCACCAGACAGTTTCCCCTCAGGATAAGAACTAGGCACATTTTATGTTTTACTAAACATCTTCACACTCCGGCGCACTATTTGAGAGGAACATATGCTCATATTTTTCCTTTCTGACCATCAAACGATACTCGTCTCTAAAGTCTGTTAAAAACTCACGCAGGGAACTAGCCACAACCTCACTACGAACCTCATCATGATATACATTAATATAGTGATAAAAATACTTAAGATTGTCCATGATCACGAGATTCACATTTTCAGTCGTAGGGTATGAGTAATCGACATGGTGTAGCATGACGTAATACCGCTTGTCACACCACCCCGCGCAAGACTCATTATCCATACCTGCTGCTTCTCTTCTGCACGCGTTGTTTCTTTTACTTCACGGTATATGTGAGACTTTATAAAGTTTAGCTCTACAGCATACTTCAGCACATCGTCTGTGCAACGAAAGCCTTCAACGGTCTCACCAGAACATCCGTAGAGTATTTGTACATCTTGGAGCTTCGCACAATCCAATGTGGTTTTAAAAGAGGCATAGGAGGGGGGAATAGGAAGTTTTTCGGTATCCACCACATCCTGACACTTTGCTGAATACCATTTCAAAAACGTTGTACAAGCAATATTAAAGGTAGCCACTTGAATACACGTCTGATCTTTTCTTCTGAATACACGTCTGATCTCTCGGGCTTACTGCAGTCGACTGACCATGCAGGGACTCCCAGATAGTAACATGACTCACGGTCTTACAGTGGGCGGAGCTTAGAACTTTCACCTGTGACACACACACACACACACACCACACACAAAGGAGAAAGTGAAACGCTAATTGAAACATGATTTATTTAATAAACGAGATATTCAAGTTATATATATTTACAAATACGATTTAATAAAACGAGATATTCAAGTTATATATATATTTACAAATACGTGTAATAAATCAATAGATACTTTACAAATACGATTTAATAAACGAGATATTCAAGTTATATATATATATACAAATACGTGAATAAATCAATAGATACGATTATATACAAGACAAATACGTGTGAGTTAACAATAGAAGCATCATACGTTATGGTATCCAAAGGGTACGGTATCATAGGTACCAGGTAACTGGTAACGTTTCCTATAGGTGTTACGGCACACCTTCGTACCCCTAAGTTCCTTCACGCCCCCCAGCTTCTGCGCCCGAAAATTGTGGGTGCCTACAATTAGTTGGGGAGTTTGTTCGCCCTCATCATCGTCCAAACATACTAGATCCTTCAACGATTCAAAGTTAACAACCCGCCGATTCGCATGGTTGAGCGTAATGCCCTTTGCCTTCACGATATATTTCATTTCCTCCCCCACCCTGACCCGTACCCCATAAGTTTTAGGTCCTGTTGAGACAAAAGAGTCGGCGTATGCGTTGTCCCCATACTCATCCTTGATCTCATCAGTGAGTTCGCCGAGGAACTCCCCAATAGCATGTATTCACCCTCCCTCTCTGTGAATATCACGCTATCTGTATCGGCATACAATACTCTCCGCCCAAGAGAATGCAATAGACCCCAAAGTTTTATACGGGCATAGGCTGTTGTGAAGCTGGCCACAGGTATGTTTGTAACCCTTGAGGTATCTGTGGCCAATTCAGTGTTGTTGTACTTTATTATGTAAGTATTACCTACATTCACGATCTCCATGACCTCTTTATCGGGAGCATTGGCATAATCCCAGACATCACTATAACTTTGTGCCAAATGAATGTTCCCTTTGCCGGTATTCTGCGCAAATTTTCCCCATAGACTGTTTAGACACAACTTTGCACTAAAGCGCTTGCCAGGATTCTTTGCAATTTGGGCACGATCAAGTTGTATACCTTCGCGGTCGCGGTAACGTTGAATATAGGCAGACTTTTCATCTTCGGTATCAACTCCTCGCGGATACCCTGTGCCTCAACCTTATCCTTCAAAAAGGCGTTTATATATGGTGTGAAAAGGTTGGGTAGCTTCTGAAACCTCCACACCTCATGTATCTTCAGTATTCTATAACCATGGCGTACGGCTAGGGCCAGCTCAGGACTTGTATATACGCCTCTGATCTTACGCTGGTGGGGTATATGGTTACAATCGCCGTTATCCTCTTCCGCGCACTTCACGCACAGGGGAAACATGAGCTTGTCGTCGATAACGACAGGTAAGATTGGCATCCATAAATTGCGTGGGGGGAGTACGTCTACGAAAGAGAGCCCAAAGTAACGATCATTCAAATTTCTTGAAAATTCATTGATGGATGGCAGGTTAGGTCCCACCAGTTTCTCAGGAGCGCCCACGGGGTACGGATTGTTCTTCATCACGTATGGGTACAAAGAACAGAAATCGTAGTAATGGAGCTTCACACCCTCCGTAGGTGGAAAGTATAGTCTGAATGGATTTGTACGTCCTCCAAACAAGCTATCACCACATTTGAGAGGATCCAGCACCATTGAGCGCTTGATCGTGTTTATTTCCTCACGGTACACCTCGTCTGTCTCCATCCGTGCATCATATTCATGCTCCCACAAGACTTTGTGAGTGAACTGTGATCCTATAAGTTGATCGCGGGTGCGGGTCCGTGCAAGACAGTCGGCAGGAGATCTACCGTGGATATCTCCGGCGATTCCGCACTCAGGACGGGGGCATCCATGCCACCAGCAACCGTTAAAGGAGTACACAGTCTTCACACCAGTGACACGGTTTTCACTTAACCCATCAACCCAAAAAACACGTCCATTAATCTTAATGGGTACTTCACCCGTGTTGCGGGCGTGCTTTATGTATACACCTGTCTGTTGCTGTAGGTGTATGAGCCAGTAAATAGCCTTGTGTCCGTAACTGCGGGGGTTGTTTCGGTGAATAATGGCTAAGGTTCTTTAGGCATGAAGTTATTCTTGAACACCGTAAAACATAATGATGCGATGGTGGTTGCGACTTGCAGCGGATCGCATTTGAAACGGGCTATGTACATCCTTCTAAAGGCCTGGAAACATACTCTAAGCACGCGCACATCATTCACGCAATAACGCTCACATTCATCAGCTATATTATAAGGGTTACTTTCATTAAAACTGTTGTAGTATCGATCAAAGTCTTCACGTTCATCCATACAGTCAAAATAATGTTTGGGTGGTGGTGGGCCTACGTAGTTTAAAGTCTCGCTGGTGAGGAAAGTGTAAGGGAAGTATCCTTTGGAAACTTCAGCTGCTACTCCCATCACCTTGGGTAGCTTTGCTAATTTACAAGGTGTGAATAATAAAGTGTCTTTAAATTGTACATTGCCTCTTATTTGCATCTGTATTAATTTGTTGCCTCTTTTCAATGGATCACCTGTAAATATCTCAGAGGATTCGTGTTCAAGCAACTCCTTATAAAGGAACTGCGTATCAAACTTTGCCCCGTTATGGGCGAGAATATACACAGTCATTTTTTTTAACTTGTCGGCTAACTTGACAATATAGGACACAAATAGTTTCACAGGACTATCGCGGACATTCGTTTTAAAAACGTTTGTCCGTTTACCGCATTTGGGGCACTCGTCACATTCGATACCCATACACTCATCACAGATGGTCTGGCTCACAAGTAAATGTGGAATTACCTCTTTGGTTTCAGCGTTCGTATATGTTTCTATATCGTAGTATACAGTTATACAAGGGTTATTTTTAGGCTTAGCATCTTTCATATAACATACATGCTTTACTCCATCCGCCTTATATTCCTCCTGGCATGTAGGACAGTGAATTACGTCACACTTGTGCTTAAATTTTCCCCAATTATCCATTGTGTGAAACATACCACATTCACAGATTCTCATTTTCCTGCACGTGCCAATTGATTTATGGAAATCAAAACAGCTATTATTGAAAAATGTGCGTCTACACACATCACAGTCTCTCTTCTCAGCGTCAACTACACGGCTTTCACATTTGGTGCTTTTACACTGCTCACATACCATGTGACATTCTTTACAATGTCTCACAATATCATCCGCAAACTCGAGGCACCCCTTACACAAATCATGATGTCTCCCATATTTTCGACTTTTGTCATAACTCGCGTAAAGCCACCTTATATTACGGATGGGGAGATACGTTGTCCCTGACAATCCTAAAATAAGTAGGGGTCTTGTACGATCTCTCACACAGCTTTTAAAAACATACACAGTCCTACGACGATCATCCAGCCCAAATACAACTATACGACATTCATTTCCTGTTCTACCCTTCTCAGCTCTTCAGGACCCATATTACAGTCAAATTCAAGTTCACAGTCTACAGCTAGTTTACGGGCACGCTCCACGACCGTAGGCAACCAAATTTTTGGGCCTGTGTATTTTGTACAGTAAACATACGTGCTAAGAGTACTGCTATAAAGCCGCAACCACGATCGACGTTTATATGCTTTCGGTAAATAATCGGAGAATTGAAGTTAAGAGTATACGGTATGGCACTATGACCCGCAACACGGAATACACGATCAATATTTACCGTGAAGTTGTCCATATTAAAGGCTATACTACTTTGGGCGGCTTGCATTATACGTCCTAATATATATTCTACATCTTCAGCCGCCAAACGTCTAAATGGCACTATCACCCAATAATCGTCTACATCACCGTCATCTGACCCGAATCCAAAGGACAGACTCGTCCTGACTTCACGCTCGTCGCGCTTGAAGAGCAAACTCTACAATACGCTGTACAACCCGGCGTAGCCCGCGCTCAATTCCATTGCTATACATGGCTCTAGGGTCGACCCTGACTCTATACCGATTTCTAGTCAAGGCTGGGGTGGGGGCTGCGGAGCGCACCAACTCGAACGTTATAACATCCTCAAGAACGGGGGGCATCTGTGGCGGATGAATTAGGGGTATATTAGCGGAAGGTGCTGCTGGGGGCCTGTTGCGTAGGAGGTTGAGGGTTGGGGATCTATTATTGTAGACTTAACAGAACGGGGGGCAACTGTGGCGGATGAATAAGGGGATATATTAGCGGGAGGTGCTGCTGGGGGGTTGTTGCGTAAGAGGTTGAGGGTTGGGGATCTATTACCGCTGCAACAGGCGCGTATTTCGGTCGCTTTATACCTGACGTGGGGTTCTCATACCTCCGCTTTGGACGTGCTACGGTATCGCTGGTGAGGGTTCGTTGGCAGGGGAGGAGATCACAACTACACTGTCGTCGAGGTCATCCGTAATGTCAATGATGGGGTGCTCTACCTCATCGTCATTCACGGTTCTGTGGGAGAAGAAAGCAAAATATAAGGAACAGCACTCAAAATTTGTAATATTTTGTAAATGACCCACTTAGGAGTGTGACGTGTTAGAAATGGACTCTGTAGAAAAATTCAGATTCACGAGCCCATCCACATGTATTATATCTGGACCTACAGGATGTGGTAAAACTGTGTTTATGCTTAAAATCATTAAAGAAAAGGGAGAGATGTTCTCGAAATTTGTGCATAAAGTTATATGGTGCTATTCGACGTATCAATCAGTGTTCAACGAGTACCAAGATGATATTTTGTTCCACAAAGGCGTATATGACGTTAATTCGTTAAAGGGAAATGAACATACAATCATTGTAATTGACGATCTCATGTTGGAGATGGATAAAACGTTTGCCGAGACATTTACAGTATTCTCCCACCATCTTAACATAAGCGTGTTCTTCATCAATCAGAATCTATTTTTCAAAAATAGATACATGCGCGATGTGTCGTTAAATACGCAATATCTAGTCTTATTCGCGCAACGTAGAGATGTATCACAAATTGGGGTATTAGCCAATCAAATGTTCCCGAATCAGCGTAAGGAGTTTTTGGAAGTTTATAAAGAAGCTACAAGCACGCGTTACGGATATTTGCTTTGCGACCTTCATCCGCGAAACACGTTTAGAGTGCTTCTGCGAACGAATATATTTCCAAACGAGCCTGAAACGGTGTATATTCCAGAATGACAAAGAGACTAAAGAAATACCGTGAATTAATAAAAATCTATCATCGACTGCCCCGGGCAATGCAGCAGATGTTTATTAAAAATATCGACGCCGACTTTTTAAAATGCATCTGTGAAATCTGTCTTAACGTTATAAATTGCAATGTATCAATGAAAACCCATCAGAAGGCTCGCCTACGCCGCTACAAGAACATAATACGTGCACTCGCTCGTAAAAGTCAAACTGTAGCGAAGAAAAAACGAATTATTGTACAAACAGGAGGGTCATTTCTCCCCATCTTATTTTCAGTTTTGGGTCCTTTACTGACTAGATTAATATAATGAAGAAAGTGGTAGTGATTCCCCACGAGGTGTACGCTTCACTGCAAAGGAATCCAGACACGGATCTAGATCCCCGTAAAAGCAGACTTAAAAGAATGGAAAGCGAATTGCTAGCCCTATTAAACAGTGAAAAAACACCTGATGAGAAAAGAATCTTATACCAAGAAGCTCTGCAGAAATTTCTTCACGAGTACGAAAATTATAAGAGCCCTACAGAGATTCCTGTGGTTATTAGGCACAGCACGGGGACGATGGACATGGCGACATAGGATCTGAGCCCGACGATACAGCTGACCAACCAAAAAGATTAGCCACACAACATATCGAACATGTATTAAAAAGCACCCTCCCACATACATTGATGAGTAAAGGCTTAAGTCTTTATAATCTATTGAATGAGGATCCAGCCATACAATGGACCGATACAGGCGAGCTCATTGTGGAAGGATCAAAGGTACAGGGATCGAATATCGTAGACATTGTCCATGATCTGGTGAGAAAGTGGGATAGGCCATCACCATCAGGATGGAAGCATATTAAAGCAAGACTACAACAAATAAATGTCCCTAAAACGTTGATAGGAAATCTGAACAGGTTAAAAGACTTGGAACATGCAACGCATGTGACACAATTGAAGGCGCCGTCACCCCCGGCGGTAACACCTTTGAAGAGGAGCAAGAAGAGGTTAAACCAACCCTACCCACGTGCCTCTAAAATACGCAAATGGCTAACGTATTAACTAAACGCTATTATGACATTTCTAACCCATCCTCTTACGGCGGCGTAGATAGACTGTACAGAAGTGTTTACGGAGTAGGAAAAAAAGATGTTGAAAGATTTTTGAGGGAGCAGGACGCTTATACGCTTCATAAGCCTGTGAGAAAAAGGTTTAAAACAGCCAAGACAACGGCTTCCTCGATTGATTCTATTTGGCAAGCAGATTTAACAGACATGCAAAGATATTCTGTGTATAACGATGGTTACCGCTACATTCTATTCATAATAGACGTATTCTCTAGATATCTGTGGCTAGTTCCTCTGAAAAATAAATCACCTGAAACAGTTGCTAAAGCCACCAAAACGCTAATGTTAAAAGAAAACAGGGTTCCTGGCTATTTTTGTACGGATATGGGGAAGGAATTTATAGGCCGTGCTTTTCAGAACATGTTGACAGAGTTTAATATCAGCTATTACACAACCAATTCTATACATAAGGCTTCTTTAGCTGAAAGAGTTCAGCGCACCATAAAGGAACGCATGCACCGTTATTTTACACATAAAAACACATACAGATTTCTAGACATTCTGGAATCATTGGCATCATCCTACAACCGCTCACACCATCGCACGATTGGGACAACACCTAACGAAGTTTTAGAAAGAGGTACGCTCCCGAGAAGAGATGGATCACCACCACCACCACACTCTGCGCGCTTCAAAATCAATGATTATGTAAGGCTGTCGCGTTCGGGGAACAAATTCGCAAAGGGTTTTGAGCAAGGATGGACACGCGAGATTTTTAAAGTTAGGGCTATGAGACCTAAAGGTGAGATAATGATGTATTACATTGAAGATTTGAATGGGGAAGAAATCTCAGGAGGTTTTTACCGCGAGGAATTGCAGAAAGTTGCGTTTAATTTAGGAAAAAATGTGTTTAAAATTGAGAAAATTTTAGGAAGCAAAGGTTCAGGAAAGAGAAAAATGTACCTGGTGAAATGGCTAGGGTACCCAGAAAGCTTCAACACCTATATAAAAGCTGATGCAATAATGAAGCTTAAATAGTATGCAACATGGCTCCTAACCATTTCTACGTCACACTCCCGTCCTCCTCGTCCCTGTCTGTACACCCTAACAACACACTAGCCAACTTTGTAACAGAGCTCCACAAGCACATTGAATTGGGTCGTGATTCGTATGAGGTGGGGATATGCGAAATTCAGCTGGACACCATCTTTTTAAATATTGAACATAAAGAAACCGTTTTTACGATTCTTAGAGACATTGACGAGTGTGAAAAAGCTGGGGTAGCTATGGATGAAACTATGCGTATCGCTCGGACTAAGGTTGCACGGTATTACAGTACAGAAGTAAGACTAGGACCGGGTCAATATGGTTCGGCCGAGGATGTTGTGAGAGGCTTAAACGTAAGTTTAAGAAACTCAAACCTTACGAATGATTTAGTATACGAAATCGTAAACAACCCTGCACATACACTAATCCTAAAATCAAAGACTAACAGACGTATTAAAGACCATAGAAAGTTCCAAATTCTAGCCAATGGCCGATATAGCGCAGCCTTCCAAAGAGACACATTTCACGAGACACAGCATGACTTGTCCAGATTAATGTATCAATTGAAGATGGAGAAATTGGCTGAAAGGTCCCCAGACATGTGCTATATTTACAGTAATATAGTGGAGCACCAGTTTGTTGGGGATACCCAGGCGCGCCTGCTGCGCATTGCTCACATCCCCAACCATAGAGGAAGGAGTTTGTGTATTACATATGACAGACCCCATTATGTGAATGTCGCAACTAATTTAATAACCAATATCTCAATATATATAAGAACGATTGAGGGTGAAAACTTCCCATTCGGTAACGGGAGCTTAACAGTGAAGCTACACTTTCGACGCACTGAGTTATAATGGATAGAAAGCCTTTCACCGTCTATCGAGGGGTGAGATACCAGCGCGGTAGTGGACTTGGATCCATTTTTTCATCCATACTACGTACGGCTGTTCCTTTGCTGAAGAGGGGGCCAGATACCTTGGAAGGAAAGCGCTACAATCAGGTTTAACACTGCAGAAGACATATTGGCCGGGGCTAAACCTAAAGAAGCTCTAAAAAAACATTTAAAGCGTACACGGGACGAAATCATCAAAGATGCAAAGAGAAAAATGCGTGGTGGCGGAAGAAGAAGAGGGCTCCCGGAAGAAGAAGGGGTCACGTGGTATTAAACGTAAAAGGCTATCAAAAAAGAAGTGCTGTAAGCGAATGAAACCTATGGTTGACCACTTTTTTGACTGATATAAGCTAAGGACATTGATCTCATGAATCATAGTTTGTTTACCACTTGTCGAGAGAGGAGTCACTATTTCGCCATGGCACGCTTCATCCACCCATGTAGTTCACAATGCTGTAAATCGGAGCTGTCCCTTTTTGAGCTGCCTCCAACCCAAGTTTCTATTGAGCACAGTGACTTTATTACAATTAACCCTTTAAACACAATTAGTTCCCCGAGTGCACCTATAGAATTCGTGATACCCAGCTCAGGCCCTTACTTTTTTGATCCAAGCTGTGTGCACATGTACGCTAAGCTACGTATAGCCCATTCTGATGGAACGGTCTGCGATGACAAATATGCTGTATACCCTGAAACAAACTTTCTGCACTCCATATTCAACCAGTGTGACGTATATTTAAATCAGACCAACATATCGGCAGGCACGGGGTACTATCATCTACGAGCCTATCTGGAAAATGTCCTCAACTTTTCCAAAGAAGCGAAGGCTACCTTTTTAAGTGCCGAGGGATATTATCAAACTAAAGATGAAAATAGTATAAAGGACAAATTTAAAAATTCTAAAAAGAAAATATACGAGTGTTTTGGACGGTTGCACACAGATTTCACTTTCCAGGAGAAGTTGCTTGTCAACGGGGTGGATATGAAAATAAAGCTCACCCGCACGAGTCCTGAGATCTGCTTAAATCTGGATGCTGATCAAGAGGGGTGCAAAGCCCGTTGTGGTTCACATTATGGACACATACCTCCGCGTACGGCGAGTGAAATTAAGTTCACCAAAACAACTAGAAATTGAGAAAAATTTACTAAACGCTACAGTGAAATATCCTATTAACAGAGTGCAAATCAAACTATATACGGTTCCTGCAGGGTTGGCATCGAAGCAGATAGAAAACATTGCCCTGGGAAATCTTCCTAAAAGGATATTAATCGGCATGCAGGACCATGCTTCGGTGAATGGAAAATATAAAAAGAGTGCCTTTAAATTCGAGAATTTCGGACTTAAAAATATAACTCTATACGTTAATGGCACTGCTTTGGGTGGAACAATGGGTACGGACTATTCATCAGACGCTGTGTTACCTCTTTGTGCCAGAGCCTATAGTAATCTGACCCATATTGCAGGTGATTGTGATGAGCTTGGTAATGGGGTAACGCAGGAAGAATTCATTGATCAATTTAACCTTTATCCGTTTGACATTACACCTGACTTATCTGCTAGCGTAAATACCCATTTAACCCCACAGCAGAGCGGAAACATCTCAGTGCGGCTGGAATTCGCCAAGCCTATAGACGCTCCTATTAGTGTACTAGTATATCTCGAATCGCAAGCCCTAATAGAAGTAGATAGATTTAGGAGCGTTATCACTGACTTTTAAAATGGATGCTAATACACTTCAGAAAGTAATGGAACGAGTCACACGTTCCAAATTTATCGGCGTGTTTGCGAAGAATGAAACATTGAGTTTGCCAAGTACGCGAGAATGCGGTAGTCTTATTGTGAACACAGATGTCATCGGTAATGAAGGGATTCATTGGATCGCTGTCTATTTTAAAAATAGACAGCGCCTGTACTATTTTGATTCACTCGGTACTCAACCCTGGAGTGACCCTATTATTGTAAAATTTCTCGCTCAGTTACATATTCCCGAAGTTGTATGGAAACCATTTCGTATACAAAGAATTTTAGTAATGTTTGCGGAATGTACTACGTCTCATTTCTCACGCATATGTCATGTGATAAAGAATTTATAAATTTTTTAAATTTATTTGACCCGTGTCACACTCGCCGAAACGATGAAATGGTATGCAGACAGATAAAAATCCGTTTTCCAATTGTACGTACTCGTTGTATAGTATAATGTTTTTGTTCGTATATTTGTAACGGTATATTCTGTAGTTGGTTATTGTACTGATTTCTTTCATTTAATAAATTTATGAAAATATATTGTCTTCTTACCCCAAAAGATCGAAAAACACTTACATTATTTCGGTGTGACATTGCTGACTGATCAGTATATCCTCCGTATTCATGACACGAGATTCTTCAAAAGATTGTATAACACGTGTCAAATCCTCATCGACCTTAAAGGAATAATGTTCATTCTTTTAAAACATATACAGAGTATACAGGCAGATCCCCATTATGTGAAGATATCTTTGGTTCATTTAAGAGGAATAACATTGATTACCATAAAAAATTCGATTTTAGCATAATGGAGATAAGAGGTAAAACCAAATAACATTGATTGCCAAAAAAAATTCGATTTTTGGTGAGTATCTAATGAAGTATTTGACGAGATACTACAACTCTCCATATATATATAAATCGAATTATAGACACTTACATTTCTATGGTAGTCCCTTGCGTCGGATTGTAAGGAGCGTCACTGCAAATATCTTCAACGGTTTGCGTTGGAAATAATTCATCACGGTCAATCGCATTAAAAAGACTAATTGCCGTTAATGCTGCAGTCACTTTCTTCATACAAATCCGGGGAGACGTACAGGTCCATGGTGGAGGGAATGATTATTCACTGACGCGAAATAGCTACTGTTACTCCCAACTGAAAAATATCCCCTTTTATATGCACAATCGCCAAGCTCCGCCCCAAAAGACCAGATGTTCGTAGTGATTGGCTGCCGGTGTAGCTGGGTGGAGCTATGATGTGTACCAATCCGCTATAACGGGGCCGGACGAGTAATGACATCTTTATATTTTCTCAAAGAAATATATCCTAATTATATTTTTAAAAGAGCGTTCGGTTTCCGCGTTAAACTGTGGGTCTAAGGTGGAGTGAAAGCCTTTCCAATTCGGCGAGAAATTACACTAGGGAACAACATTTCTTGAAAATTATTTGGTGTTTCTTATAGAACTTTTGATATTGATTCCAAATATGGTTTCAGAATTTTTCTATCACCCATAGTTTTCGAGACAATAATATTTCCATTTACTCAGACTTTCCCGCAGATCTTATAGACAATGCAGGTCCTGTATATGAGCTTTAATTATCTCGATGAAATAGTGAGCAATCGACGAGATGTATTTCTGAATCCACGTTAAACTGTGGGTCTAAGGCGGAGTGAAAACCTTTCCAATTCGGCGAGAAATTACACTAGGGAACAACATTTCTTGAAAATTATTTGGTGTTTCTTATAGAACTTTTGATACTGATTCCAAATATGGTTTCAGAATTTTTCTATCACCCATAGTTTTCGAGAAAATAATATTTCCATTTACTCAGAGTTTTCCGCAGATCTATAGACAATGCAGGTCCTGTATATGAGCTTTAATTATCTCGATGAAATAGTGAGCAATCGACGAGATGTATTTCTGAATCCACGTTAAACTGTGGGTCTAAGGCGGAGTGAAAACCTTTCCAATTCGGCGAGAAATACACTAGGGGACAACATTTCTTGAAAATTATTTGGTGTTTCTTATAGAACTTTTGATACTGACTCCAAATATGGTTTCAGAATTTTTCTATCACCCATAGTTTTCGAGAAAATAATATTTCCATTTACTCAGAGTTTCCCGCAGATCTTATAGACAATGCAGGTCCTGTATATGAGCTTTAATTATCTCGATGAAATAGTGAGCAATCGACGAGATGTATTTCTGAATCCACGTTAAACTGTGGGTCTAAGGCGGAGTGAAAACCTTTCCAATTCGGCGAGAAATTACACTAGGGGACAACATTTCTTGAAAATTATTTGGTGTTTCTTATAGAACTTTTGATACTGATTCCAAATATGGTTTCAGAATTTTTCTATCACCCATAGTTTTCGAGAAATAATATTTCCATTTACTCAGACTTTCCCGCAGATCTTATAGACAATGCAGGTCCTGTATATGAGCTTTAATTATCTCGATGAAATAGTGAGCAATCGAGGTCTAGTATGGATTGTGCTAAATTTTCACTTTTAACACTAAATATTAAAAATCAAAGATTTAAGCAGTTAAGATGTAGTTATAAGATATGACACCATACAAATTACGCGTAAATATAAAATATTTTCATTGTAGAAATAATAATAATAATAATGATAATAATAAGAATTGTTGTGAAAGGTGGTTTTTGTTCAAGTAGACGAAGAAAGGTTGACTCTCGGTCAGAAAAAGATCTCTAGGGGGACGATTCGAAATGACCTAGTTTCTGCCTTTCCTCGTGTGTGTGTGTGTTGTGTGCACGAGTTGTTTATTCGTTTTATTATATATATATATATATATATATATATATACGGGTTTGGGGAATGACAATCGTGTGTTTTGATTTTTCCGTAAATTTTCTTTTCATTTGGAGTGAAGGGAGACTTATCAGGGATTGGGGGGAAGGTCTCTCAACCAGCAGGTGTTCTTCGAAAATAAAAGATGTCATTAGTCGTCCGACCCCGTTATAGCGGATTGTGTTTTGGTTAATTTCAATTGATTAATTGCTTTAGATTTCGTTTTTTTTAAATTTTCTTCGCAGGGGATTGGGTGGAATGAGGCTCGTGTGTTTCGTAAATTTTCATTTCGTTTCGTTATTCGTGACTTAAATATTTATAATAAAAATTAAGTGTGTAAAAATTATTTATTTAATAAACAGAATTTAATTGGATTCATCTACCGTCATATAAATATATATTGTGGTACACTATTTAAATGGATGATTAATATATGGTTTTTGCTATCTGGAATACATGGCGGTATCTGGCAACTGAATACATGGCGCTATCTGGCAACTCAGCCAGAATAGAGGTTTATAAAAGACCGAGAGACGACTGACGGAGTCATTACAAGCTCGGCTCCCAGCCGAGCAAGGACCTCTGGTCCTTCTCTTTCTGGCCCTTTGGGAAAACCCTTAGAGGCCTCTTAGGTTAGGTAAACGAAAATAGCTTGGGGGAGAACTCCGCCTCCAAGTTGCATGCCTTGCAATCAAAGGCACCTACTCTCTTGCTCTCTCTCTCCTGCAGGTGTACCCCTCCCCCCCCTCTTGGCTCAGCCAACTGGCTGATTAGGAGCCTATAAAACAACGCCTACTCGGCTGAAGTCTTAATATGCACTTGGATCCTGCCAGGTGAACACCTCTCCTCCTTTCTCTCCTTTCTGGCCCTTTGGGGGGAATAGCTTGGGGGAGAACTCCGCCTCCAAGTTGCATGCCCCTTGCAACCCCGGTTGGCAACAAAGGGCCCTTTGGGGGGAATTTTTTTATTTTGTTTCCCTTTTTTTGCAACAACCCCACCCCCTTTGCAACATTACGTAATCACTTGCAACATTCCTGCACTCTAACCTTTTGCGGCTATGCTACTGAGGGTGACAAAAGAACAAGGTCATCAGCATACATTAAATGATTATTTTTTCCTTTCCAATGACACAGCCAGTACGTGCAGTTTTTAGTTCATTGGTAAGGTCATCCATGTATATGCAGAAAAGATAGGGTGATAATATACCTCCTTGCTAACACCATTAGTTACCTTAAAACCTGGTGATACAGTGCTTTTCTACCTTACAAACATGGTCTGCTCAGACTGCTCTGTATATCAGAATGCAAGTATCCTAGTATAGATTTAGGTACCCCTCGACACAAGAGTTTTGAAAAGTTTGTGATGGTTAACTCTATCAAATGCTTTTGATGCATCCAAAAAACAGGAATATACATTGCTACTTGACATCTTGTCAGTGGTGTAGTGCTGTGGGAACGCGTGGGAACGGCGTTCCCTTACTTTTTTTGGTAGACGGAACGGCGTTCCCTCACTATTTCAAATAAATCCGAACTTACAAATCTCTAACGTCATGAAATCTTAATTCCCACTCCTAGAAGAAATATGAGAAAGAATCATTAACTGTTTCATTTCTTTTAGCTTCGACTGAGGCAATGCTAGCCTATAAAGATCTGGTGAAACAGTCACCACGGCGTACCAGTTGTTAACTTTTTTTTAGTTAATCATTCCAGTTGTTAGCTATTTTTATTGATCGTACTGGATGTCATATATCTAATGACACTGGAAATACTGCATCTTCAACCTTGGAATATATCCTAATATCCAGTGCATATGACCTCAAAATATCCCTGAAATTGGTCAGATTTTAAAAGATTTCCCGGGGGACTTACAGTGCCCCCGGACCCCCAGCTGTATGGGCTCGCCGCGCTCGCCATTGTCCCCCCCGCATCTGAGTGACACTTTCAAAATGCATTCCCTCACTTCTTTATTTAGCACTACACCACTGCATCTTGTACTTTAGAACGGTTTCCTTTAGCATATAAATATACATGTCATGATGTCAGTATCATGTTTCACTCTAAAGTCAAACTGATTGTCATAAGTCTAACACCTTAGAAAGTATACTGGCAATTGCTATTGGCCTATAATTATTTTTATCACAGATACTAGCACCCTTATTTTTAACAACTAGCAACAATACAACTGACAAAATGGACTGTGACAAGTACCCATGTATCATACAGCTTGTGAAATACATTGCAAGCATAGGTATTATGCAAAGGTGGGCAGGACCGAGTTCCAAAAGGACCGAACTCCAGGAACTCGGTCCGTCGGTCCTTTTCTCAGTGAGGACCGAAATGAGGAGCGACGGTCCATTTTTAAGCAATTCCGGACGGTCTTTTTTAGTGATTTTAGTGTGTTTAGTGATTATTTGAAGTTCTAAAGAAGATGGATCGTTTCCTCCAGAAGACTCAGAAAGAGACTGAGACTGAACTGAAACTTGTTTCAACACTTGGAGGAGACGAAGAATCTACTGATGTTAGTGCTTCAACTTCAAGTCAAGCAACTGGAGCTCCTAGCGGAAGAACTGAACCCGGCAATCCCGGCAATTTTTCATTTTAATCAAATTTTTCACTTATATTATATATAAGGACCGAGAACCGAGTCGTTCCTAGGTCCTATCTTCAGAAAGGACCGTGACGGGGACCGTCGGTCCAGTTTGAGGCAAGGACCGGGACCGTCGGTCCTTTTTGAGGCCCGGGTGCCCACCTTTGGTATTATATGAGGGCTACAACATTTTAAATTATTATTTTAATTTGTCCTCCTGTTGTTTGCAGTGACCCAGTTGTTTGCTCGAATGTTCCAGAGATTGTTTGGCACAAATAACGACAGATTTTTCTTTTTTATTCATTGCTTTCCATCGCTCTTCTTCTTCTTAGGCTTTCTATAAGCATGCTCTAGATTAATTTGTAGTGTTTATCTGTTCTTTAAGTTGATCGTCGCTGTTTTGCAATTTTTTTGGAGAACTTTTAACTTATTTCCTAAATTTTGAATCTGGGAAAAACACTTGATTTCCTCTTTCCACTTCATTTAGTATTCTCTCACATTTTCATAGAATTCTTCTATCTTCTATACATTATACTTAGATACTTTCTAATGAATATTTCATGTCGTTCTAAATAATTGTACGGATTGTACTTTGACTATTTAAGCTTAGTTTCATCTTAATATTACACTTTCAAGTGATCTTTATTTAGTTCATTTTTTTAAATGTCAGGAACCCACTGCAGAACGCAATATTCTAGATTTAGTTTGAAGTACAGACCTAGACTTAATTAATTGATATCTTTGTAGGAGACAACTTCTCCACCAGTGATCATAGGCAAATAACATTTAAAAAAAAAATGTTGATACTGACTAACTGTATGATGATTTTTGTGTGATGATCATGTGATTTAGTGTAATGATTTTTCATGCTTTTTAAAATGAAATTGTCATAAATTTGGAAATAGTTTTCACTAAATAGCTACATAATTTTGTATAGCCTTAAAATTTGCATCATTTTAGTCTTTATACAAGCGGTAGCTCGCTATCGCCCTCCGGGCAGGTAGCAGTATGTCACAGGTTGTAGATTTAAAATTATATTATATGAGGCCCTCATAGGAAGAAGTGGCGAAGCTACAAAATTAAAGAAAACGCCACTACCCCCGCCCCCCCCCCAGTACCCCCGGGCCGGTAGCACTGTGACATATATTGCTACCTGCCCCTCCAGGCGGGTAGCAGTATATGTCACAGTATATGTAGCAGTATCTTGACACAATGTGAAGCTCAAGATTTTCATGGCTGCATTCTTTTCTGTAGTTTTATCGCGGTGCTGGGGCCTTCAAACCCAGTAATTGTGACCTAGGACTGGGAAACTTCACTCCATGTCAAGTCAGCACCTAAAACACTCACCCCTTTCAATTTTGCTCATACTTGGCACAATAGCAGATATACATGCCAAACTTAAATTCCCAAATTATTAGAGCTGACTGACCTTTGGTTACTGAGATACAAGGTCACAAAGTTGTGACATTTTGACCTTTTTTGCGTTAAATGACTATTTTCAAAATGGTGTAACTAAAAAACTATTAAAGCTAGAGCATTGATTTTGGTCTCATTTTAAAGCTCTTTAGTAGCCCTTGTTTATTGTCTCTTGTTAAATATATCTACTGTGAAAAATAAAAAAATCCCTTCAAAAGTTGACCTTTGACCTTGAATAAAAAAAAAAAACCTTCTCCTAAAAAATTTAATTTTTTTACATTAATACCTTGAGTCATGTACAACAAAATCCCAAGAAGCTGTAAGTGGCTGATAACTAGTTCAATGTATAAAAATAATGAATTCAAGCAACATTTTGAAAAAAGTCATTTTATACAAAAATTGTCAAAAAGTTGACTTTGTGACCTTGTATGTCAGTAACCATTTTTGTCTAAGGTCAGCTCAATCTCTTACAAATACAACCCATATCTACATACTATCTGCAGCCTTCTACAAACAAGCAAATGCTTATTTTTAAATATTTGTTCTTTACCCACCTCACCTGTATGTTGTGCATTAGGGTGCATTAAACGCCCCATGATTTTCAAACAGTTGTTGGATTTTAATGTCTATTCCCTCAAATGTTACACTTGTTGGTAGAAGTATGTATGCAAAAAATAAATCAAATCAGAGGTGGTCCTGGGTGGCCACCGGCCACTTTTATATATTTAGTAGTGATGCACCGAATATTTGGTATTACTTATAATACTAATATACAAATATTTGGTATTACTATACTTACATGATTGAAAGTTGAAAATGTATAAAACACAACGCCAATGTCACTACTCCAACTTTGCTCGTTTCCGCAAATTTGGCCTCGCTTTGCGGTCACATTCAACCACTTGAAGAAGATTTTGGAAGTGGTCTTCTTCTCTTGCAGCTGAGACAAAATCAGTTGTGAGCTTTACTGCTCTCTCCGCAGGGTCATTCACAACATTTAACCCATCCACAATGGACTTGGCTGCCTTGAAGTGGTCATTGTTCTGCCAATTGTCAACATCCTCTGTTAGGAAGGTCATATCCAGGTGAAGAAGGTTCACTGTAAACCACGAGTCCTCGTTCACAAGATCAGCCAGGGTTGTCGCTTCTGTAATTTTTGGAAATGACGGTTTGCCATATCCAGAACCGTAGCGGTGTTTTGGAGTGCTTGGCATTTCATCTGGTTGTATGGCCAGTAACACATCTGCAAGGGCACGACGCTCCTTTTGAGGTACTGCATTGCTGAACAGTGCCAAAACAACCAGTTCTGGGGTTAAATACCACAAATGTCTATCAAAGGCTTTCACAGCGCTGACTGAAATGATTGAGTTGACAGCTTTATAGTTGAGCAGAGTCTTGTATAAGCACAAATCAAACCATGGGGCATTTGAAGCAGACTGACATATGAGCCACCAATCACAATAAATATAAACAACAAAAAACAACAAACTCCTTCAGTTTTTCCTGTTGATGTTGTGTTGTTACAGTTCCTCGAGGTAGTACAGAAATTTGCTCTTCAAGTAGGCATATTTTGATGGAATAAAGAATCTTTGACATCCACCTTGCTTTATGCATGGCCCCAGGTCTGTGGAGTGTTCCTTGTTTTGTGACATCATCATCGAGGACTACCTGGCAGAGTTGTGCCATTTCCTTGTAGTCTTCCCTACAGTATGAAGCGCTTGTGCGGATTGTGCTTAAAACCTTTTTGCAGGATAAAAGCAGTGTTGTGCATCGTCATTGTACATTGAAATGTCAATTTTGGTTAAACTTTCATCCTTTGCATGCGATATGCGTTCCCAATTCTTCTGGAATCTTGGAACAAAGATGCTTCTGGAGACTTTGATGTCTCAATTTTGAGAGCGTCAAACACATGATCCAGGATTACCTCTCCAACATGATGGCGACATGCACACCACAGAAGAGCACGGTCCAGTTTTGATTGAATGGTAACACAGGCAGCTGTAACGTGTCCAGTGTTTGATGCTGTTGTGTCAAAACATAAGTTGACAACTGACTGTTTGCACTTCCATGAATGTAGAAACGTGTAAGTGTGCTTGGCAATGATGTCACCTGATGACATATCACTTCCACGAGGATATCTAGCCACTCCCAGTAGCTTTACATCAGTGGCATTCCCAACCAACACTGGCAATCTTTCTTCCTTGCCATTCTTGTTTGTGAGCGTATGCATCTGCTTGCCATCCCAGTGAAGTGTTGCAGCTGTTGGGGCGATCCAATTTTCTCGAATATCTTTGGCAATAGCACTTGTTATTGATCGTCGAGCCTTATCAGCAGTTGAATACGACTTGGCCACATGACGTGGATCACCTCCTGCCTCTTGAATTACAGCTTCAGTGAGCACAGCCTGTTGAACAGGAGTTATGTTTAGTCGAGTAGCAACAGACACGACTGAAGGCCTTTTCAGAATATCATGAGGAATAAAGGCAGACGTACCTGCATATGTTGATCTGTGGTGACTACGCTTCCTTTGAAGCTCTGGAATCGCCTCTTCTTCAGTTTCTTCCAAGCTATCTGCAGAGGCACTATCATCAGAGCATACAGAACTTTTCATCTCTTGTACACTGGATGATTCATGATGTTCTCATCTTGAAGCTTCCGCTAAGATGCGTTTTTCTTTTCTACGATCTTTATCAGCTTTCTTCTTGTCAACACTACCAAATGAGGCTACTCTGTCAGATTTCATTGACTCTAAAAATGCTCTATCTTCCTCATTCTTAATGTTTGTCATTGCATCTTTTGTCCATACACCAAAGGTCTTATCAAGACGTTCATTCATGGATTGCAACTTAGCCAAAGTGTTTGGAGATTCTCTGCGAGAAACAGGTATTTGACGCAATTTGTTATTGTCATTAAGAAGGTCAAGTATTAGTTTGCAGCATTGATGGTCTGAAAGCATAGGAATATTTGCTTTAGTGTAGAATGTTTTCAGCTGGATAAGGACTATGCTGGCAGATTTCCATTTGAGTGGCTGTGTTTGTTTGCCTTCATATATTTCTTTCTGGATGTGCCACATCACGCATCGAAGAACCTGCCGGCAAGTTGGGAGGCGGACTCCTGTCAATGTACCATCTCCTTCTGTAAGAGCATTGCCAAGACCAAAAATGGCACTTGCTAATCTGGTCTTCTTAGCTTCCATTGTTACAGCTTCCATTGTTTCTGAAAGACAATAAAGGATATTATTAGACTATAAGTGAAGTTTCGTTTATGGTACATGTTTTATGTAAATCACCCCTTTAGGGTGCATCAAACGCCCTTAGGTTCTTGGATTTTAATGTCTATTCTCTCAAATGTTATGTAAATCACCCCTTAGCAACTCTATATTAAAAGAAACAATGTAAGTAGTCAACTGGTTAGTAAATAAAAAAAATAGATATTTTACATAGCGCGGCCCCGAAAATTGCCGCGAAAATATAAAAGTGACCGGTGGCCACCCAGGACCACCTCCGATTTAATTAATATTTGGCATACACACTTCTAGCAACAAGTGTAACATTTGAGAGAATAGACATTAAAATCCAAGAACCTAAGGGCGTTTGATGCACCCTATTGTGCATGTATGTGATGGTTTTCAGTAGTTGACAAGATTCTTGTGGGCCACCCAATTTATTGTGATTTCTAGAAGAGAAAACAATTTTTAATGTATACCTAGATAGCTACCTAATTAACAAATACAAGTAACATATTAAAAATGTACATACAATATGTATAGGTATAGTGCTCATTGATTTCCATTTATCACAACTTAAAATGTATGCAGTGTACATGACTCCAGATTCCTGGGATCTTGGGAGCATTGCTCCAGTAAATTTGACCATGAGAAAAAGTAAATTTGGGTTTGGGTTTTGTTCATCCGCTAGACCAGTGGTTCTTAACCTTTTTACTACCATGCCCCCTCTAGGAATTGGTCCTTCCCTCCACGCCCCCCTTCAATCAAAAACATTCTCAATAACTTCTCAATATTAGCCCATGCTCTCGTTAAGAGAATAACAAATACAATTAGAGAAATTCCTGTTTCTAGGGGGGCGCGCCCCCCGGTTAAGAACCACTGCGCTAGACGTTATGCAATTTTTTTTGCGTATACGTTCTTGTACAAACCAATTTTTTTAAATTACAAATTTAGTTATTTTAAGTTTAGTTGGTAATTCCATATTTAACATATTATTTTTATTTTTTGTTAAGGTTCAATGTTTTGATAAAATTTTATTAAAACGTATATTTTTTAATATAAAATTATCAGGATTGGACTATGTTCCATTGATCTCGGCCAGGTTTGATAAATTGGCCAGATAATTACTTGTGCTGTTTTAAGTAATCTACCATGACTAGAATTGAAAAGTTTAGTTAAGTTTAAACTTACTTTTACTTACTTTAACTTACCTACTTTTACTTACTCTTCCTTACTTTTACTAAGTTTAAAGCACTTACTTTTACTTACTTTCATTGTACTATATTTACTTACTTTTACTCACTTTTACCAACCTATCTAGTGGTG
Source organism: Bathynomus jamesi (assembly GCA_023014485.1). Lineage (NCBI taxonomy): Eukaryota > Metazoa > Arthropoda > Malacostraca > Isopoda > Cirolanidae > Bathynomus > Bathynomus jamesi. The sequence goes on along the minus strand of JAJOZX010001235.1, from coordinate 25,339 downwards.
TAAGGGAAAAAAAAGTAAATTCAGAGCTGTGCTCCAGTAAATTTTTTCAAATCTGGAGTCATGGCAGTATATATACAGTGCCCGCGAAAAGTATCCGATCACTCAAGAAAATACAATATTTTCCCTTAATATTCAGAGACACGTAATTCACTTTCTATTTGTTCTAGCGACATCTGGTAACTTTGAGGTTGCTCGCTGATATGAGAGCTATCCAACGCATTCTCAAATTAGTGTTCTGGTAGCCTTTGTTGCGGGTGGCTGTGTCTCAAATTTGTCAGATTTCACTGTGTTTTGTAAATTTCTTGTTTTTTTTTTTTTTACAGAAAGTGGTGTAAATAAAATTTATATATAATGTGTGCTAAAAAACAACTTAAGAGTGATTGTCGAGGTGCTATTGTTGCTTTGCATGCATGTGGGAAATCACAGAGACAGATAGCTAAGGAATTAAACATATCCCAAAGTACCGTCAATTTATGGGTTTCACGGGCTAAGAACAATGGTGGCCTAACCACGCCAGTCCCTAAAAAACGATCTGGCAGACTGAGAAAAACAAATTCGCGAACAGACAAACTTATGAAACGTTTAGTATTGAAAAACCCAACAATAACTGCGAAAGAAATAAAATTTAATATGAATAATTTGTTATCTGGTGTTTCTGAACGAACTATCCAGGAGCGGCTCCAAAAAGAACTCGGATTACCATCTCGCCATGCTGCTAAGAAACCGTTCATTAATGAAAAAATGCGTAAAAAACGTGTCGCATTTTGTAAAAAATACATTCATTGGACTGTTGATGACTGGAAGAAGGTTTTATTTAGCGATGAGTCGACATTTTTGACATTCAGAAGTTGTCCAAAAAAGGTTCGCCGGCCTATTGGCTCAAATAGGATGGACCCTAAATACACCCTAAAGACAATGAAACACCCTCCAAGTGTGATGGTTTGGGGTTGTTTCGGTTACTATGGGCGTGGAAACTTATATTTTCTTCCGAAGAACACAACTATGAATGGTGCACGGTATTTAGCAATGCTACAGGATAAACTTCTAATGGCAATGGCAATCCAAAGGACAAAAACATACATGCATGATGGTGCACCATGTCACAGGGCCAAAATAGTGACAAAATGGATTACTGACAATAAATTTGATATTTTGGATTGGCCTGGTAATAGTCCAGATCTCAATCCGATAGAAAATCTGTGGCTAATAATAAAAAATAAGGTTGAATGCCACGACACTGGCTCAGTCAAAAAATTACAAGAGGCCATCAAAAAGGTATGGTGCAAGGAAATATCAGTGGAAGTTTGTCAAAACTTGATTAAATCCATGCCAAAACGTCTAGAACAAGTCATCCAAACCAAAGGACAGATGACAAAATACTAATATAAGGTTAGTATACATTTAAACATTGTTTTTTATGTAAAAAATACAAATTTCAAGGGTGATCGGATACTTTTCGCGGGCACTGTAGTTACATGACCATTTTAATTTTGAATTCTTACCTTTCTGTGCTGTAGATCTGCCAAAGCTTTGGATGCCTTCAAAGTAACTTCTTTGCAAATCCTGTATGTTCGTCCATTAGTAGTAGATGCCTCAACTTGTGTTAGAATATCTGAATATGGTAAGATTAATTCATCTGGTCGACCAGGATACACAAATGATGGGTTTGGGCCATGAGGATGAAGGAATGTGACTTTTACTTCTCTATTCTCTGGTATCTTTTCCAGCACATATGCCACCCACCAATGGCCATCATATGCAGCAGTAACAAAACCATGTATTTTCTCCTCAGTCACAACTTCTTCCTTTTCAGTAACTTTCTCAATATTTGAATAATCTGATAATGAATAATTCTGATGAATTGTACAGACACATACTGAGTGAGTTCCTGTTGCTCCAGCAATAACACACTGCTTTGGATGCAATTCTGCAAATTTACTGAATCCCACCTTAACCAAAGGATTTCTTTCTTTGAAAATATGATAGGCTTCTTTTAAATTGCAAAAAAAGATGCTTTTGCAAATGTATCCTTCCTCTTTCATTGTCAATGATACTACAATAGTCTTTCTTTCCTGGCATTGTTCTACTGATGTCTTCTGAAAGATAAAATGCTTTAATAGCGTCAACAGTATCCTGTTTAATTCTTTTCCCACCCTTTGGATTTGGGTCTGAAAGGACACCTTTTTCTTCAACTATTTTTTTAGCAATAGATGCTGTATGCCTTGTTGTGTTAAATTCTGAAGCAATTTTCCTAATGCTCCAACTTTTGGGCAATACAGTGAGGATTTTTATTTTATCACTTCTTTTAGTATTTTCATTTTTGAATTTTTCCTTGAGTTGATTTATTATTTCTAAACAGTCTACATCTCCAGATGGCTCCTTAAAATTGTGAGTCAGAAATCTCTTTTCCTGCAACTGTTTCCATTCTCTTCTTAACTGTCTCTGTCACCTTGCTTAGTTTTTTAGCTCCATATGACTTTTGCTCTACAAGCTTTCTCTTTTTTATGGGTGATTCACCAATTGAAACAAAAGAAGCATTCAAAGTACACATCTCATGGTTTTGCTCTGAAGTTGATGCATCACTATTGTCAACATTTTCAATTTTCTCAAGATCTTCAGATGGTTCACTACTACAAGAAGAATCATCATTTATGTCTGAATTCAAAGTGCCTATTCCTTTCTCAGGCAAGGACTCAAGATGTTCTCTACACTGCTTACAAAGTCTGTGATGTAGTGTTAAGTGCAGATCGGGAAACTTATTTACAAGTTCCTGTGGTATAATTCTCAAACTCTTCTTTCGACACTGACCTTTGTGACGCAGCAAAGGATCAGCACACTTCTGTTTCAGTTTTAAATGTTCCATGTTTGTACTCTGAAATCACAAAAGCACAAAGAAAATCCTGAAAAGAAAACAATGAACAATTAATGAATTATTAAATAAATTTTTATACATGTACAGGGTGTCTCAATATACATGCAACCCATGTCACTGCTAATAATTCTGCCAATATTAATGTTCTCATTCTATTTTTTCAGATTTGGAGAGAGGAGACGATAACAATAATAATTATCAATCAAAATGCCTTGGACAAAGGAGGAAAATTTTTTTTGCGTCACTACTTATTTGGAGACGAAATCATTCAAAACTGTGCAAGCGAAATTTCGCAGGAAGTTCAACTTCAACAATTATCCCCAGAAAAGCCAAATTTATCATTGGGCACACAATTTCAAGCCACAGGATCAGTAAACAATCTCAATAAGAAAGCAGAAACACCCAGATCTGGCAGGAAGGTGACTGCAAGATCTCCTGACAATGTGAATGCGGTGAGAGATTCTGTCGGAAGGAGTCCAAAAAAGTCAATCCGAAGACGTTGCCAAGATCTGGGTCTTTCACGTGCGTCAGTGCAAAGAATCTTGATCAAGGATCTTCAGCTGTACCCCATACAGGGATCCAGATCAAGCATAAACTCACACCAGCTGACATGGCAAAACGTGTTGTGATGTGCCGGTGGTTCGAGAACAAGATCGAAGAGGATCCTGACTTTCTTGATGATGTTTGGTTCAGCGACGAAGCACACTTCTTGCTCAGTGGGTATGTCAATAGCAAGAACAATGTGTTCTGGGGCACACAAGCCCCAGACGAGGTGCTTCAGAGGCCCTTGCACTCTGTGCAGGGTGTCAGGGTGATTGACAACTTCGCTTGTTGGCTTCAAGTGTGTCTGCAGCGCAACGGCGGTCATTTGGAACATGTGCTCTAATAAATGTATCCTTTGATCTAGAGACCTCAAATCTTCAGTTTTTAATTATCATATCAGCTTCCAGGAAATGTAATCTTTTTTGGAGTTTATTTTCTGAGTAATAAATTATTATCATGTCAATGGGTTCCATCTATTTTGAGACACCCGGTATTTAGTAAAAATAAATTAACTTTAACTTGAAGTCAGGAGTCAACTCTGTAAAGTTGACAGTACTTATATACTAGTTGGGCCTTTGGATCAGCGCTACTCCAGTAGATTTGGGGGGTGAGGGGTTTAACCCTGGTTGTCTTTTAACACTAGAACAGCGAAGCGGTCATTTTGACTACTTTTTCCAAATTTAATTAGCATATCTTGCTTAATTCGGATTAGTTCGCCGTCATATTCCATAAATGCCTTCACTACTCCAATAACCTTTTTGTGGTATAATATGATTCAATATATCTAATTATTTCACAAGATATTCAGTGATATTACTATAACAGCGAAACGGTCACTTTGACCGTTTCTCATAAAAGCAATACAGGAGTGCTGTAAAGAATTGTCATAATATGTTCAATCTCGCTGTATGTTGTTGATAACAACACACGGCGGTTCAGTGTGTGTTGCGCTTCCAAGCTGCAAGCATGTGTGCAAACCCCTCTCTTTCAAATGAAGAAATTCTTCGATGTTTGCAAGCAATTTCAGAATCAAACTCAGAAGGAAGTGATATATCATTGGACAGTGATGATGGTGAAGATGATTATATTCCTCAGGCAGAAAGTTCATCATCTGAGTCAAATGAAGAAAGTGATGACCAGGCACAAACTGATTCAGCTAATAAAACGTTCAATGTGGCTGAGTTGACATGGAATGACCCTTGGGTCATTCCATGTCAAGTCAGCCACCTAAAACACACACCCCTTTCAATTTTGCTCATACTTGGCACAATAGCAGATATACATGCCAAACTTAAATTCCCAAATTATTAGAGCTGACTGACCTTTGGTTACTGAGATACAAGGTCACAAAGTTGTGACATTTTGACCTTTTTTGTGTTAAATGACTATTTTCAAAATGGTGTAACTAAAACACTATTAAAGCTAGAGCATTGATTTTGGTCTCATTTTAAAGCTCTTTAGTAGCCCCTTGTTTATTGTCTCTTGTTAAATATATCTACTGTGAAAAATAAAAAAATCCCTTCAAAAGTTGACCTTTGACCTTGAATAAAAAAAAAATACCTTCTCCTAAAAAATTCAATTTTTTTACATTAATACCTTGAGTCATGTACAACAAAATCCCAAGAAGCTGTAAGTGGCTGATAACTAGTTCAATGTATAAAAATAATGAATTCAAGCAACATTTTGAAAAAAGTCATTTTATACAAAAATTGTCAAAAAGTTGACTTTGTGACCTTGTATGTCAGTAACCATTTTTGTCTAAGGTCAGCTCAATCTCTTACAAATACAACCCATATCTACATACTATCTGCAGCCTTCTACAAACAAGCAAATGCTTATTTTTAAATATTTGTTCTTTACCCACCTCACCTGTATGTTGTGCATGTATGTGATGGTTTTCAGTAGTTGACAAGATTCTTGTGGGCCACCCAATTTATTGTGATTTCTAGAAGAGAAAACAATTTTTAATGTATACCTAGATAGCTACCTAATTAACAAATACAAGTAACATATTAAAATGTACAACAATATGTATAGGTATAGTGCTCATTGATTTCCATTTATCACAACTTAAAATGTATGCAGTGTATATATAGTTACATGACCATTTTAATTTTGAATTCTTACCTTTCTGTGCTGTAGATCTGCCAAAGCTTTGGATGCCTTCAAAGTAACTTCTTTGCAAATCCTGTATGTTCGTCCATTAGTAGTAGATGCCTCAACTTGTGTTAGAATATCTGAATATGGTAAGATTAATTCATCTGGTTGACCAGGATACACAAATGATGGGTTTGGGCCATGAGGATGAAGGAATGTGACTTTTACTTCTCTATTCTCTGGTATCTTTTCCAGCACATATGCCACCCACCAATGGCCATCATATGCAGCAGTAACAAAACCATGTATTTTCTCCTCAGTCACAACTTCTTCCTTTTCAGTAACTTTCTCAATATTTGAATAATCTGATAATGAATAATTCTGATGAATTGTACAGACACATACTGAGTGAGTTCCTGTTGCTCCAGCAATAACACACTGCTTTGGATGCAATTCTGCAAATTTACTGAATCCCACCTTAACCAAAGGATTTCTTTCTTTGAAAATATGATAGGCTTCTTTTAAATTGCAAAGTAAAAGATGCTTTTGCAAATGTATCCTTCCTCTTTCATTGTCAATGATACTACAATAGTCTTTCTTTCCTGGCATTGTTCTACTGATGTCTTCTGAAAGATAAAATGCTTTAATAGCGTCAACAGTATCCTGTTTAATTCTTTTCCCACCCTTTGGATTTGGGTCTGAAAGGACACCTTTTTCTTCAACTATTTTTTTAGCAATAGATGCTGTATGCCTTGTTGTGTTAAATTCTGAAGCAATTTTCCTAATGCTCCAACTTTTGGGCAATACAGTGAGGATTTTTATTTTATCACTTCTTTTAGTATTTTCATTTTTGAATTTTTCCTTGAGTTGATTTATTATTTCTAAACAGTCTACATCTCCAGATGGCTCCTTAAATTGTGAGTCAGAAATCTCTTTTCCTGCAACTGTTTCCATTCTCTTCTTAACTGTCTCTGTCACCTTGCTTAGTTTTTTAGCTCCATATGACTTTTGCTCTACAAGCTCTCTTTTTTATGGGTGATTCACCAATTGAAACAAAAGAAGCATTCAAGGTACACATCTCATGGTTTTGCTCTGAAGTTGATGCATCACTATTGTCAACATTTTCAATTTTCTCAAGATCTTCAGGTGGTTCACTACTACAAGAAGAATCATCATTTATGTCTGAATTCAAAGTGCTTATTCCTTTCTCAGGCAAGGACTCAAGATGTTCTCTACACTGCTTACAAAGTCTGTGATGTAGTGTTAAGTGCAGATCGGGAAACTTATTTACAAGTTCCTGTGGTACAATTCTCAAACTCTTCTTTCGACACTGACCTTTGTGACGCAGCAAAGGATCAGCACACTTCTGTTTCAGTTTTAAATGTTCCATGTTTGTACTCTGAAATCACAAAAGCACAAAGAAAATCCTGAAAAGAAAACAATGAACAATTAATGAATTATTAAATAAATTTTTATACATGTATTTAGTAAAAATAAATTAACTTTAACTTGAAGTCAGGAGTCAACTCTGTAAAGTTGACAGTACTTATATACTAGTTGGGCCTTTGGATCAGCGCTACTCCAGTAGATTTGGGGCTGTCGAGGGGTTTAACCCTGGTTGTCTTTTAAAAGACTTCTTTTGGCACAGGTCACAAAAAGGTTTTTGAACTAATAATGTTAAGTTGAACTAAGTCTTTACTGACACTATATCAGAACAGAACTTTTAAATAAATGAACTGACAAAAAAATCTAAAATTGAAGAATGATGCCAACTTCATTTATTTTTTATACATTGAACTAGTTATCAGCCATTTACAACTTCTTGGGATTTTGTTGTACATGACTCAAGGTATTGTAAAAAAATTGAATTTTTTAGAAGGTATTTTTTTTTTATTCAAGGTCAAAGGTCAACTTTTGAAGGGATTTTTTATTTTTCACAGTAGAGATATTTAACAAGAGACAATAAACAAGGGGCTACTAAAGAGCTTTAAAATGAGACCAAAATCAATGCTCTAGCTTTAATAGTTGTTTAGTTACACCGTTTTGAAAATAGTCATTTAACGCAAAAAAGGTCAAAATGTCACAACTTTGTGACCTTGTATCTCAGTAACCAAAGGTCAGTCAGCTCTAATAATTTGGGAATTTAAGTTTGGCATGTATATCTGCTATTGTGCCAAGTATGAGCAAAATTGAAAGGGGTGAGTGCAAAAAGTGCCATTTTGTGGCTGAGTTGACATGGAATGACCCAGTTGCTATTGCTGTATGGGACATTGCTCCATCTTGCTGAAAAAGATAACCACCACCGTTGGCCAGATTTTGCATTTCGGGAAGCATGTTTCGCAGCAGAGTATTTTGATAATACTCTGCGTTGACTTTTACACCATGCTCAATAAAATGAATGGATGTTTTTCCTAACTTTTGATATGCCAACTGACACCATGACACTAGCTGAGAAATGACTTCTGGTTGCAAAAAGTCTATCAGGTATTTCATTCTTACATTGGACATGCGAGTAAACTCTTGTCATTTTGACTGTTCTGAGGTGGCTCCACAGTGAATCTCTCTTCATCAATGAAAAAAGCCTTTGAAAGTTTATCACATGTTACTCACCATAAGATTTGTTTTAATCTTTGAGCTCGTTTCTGCTCATCAGTTTGAGTAATCTTTTGCCTGTGCACTCTTTTGAAAGGTTTTAGTTGAAGATCTTGTTTAATTGTGTATGTCTCACTAGTTTCTGATAATTGTAACTCTTTTGATATGCGAGCTGGTGTTGTATGGGTTCCTGGCTGGTTTTCCTGACTTAATATACGTTCTTTGAGGTCATCAATATTGTCTTGTATGCAAACAGTTTTTGGTCACTCACTTCCCCCTCTTCTTTTGATATCCCCAGTCTTGTCAATTTTCTTTAGAAGCTTTCCCAAACCACCAAGAGTCCATCCTTTGTTGGGGAATTCAGAGCTAGTAGTTTTGTTCATCCATATCCCTTTTCTAGTCTCTAATGCTTAATTATAATCTTACCTTCCTCTGAAAATGGCATATTCATGATATTTTATAACCCTGCAAAAAAAAATCATATATTAGAATTTACAAAAGTGAAAATGGAAATAAAGGTTTCTTGATCAGTTTGTCAAGAATCAGTTGTAGTATTATTAGAGAAATATTTAATAAATCATTATTTTTGATAGCTTCAAACTGAAATTTGGTTTACAGGCAGATGTTTTATGTATCTTTTATGTGTGTAAGTTTCATACTGATTGTTTGAAAAAGATTTCATGGATGTTTTTAGAGTGAACTCTCTTTTTTTGGCAGATGGTATGTGTGTTGTTATTATTATTATTATTATTATTATTATTATTATTATTATTATTTTGCTTATCAAATCTTCTGGAAAAGTGAATAAACTCCTTAACAATAATACCATCTGGCCACTGACTCAAATTGTACGGGTTGCCCATTAAAAGCATGATAAGCCTGTTAAAGGACCCCAGCAGTGCACTGTGGACCTCTGATATGGACATTGCTAATGTGCTGAATGAGTACTTTGTGGGAGTGTTCACCAGGGAGGACACCTGTATCATCTCAAAGCCAGGCATCAGGCACAATGGACAGTAAATTTAGGCCGGGCTGAAACTATAATTTTTGTTTGATTTTAATTTATCAGAGTGACTAACAGTTGGCTTTTGATATAAAAATAAGATTCCTGAAAAAAATAATTGGTGGCCACCAACGTGTGTCCGGCCACCCCCATTTTTGTAAAAACATCTAATGCCGCACTAGCAAAATCAGGAAAATGGCAATATCTCTTCTTCTGAACATGCTAGAGAGATGGTTTGCATACCAAAAGATGCAGAATTTGATTTAGAACAAATTATTAAGAGTGGTATTTTTCATAAAACCTTTAGTTTTTGAGTTATTTTAGAAAAACTAATTTTTTGGGCCCATAGACCCCCTTTCAACTGAATGTCAACACAATAAAACATTCTCAAGCTGCAAATTGACATGTATTAGTGGTTTTCAATCAGCAATCAAAATCAATCAAAATCAGCCATTTTAAATTCATTGAAAATGCTTTTTGACATTCCAAAACGCCAAACATTAAATTATACAATTAACAAATTGTCATTTTGTCATATTTTAGCATGATAAATAATAATCTAGAACTTAAAATATTTTTTAGACACAAAATCTTTCATTAATTTACGTGATCTAATTTTGTTTCTAATAAGACCATCTCTACGCTCATGACCTACAACAGCCAAGGATGCTTCAGTGACAAGCTTGATGTGCCTTTCAACATTCTGACTGTGGCACTCGTGATCCAGTTTCAATGCGGTATTAATGATATCACGCAGTTCATCATTACTGAATTCTTTTAATACAGGTGGAACAGTTTCCCATTGGGACATAGCAGACAGCTTGTGGTATGCAGAAGCTTTGAAATTGATGATTGGCTTTCTAAAGACCCTAACATTCTCATCTATAGCAGGATATTCATCAGTACCACCTTCATGATCCTCTTCATTCTCATCATCACTTTCAATTATTCCACCTGCAAAATCATTGCTACTACCAGATTCATCATCAAAATCCTCTATAACTCCCCTCAGACACAGAACTTTATTGACAGCACACCTCCTCACCTCTTCATCTTCATCAGCCAGCATTCCAACTAAAATATTTTCACCATGAGCAAAATAGCTGTTATTGTTTAATACGTCATAACAAATTTCTCTAATTTTCCTGTCAGGGAATTTATTTACTCTTTGGATCATATTGAATAGGTTTCTTGACCCATCACTTAGCCTCTTATTAGCCTTGATATTGAACCAACTGTGAAAGTATACTTTGATGATGAATTCTACTATGATTTTGAGGTTCTTACTGGGTCTTTTTTGTGAACATAAAAGCGAAGAATTCTACAGGCTAAGGTGAGCCATCGAGAGTGATTTAGCAGGCCAACTTCTAAGAGTGCAAGGTCTTCATCCACTTCACCAGTAATAATTGCCCAGCAGATGCAGTATCCATAGTATTGGTCTGTTGATAAATTATTGACCACCTCATTTGGTAGAAGCACAAATGCAGGATAAGGTATAGATTTGAAGTCCACAACATTCCATTCTGACACATCCCCATTGAGCTGAGAACCAATAGGGCCAGAAAATTTGTCTGGACTTTTTGTTGTCCCATCTAAAGTTATGAGATGTGTCTAAGTGGCAATTCATTTAGATGCAGAAGACAAATATCCCACTGAAGAGGTTGCCCTAAAAACATTTCCAAATATCTGATTGACCCATGCATATGTCCTGTGTTAGTATTTGTCCCATCTGCTTTAACTAAGTTTAATTTGGCCTCAAGTTCTGTCCCTTTAATGATCTTATAAATGCCATGAGCAATGTCAATGCCTTTGCCACTCTCCGGGGTAAAATGGTCGAGGTAGAAATCATCTGAAAATAAATGTAATTAATTTTACAATTAAATAAAAATGAAAAAGGAAGGAATAAAGTTAACTGGACAGTTGTCACTTAAAAAGAAATTTTTTAAGTAATTGAAATATTACTTTATAGTACAGTAATATAACAGCATAATGCCTATAACTGTATGACAATCATTTCCATTTACCTGGCTCTCCAGTAATGACATAATGTTCCTCTAGGATTGTGGATGTATAATACTTTTCATTTACTTTGTTAACAGCAAGTGTAGCATCCTTTCTACCGTCAAAGCCAATGCCAGTCACTTTTTCAAATATCACTTCTTCTTCTTCCTTTCAGCTCTCAATTTAGCTCTCTCCCTTCTCAACTTGTTTCTGAAAAGTATTTCAAAAATATTGGCCATGCATTACTGCATTAGCATTATACAAATATACAAAATACAAATGTCAGTGTCCTGTTTGAAACTAATTAATATAAATACAAAATAGAAATTTTGACGCTAATTAAAAATAATAGTAAATCTGGTGATTTAGAACTTATAGCAGAAGCTAAGAAATGTAATATCTAGAGTGATTAAAAACATACTTATCAATAACATTTTGTATGTTATCTGGGGTGATTACTCCAAAGTCCACCAATGTAGCAGAACCAATAGCCGCTCCTGCTCTATCACTTACTTGATATCTGTTAGGATATTTAAAGTAGATTTACATATCTATTGTCAATGAATAATTTATTGGTAATCTTAATCTCTTAGTCACAATGATTTCACTTTAAGCTGTATTAAAAGATTTATCTTTCAGTACTATACCTGTCACATGCTTCAGCTAATGAGCGTAATCTAGTTCTGTTCTGTAATGTTGAGACTTCTGGAACATAGTCTGCATCAAATGAATCATTACAACTGTCGCTATCTGTCAACTCAGGAATGTCCATAGGTTCAGGAGGATGAGGAGGAGGAACTGATTCTTTTGCTTTTTGAGATTGAATAACCCGTGATTTGAATTTTAAGTCAGTGGCTGTTTCTGGGACTTCTTTCAGGGTACAGTAACCATGCCTAGTTGTTTTCTGGTCCTACAAAGTGATTATATTTCATTACACTATAATGTATCTTTTATCTATGGGTCTCTATATGTAAATTGAAATTCTTACAAAAATGAGAAAATACTAAAATATTACTTATCATTAATAGTGTATTATTGATATTACTAACTTATTAAATGCACTTTAAAAATTGTAGCAAATTATTAATAATTGATAATTAATTAATATTAATTAATAATTTACAACTTGAAATTCAATCAACAGACCTACCTCATAAAACTGGTAATCAGATTCAGTCATTTTTAGTAAGTGCTTTTTCTCTGTATCTGCCAACAGTTTGTGATCATGTTGATATATGTCAAATAAAACGTTTACAGTTTTCAGAAAATCATCCAGATCTTGATGATATTTAGGTCCCCTTTTCTTTTTGTCATACTTCAGAAGGCGGTTGAATTCCTTTATTTGGGTTTTCAGTCGGCTCTGTATGGCATTTACTGATATTGGATAAACATTATATGTGACCCACAATTTATGCAATTCCTCAGAAGTAGCTCTCAGTACAGCATCTGTTTTATAGTCTCCGAAACACAAACACCTTTCAATAACTTGCTTCAACGTAGGCAATTTCCCTAAAGGAAACTGTTCTGCTGGCATAAAACGTACATCACCAAGTACTTTAGCAACTGTTTTCCTTGTAGAAGTCATACTTTATATTGCAAATGTTGAATTCAATGACAAATTGCAGTTGGAAACTTATAACAAAGGCACCTGAAAAAAAAACAAGTTTTCAATTTATTACGTTTAAAAAAAGTTCATGAAGCAGCCCCACCCTCTATTCTTTAATCAAGCATAATGGATGCAAGATAACAAGGAAAAGTCATATCATGTGATCACTATGTCCATGTCAACATCCTTTTAGGGCAATGTTAGTAATCAAAAAGCCAAATCATGCTTATTTTAGAATTTCTTTTGTCACTAAGGTCCGTCGAAAGGGGGTCTATGGGCCCCAAAAATTAGTTTTTCTAAAATAACTCAAAAACTAAAGGTTTTATGAAAAATACCACTCAATAATTTGTTCTAAATCAAATTCTGCATCTTTTGGTATGCAAACCATCTCTCTAGCATGTTCAGAAGAAGAGATATTGCCATTTTCCTGATTTTGCTAGTGCGGCATTAGATGTTTTTAAAAAATGGGGGTGGCCGGACACACGTTGGTGGCCACCAATTATTTTTTTCAGGAATCTTATTTTTATATCAAAAGCCAACTGTTAATGACTCTGATTAATTCTATCTTGAGTTTCAGCCCGGCCTAAATTTACTTGTCTGTCAATGGTGCTCACCTGGATAGTGTTCGGTGTACCACAACAGATGTTGCTTATAGAATAGATAAACTGAATCCATTTAAGGCTCCTGGGCTGGACCAGTTCCTCCCCAGAGTCTTGCAGGAAGTGCACAACCAGGTGGCTCCCCACCAGACTACAGTCTTCAACAAATTGTTGGAGACAGGCTAGGTGCCTGGTGACTGGAGGGAAGCCAACATGACCCCTATCTTTAAGAAAGGGGATCATGAAACTCCAGGAACTATCATCCCATTAGTCTTACTTTGGTCGTAGGTAAATTATTAGAGGGGATAATAGCGGATAGGAACATTGACCATTTGGATTCCTACAAGCTGCTTGGGGATCCCCAACATGGGTTTAGGCAGCATAGGTCATGTCTCACCAACCTGCTCAAGTTTTTCCATGTCATGTGGAGTGAGTACGATAAGAGTAGGGCAATTGATATACTTTATCTAACTTTCAGAAAGCCTTTGATAAGGTACCTCACTGCCAGCTAATGGCCAAAGTCCATGTGCAGGGTATCAATAGGGAAGTAGATAGCTGGATTGGAAACTGGCTGAAGAATAGGTGGCAGAGGGTTGTAATTAAAGGGGCTACCTTGGGTTGGGCCTTAGTCACTAGCGGGGTTCCTCAGGGTTCCATTTTGGGGCCAGTGTTGTTTATCATTTGCATAAATGATATCAATGCTGGCATTGTCAGTAGGATCACCAAATTTGCTGATGACACCAAGCTTGGGGACAATGTTGCGACACTTGAAGCAATCGAGCAACTGCATGCAGACCTATGTAGGATAGGAGAGTGGTCCAAAAAATGGGAAATGCCATTCAATTTGAGTAAATGCAAGGTGATGCACATTGGCTATGCCAATCCCAAGATTGGACTACTCCATGTTGGGGAGTAATATCGACGCAGCGACCTTAAGTTTACCAAACAGTGCATAGAGGTGGAAAAGAAAGCCCAGAAGCTATTGGGTTATATCAGGCAATTTCGATTTCAGAACAAGGAGATTGTGCTCTCTCTCTCTCTCTACAATTCCTTGGTTTGGCCACACCTGGAGTATGCTGTGCAGTTCTGGTCACCCACCCTCAGGAAAGATATTGAGAGGCTGGAGAGAGTCCAGGCAAGGGCCACAAAGTTAATCCCTTCCATTAGGCATATGGGCTACAATCGATGCTTACATGCCATAAATTTGTTCTTGCTGAAAACTTGGACCAGCCCCCTGTAACTGTTCTTTGGTGACCAGTTGATGGTGCTTGGCTGTACTGCTCTTAGGTGAGAGAGCTTTACTGCCCTGCTGGCTGCCAGTCCAGTTGAAAGTCTCAGGTGTAGCCTCTGGGTCTGGTGGGATATCTCTCGAACATTAGATTCTAAGAGTCTGGCTGCTTGTGAGTGACTGGTAAGACTTTGTAAGGGGCTGCATCTCGCTGTCGCTCCTGGTGGGAAATCCATGATGCCTGTGTCGTGAGTGTTTGTCAGTTGGTAGCTGCGACACATTTGGGACTGTCCAGCCTTGGGGAGACCTTTGGGAGACCTTTGGTTGGTGCGGCAGCAGTGAGAGGTGTTATCTTCTGGATGGGATGAATGTCACTTGCAAATAGGTGGATGCAGCTTGCGCAGGAAGAATTCACCTCCCCCCTCCTCCTCTTTTTTATGTACTGGTCAGAACATTTTTGATAGTTTTCATTGCTAGAACGCTTTATCTTATTCAGTGTATTGAGAGTTAAAAAAAAAAAGTTACAATGACTGGACTGTAGAAACTGAAGGTTGAATGTGCGAGTTGTGGAGTAAATCAGTGGATGACGAACTTCAAAAAGCTTGCTTTGAAAAGATCAATCACTCCAGCATGTGCTGCTTTTGCGAACTCGTGCAGTTTTACAAGAAGCTAGAAGAGAGGGTCCAGCGGCTCGAGTCATCCAGATCAGTTGTTGGAGGTGCAGTAGTCGCTGCCGTGGCTGCGCCCTTCACCTAGGAGCTTATTGATAGGA
Organism: Bathynomus jamesi; assembly: GCA_023014485.1. Lineage (NCBI taxonomy): Eukaryota > Metazoa > Arthropoda > Malacostraca > Isopoda > Cirolanidae > Bathynomus > Bathynomus jamesi. The sequence continues at coordinate 10,026 of JAJOZX010001235.1, read as the reverse complement.
TAGCTGCCCTGGAAAGGTAGTCCAGCGGTGGACTGGACAGAGCTCAAGACCATGGAGAAAGGGTAGAAGTGCAACCAGGAGCTGGGATGCAAAATTGGTGTCAGGAATTGCCAGCGACCCACATGAAATGCACAGAACTGCAACGTAAATTGGAGGGAAGGGAGGGCACAAAGAAGGGGCCAATAAAGAAAAAGGGTGGGAAAGGGCCTATTGATGGCCCAAAGAAACTGAAGGATGTAGCTGCCAGTCAGGGTGGGTTGGGTGGTGTAAGTGTGGCTGAGTCTATGGGTGGCAATAGGTATCGAAAGGTATCAGGCAAGAAGGCTGCGAAGCCGAAACCTGAGAGCCCAGTTGCTGCTGTCAGGACCTCCAACCACTTTTGTCTGATGTGCATGAAGGAGGAAGACACCATTTTGATTGGGGACTCGCAGATCAGGGGCCAGGAGAAGTACTTTGCTTCTGCAAACTGGGACAGAAGGAAGGTAAGGTGCTTAGCCAGGCAGGGAACAGGGCACTTAAGGAAGGAGTTAGGGAAGCTGTGTGGGGCTATGCTGGTGGCAATGACCTGTTCCTCAAAGGTGGTAGGGTAGGTTCGACAGAAGGGATTATCACTGAGAACATGTCTCTTGCGAATGATCTAAAACTTAAAACAGACAGGGGAATGTTGATGGGTATCTTACTGCGGATGGATGCCAGTGACCACGCGCACAGTAAGGTCATTGGCATCAATGAGAAGGTGCAAGACTTGTGCGTCCCACTGGGCATGAGGTTTGTTGACCTGTTTGAAGTGTTTTCGGGTAGGTGGGACCTGTATCAGAGGGATGGTGTCCACCTCAATGTCAAGGGTAAAGGTGTGCTAGGCACGCTGCTCGACTGGCACCTATACAGAATGGTGAGTTCGAGTCCAGGGAGAAACGATGGGTCCCCACCGGGGAGAGATGATGTTGAACCAGTGGCGGATGTACCTTCAACTGAAGGGTGCGTCCAGGTACAGGTTGGTGACCCTCCTTCCATGTTGGAGGGGGCTCAGGCTCCTGCGGAAGTTGCCCCCTCGTTGGTGAGGGGCTCTTCAACTCCCGACAGCCCTGACTGCTCGGGAAATGGGTCGTGCTAGGGGGTGGTAAGAATAGGGAAGGCTCCCTCTGTGCAATGCTTTTTAAAGCTAGGTTGATTAGGAACAAGTTTTGCGATTATGGGCGCTCTTAGCATCAGGATATCATTGCTATCACTGAGTCCTGGATTCATACTGATTGTAGGGACTATGTTGGGGAGTTTGAAATTCCCAGGTATAGAATGTTTCGCAAAGACTGCACCCATGGGGAGGTGGGTGGGGGACTAATATACATCAGGAACACATTCAGTCTGGTTGACTGCCAGTTCTGGTCGGAATGGGAGCTGCTTGGCGTTGATCTGAATGTGGGAGGGATGAACTATAGGTTAATCTTGGTGTACAGACCTCCGCATCTCCTCCTTGAGGAGGATACAGCCCTGTACACCGAACTCCGTAGCCTGCTAGGGGATAGGGTGTGTGTAGTTTTAGGAGACTTCAACTGTCATGGCATAAAGTGGGAAGACAGGACTGCTGATGCTGAAGGGAGGAGGCTAGTTGACTTTGCTGATGAGAACTTCCTCACTCAGTGGGTCAAATAGCCTACACGAGGTGAAAGCATTCTAGACTTAGTATTCACGACCGAAGACAACCTTGTCACTGGCCTCACCATTGACGAATCATTGGGCGGGAGTGATCACGGTCTGATTAGGTTCGTGTATGCATCCCTTGGGTGAAGCGTAGTAGCTCGAGAGAGGCAGTAAGCAAGCTTGATCTACGGTGGGTGGACTTTGTTAGCCTCTGGGATAGCATAGGTGAGATGGGGTTAGAGGTCGGTGGGCGATGTTGAGGAAGTATGGAGTGCATTCCAGGACCAGTTTATGGTGCTGCAGTCTGCTGTTATTCCCTCAAAACCAGTCACCCCTGCTTCAATGCAGCCTAAGTGGTTCAGTCATGACATCGCTTTGGCTATCTGAAATAGGAAAGTAGTGTATAGGAGGGTGAAGGCCAATCATTCCCATGAGAACACTAAAGCATATGTCTGCCTGTGTAGGGAAGTGAAGGCGAAGGTTAGGCTAGTGAAACGTAATGAAGAACTATAGGTGGCAAGCCTCTGCAAGGGGAACCCTAAGGAGTTCTTCAGTTATGTTAATAGTAGAAAGCCCATTAGAAGCATGATAGGTCTGTTAAAGGACCAAAGCAGCGTTCTGCGGACCTCCGACGCAGACATCGCTAATGTGCTTAATGAGTGCTTTGCAGGAGTGTTCACCAGGGAGGACACCTGCATCATCCCTGAGCCAGGCGTGAGGCACGAAGGTGCTGGCCTGGATAGTGTTTGATGTACCGTGACAGTCATTGCCGAAAGAATAGACAAACTGAGAGCATTTAAGGCTCCTGGGCCAGACCAGTTTCTCCCCAGAGTGTTGCGGGAGGTGCCCAACCAGGTGGCTCCCCACCTGGCTACAGTCTTCAACAAATCATTGGCGATGGGCCAGGTGCCTGGTGACTGGAGGGAAGCCAACGTGACCCTTATCTTTAAGAAAGGGGATCACGAAAGTCCAGGGAACTATCGTCCCATTAGTCTCACTTCAGTTGTAGGTAAATTATTAGAGGGGATAATAGCGGATAGGATCATTGACCATTTGGATTCCTACAAGTTGCTTGGGGGACTCCCAACATGGGTTTAGACGGCATAGGTCATGTCTCACCAACTTGCTCAAGTTTTTCCACGTCATGTTAGGTATGATAAGAGTAGGGCGATTGATGTACTTTATCTCGACTTTCAGAAAGCCTTTGATAAGGTACCTCACCACTGGCTAATGGCAAAAGTCTGCATGCTGCTGGGTATTGGTGGGGAAGTAGGTAGGTGGATTGAAAACTGGCTGAAGAATAGGTGGCAGAGGGTTGTAATTAAAGGGGTTAGTTCGGGTTGGGCCTCGGTCACTAGTGGGGTTCCTCAGGGTTCTGTTTTGGGGCCACTGTTGTTTATCATTTACATAAATGATATCGACAGTGGCATTGTCAGTCAGATTGCCAAATTTGCTGACGACACCAAGCTTGGGGCCAATGTTGGGATGCCCGAAGCAATCGATGAACTGCATGTGGACCTAGATAGGATAGGAGAGTTGTCCAAAAAATGGCAAATGCCGTTTAACTTTGGTAAATGCAAGGTAAATGCAAGGCGACTGATTTGGAAAAGGACTTGGGTGTGCTAATTAGCAGTGACCTTAAGTTTACAAAACAGTGCGTAGAGGTTGAAAAGAAAACCCAGAAGCTGTTGGGTTATATCAGGAGGCAATTTCAGTTTTGGAACAAGGAGATTGTGCTCTCTCTGTACAATTCCCTGGTTCAGCCGCACCTGGAGTATGCTGTGCAGTTCTGGTCACCCACTCTCAGGAAAGATATCGAGAGGCTGGAGCGAGTGCAGGCGAGGGCCACAAAGTTAATCCTTTCGTTAGGCATATGGGCTACAATCGATGGTTACGTGCCCTGAACTTGTTTTTGCTGGAAACTCAGAGGCTGTGCTGTCAACTCATCGAGGTTTTTAAGTTCTTACACGGGTTCAACGATGTCGATTTTAGAAGCATGTTTAGTTTAAATGATAACCCAACTCGCAACAATGATTGGAAGTTGGATTTGAAATGGTTTAGGACTAGTGTGTATGGGAATTACTTTACGTATAAGATCTGTGACACATGGAACAGGTTACCTTCAGAAGTTGTGAACAGTTCCTCTGTGGATCATTTCAAGAAAAGGTTAGACCAAATCTTGCACACTATTTGAGGGTGTAGAAAACTTTCCCTGGCACCCGTTGCCATTGGTACCTCCTCAGTATGGGCCGCAAGGCCTTTTGAGGTACTACTTTTCCTTGTAACTCCTTGTAACACTCTCTCTCTCTCTCTCTCTCTCTCTCTCTCTCTCTCTCTCTCTCTCTCTCTCTGGTCAGAACGTTTTTGGATAGTTTTCATTGCTAGAATGCTTTATCTTATTCAGAGTATTCAGAAAAAAAAATAATAAAATATGCCAGTGCCAGCTAAATTGAAAGCAGAATGCTTTAAATATAAAGTTAATCATTGGTGCGTTGACTTCCCTGAGGGTAGTATCAGCGATATCACATCCCTTAGTGTATGTTTGTTTTGTAAACTTAGAGACAACCACGAAAAGGAAGTTAAAGAGCTAAAGGAATTAGTAAAAAAGCTTGAAGCTAGGGTCGTAGCACTGGAAATCCAACCCAGTGGACAAGATCAAACTAAAAACACACCAGCAGATTTAAACTGTAAGATTAAGTATCTAGAACAAAGGGAGGGCGCAAAGAAGGGGCTGATAGAGAAGGGTGGGAAGGGGCCTGCTGATGGCCAATGTTCCCTCTAAGGTGTGCGCGTGTGTGCGCGCAAACGCGTTGTGAAACCAGCGCACACAGCAAAATAAAATGCGCACAGGCTCAAGCGTATCATGAGTCACGACAGTAAATGAAGTAATTTAAAAAATTTCAGTTTAATGAATTCTATAAAGAACAAATTAAGAAACCGCTTGAAAGAAAATCATTTGGACATACATGCTCATGCGAATTAAAATTTACCTGAATGATGATGGATACTTAAATGATACTTAAATGAAAGGCACTTTCATTGAATGTTATTTTGATTATATTTTATTTTATTGAATTTTATTATTTTTTTATTTTATTCCTATTTTGTGAATGGATAAAATCGTGTATTAATCTTGATAGTCTATTTTAAATTGCTAAATGCTAAAAATTGTTTTGAGAAATGATAACTAAATAGTCATTTTCAATTAATGTTATTTTTATTTTATTTCTTTATTTTGTTGAATTTTATTTTACTATTTTTTATTTTATTCATATTTTTAGAATGGATAAAATGTTTTCTTTTTTAAGAATATATGATATTGTAAACAGTTTTTTAATATCCATTTAATAGTACCGTAATGATGAAGCTATCACCTTATGGAAATAATATTTATTAAGTATTTAATATTTATATATATTTAATTATGAAGATAATAGCGCTCAGAAAAGTTTGCACAATTTTTCACCATGAATCTGTTGGTTTTCGTCGTCGTCGTTGGGCCTAGGCAAGCTACGGCTTGGGACCGTAGCGCATCTATCCGGTATAGGTTAACCTGGATGATGTAGCCATAAGCACTGCCGCTGGTTAAGTGCCAACCAGTGATTATCTCACTAGCCGTATTGAGTCCGTTAGGCGAAACTGCGACAGTACCAAGGATGGAAAATATAACCCTTGGATTTCTATTATTTATTTGCAAAATGGACATGGTATTAGATTAAAATAATTATTTGAATATAAATAATTAACTGACAATTGTGATATATAATTAATTATGTTTACATACAATAAAATAATACAGTATACATAAAATTAGTATTAATGTGGTTTACAATTGAATTATGATGGGTAACTAATTTAAAATGAATTTATAGCTATTCCGAAATTCAAGACGGTAAAATTAACATTTATCTTGAAACTAAAATAAGAGTATTCACTACACACTCCCCCACCAGAGAGGAAGTTCAAAGAGTTCCGAACGACACAGATTTCCCCTGGACCTTTTTGGTAGCTACATGTACCTCGCTTAAGGTTGATTCCAAAAACGCAGGCTTAAGACGATCGATAGAAACCTTGTTGACCTTGGAACCGCGCTGGATGAGAAATGATTTGCGCGTACGTCGGAGAACTTCATAGGGCCCGTCATATGGACATTGGAGAGGCCATTTTGGGACAGGTACACGAACGAAAATGTGGGTGCAAGACTGGAGGGCTGGGGAAATAAAGTTGTTCTGTTGGCTAGTCAATCGAGGGGGAACAGGCTGAAGGGACTGCATGTGAGAGGAAAGTGTTTGAGCGAATTCCGTAGGATCACATGACTTATCCCCTGCAGTGAAGTAGCCACCTGGTAGCCGCAGTGTTGTTCCATAGACTAGTTCAGCCGCTGTAGTCTTCAGATCACTCTTAAATGCAGAGCGAATACCAAGCAACACGAGTGGAAGCTTATCCATCCAATAGGAGTCTTCGTGACACATAAGGGATGACTTCAGCTGGCGATGGAAGCGTTCGACGAGGCCGTTAGCTTGCGGATGATACGCACAGGTATGCGCATGTACTGTACCCAACAAGCTGGTAAACTTCTTCCAAAGCGAAGACTCAAATTGGCGACCTTGGTCAGTGATGACTTTTGTCGGCAATCCAAATCTTGATACCCATCCATGAAGAAAGGCTCTTGCAACAGTGTCCGCTTGGATATCAGGAAGTGGGATGGCTTCAGGCCATCTGGAAAAGCGGTCGAGACAGGTGAGCAGATAACGTTGGCCTTGAATCACTGGAAGAGGGCCAACAATGTCTACATGAATTACCTCAAATCGCTGGGATGGGGGCGGAAATGCGTCAAAGGGGGACCTGGTGTGCCTTTGGACTTTGGCACGCTGGCAGGCAAGGCACGTTTTGGTCCAATGTTTGACATCCTTCCGCATCGAGGGCCAAACAAAGCGAGAGGTAACCAGGTGTTGCGAAGCACGGGTACCAGGATGGGAGGGCTTATGAAGATCTGTGAAGACTGCTTGTCTGTGACATGGAGGGACATAAGGGCGAATAGCAGCTGTTGATACGTCGCAATAGAGGGGCACAGACAATCCTGGCATACTCATTTTCTTGAGGGAAAGTGAGTGAGTGGAGTCGTCTCTGAGCAGGTCTTGTAGTTCCGTATCCTTATCTTGATCCTGTGCAATAGCATTCCACAGTGTAGAGCTGAGGGTAACAGAAGTAATCTCTATTCTTGAAAGTGCATCCGCTGGAGTGTTCAAGACACCTTTGATGTGGCGGATATCTGTGGTAAATTGCGAGATATAATCAAGTTGCCTGATGACTCTGGGAGAGTGGTTACAGCTGTTTTTATTAAAGACAGTGACCAAAGGTTTGTGGTCGGTAAAAACACAAAACTCTCGGCCTTCAAGGAAATGTTGAAAATGCTTCACGTTTAAGTAAATAGCAAGAAGTTCACGTCCGAAAGCACTATAACGCGTTTGGGCTGGCTGCAGCTTTTTCGAGTAAAACGCGATGGGTGCTTGTTGACCGTTAATGGTTTGTTCCAACACCCCACCGATCGCAACATCTGATGCATCGACCGTCAGAGTTAGGGGGGCATCACTGATAGGAAATGACAGAGACAATGCACTATTGATAGCATTTTTGGCATTGTCGAACGCCTGTAAACTATCGCTACACCATACCAATTTCGTTACCTTGCGTTTGTGTGTGATCATAGCGTGTAGAGGAGCAAGAACACTGGCACAGTTTTTAATGAACTTGTGGTAATAATTTACCAAACCTAGAAACCGACGTAACTCACGCTGATTATTTGGCATAGGGTAATTTTTTATCACTTCACACTTGTCCTGAAGGGGGGTAATTCCGTGCTGCGAAATCATGTGACCAAGAAATTCCAAGGTTGGCTGTGCAAACACACACTTAGATGCATTAATAGTAACACCGTATTGTTCTAAGCGTTGAAAGAGGAGTGAAAGATGTTCCTTATGTTCCTCTTCCATTGAGCTGGCCACAAGCAAATCATCGATGTAGGCATAAACAAAGTCTAAGCCTCTGGTGACCTCATCTATAAACCTCTGAAAGGTTTGCGCAGCATTCCGTAGCCCGAACGGCATCTTCACAAATTCGAATAACCCAAATGGTGTACAAACTGCAGTCTTGGAATATCCGAAGGCTCTACGGGAATGTGGTGGAAAGCCTTAACGAGGTCTATTTTACCGAAGATAGATTTGCCGTGGAGAAGAGAAGTAAAGTCTTGGACATTTGGTACCGGATATCGGTCCGGGATGGTTGTCGAATTCAAAAACCGGTAATCCCCACATGGTCTCCAGTCTCCTGACTTCTTCTGGACCAGGTGTAGGGGAGAGGACCAACTGCTTTTGGAAGGTCTTATTATCCCGAGATCTATCATAAGCTGGAATTCCGATTTGGCAGCTTTCAGTTTGACTGGGGCAAGACGTCTGGGTTTTGCAAACACAGGGGGACCTTTTGTTGTAATGTGATGGGTAATGGTGTGCTTAATGGTATCACCCATCTGCATCGGTTGAAGAATTCCTGGATATCACTGGAAAAGGCACTGGTACATGGAATTAGGGGGAACGAGGGAAAGTGCAGAGTTCGAGGCGTCCGGAAGGGCAACCTGTTTAGCAAGAACAGAAAGCAGTGTGGCCTGGTCGCATAAGCGTCGCTTGTCAAGATCCACCAGGAGTTTGAAATGCTGGAGGAAGTCAGCGCCGATTATGGGATGCTGCACTTGAGCACAGATGAAAATCCACTTGAAGGATCGGTGAAGGCCCAAGTTTAGTTCACGCGACTGAGTACCGTACGTGGGTATGCGTGAACCATTAGCAGCGTATAGAGGCGGAGATTCCGAGTGCGTATGACCAGATTTTTGAGGGAATACACTGACTGACACTCCGGTATCGACCAAGAAATTGACACCAGAGTTCCTGTCCTTTATGAATAACAGGTTGGCAGTGCGAGTACTAGACGCCATTAGGACTCGCTGCTGGGGTTTTCCGATGAAAAATTGCAAGGGGAGATGCACTTCCTAGCCTTCTTTCCATATTTAGAGTGGTAGAAGCAGATCTTCCCGGAACTCGAACGATGCCTCTTCGTAAATCTTGACCGAGAATGGCTTCTTTGCCGTTGATTTTGTAGCAGAGAACAAACGTGGTTGAGTTGTTGACTTAACTCTTCCACTTTCAACTCCAGTTCCGATTGTGTGTTCACGTTGTTGACCGGAGCTGTGTCAATCTCCACTACTTTGTCGGCAGTTTCTGCTAGTTTATCAACTGGAGTAGCAGGATCCAGAGTGGCCAAGACACGCTGAGCTGATGGAGGAAGTTTCTGCAAGAACAACTGTCTAAAGATGTCCTTATCGAAGGTTTGTGCGCATTCGCCTAGAGCGCACTGCATAGCCCTCAGCATTTGAGTGGGCTTACGGTCTCCAAGTTCTTCTTTTGAGATTAACTGATGTAGTTTCTCACGCTCGGAGACAGTGGTGCGGCACAGGATGGCAGACTTCAGATCGTTGTATGGGTCCTCACTCGTGGAAGTAGACACGATGATGTCACGGACTTCAGAGATGATGCTCGCTGGTAGAGAGGACAAAACATGATCATATTTTGTCCTGCTAGCGGTGATCCTTCCAAGTTGAATTGTGATTCCACTTGGTGGAACCAAATAAATGGATCACCCGGCCAGAAGACGGGGAGCTTTACGCTCAAGTGGGAGATGGCACCAGCGTCGTCAGGCATCTTCTCCTATGCTTGCTGATGTACAAGCAAGACGACAAGTTACCAACGAAGGAGTGGAGGTTGAGACGAGCGCACGGGCAGGGGTGAGGGGCAGAGGGCACGAGCGACGTTACAGTCTGGTCCTAGTCGCTCGGGTGAAGTGGGTGATGGGCACGAACGACGTTACAGTCTAGTCCTAGTCGTTCGGGTAAAAGGGGGGAATCCAACTCCGGGGTCACCAATTGTTGGTTTTCGTCATCGTCGTCGTTGGGCCTAGGCAAGCTACGGCTTGGGACCGTAGCACATCTATCCGGTATAGGTTAACCTGGATGATGTAGCCATAAGCACTGCCGCTGGTTAAGTGCCAACCAGTGATTATCTCACTAGCCATATTGAGTCCGTTAGGCGAAACTGCGACAGTACCAAGGATGGAAAATATAACCCTTGGATTTCTATTATTTATTTGCAAAATGGACATGGTATTAGATTAAAATAATTATTTGAATATAAATAATTAACTGACAATTGTGATATATAATTAATTATGTTTACATACAATAAAATAATACAGTATACATAAAATTAGTATTAATGTGGTTTACAATTGAATTATGATGGGTAACTAATTTAAAATGAATTTATAGCTATTCGAAATTCA